>JAFIDM010002131.1:4614920-4656538 GCA_023159025.1 Thereuonema tuberculata
GACTGAAACCGGACTGAAAAAAAAAGTGTTTGAAAAGACTGAAATTTATATATAACCACGAGAGCGCTACAGTTTCAAAATGACGACGAACAATGAAAAAGCGTATGTTGTCCTCGAATTCCATGCAAGTCAATCTGTCACAACGGTCCATCGTTACTTCAGAACGAAATTCCATGAAGATCCATCCAGCGCCAACTCTATTCGACGATGATATGAACAATTTAAACTACGGGATACTTCTGTAAAGGAAAATCAACGGGTCGTCCTCCTGTGCATGAAGAAACAGTTGAGCGCGTACGGGCCACTTTCGTGCGTAGCCCACGAAACTCAACTCGCAGATCGAGCAGGGAATTGAACATTCCACGATCGACCATTTGGAAACTCTTACGGGCAACGATTGAAGCAGAAGCCTTACCGTTTACAATTGTTGCAAGCATTGTTGTCCAGTGATAAAGTGCGTCGCTTCGATGCTTGTGCACGATTTCAAAAGCATATGGAATAGGATGAGCTTTGTGATAAACTCGTTTCATTGATGATGCTACATTTTTATGAATGGTAATATTAATAGACACAATGTACGAATCTAGGGAACCAACAATCCCCATGTTACCTTGGAGCATGTTTAGAGTTCTTCAAAAATCAATATATTCTCTGCCGTCTCAAACTTTAAAATTTAAAGCCCTTTTTTCTTTATTGAGAAGTCCATTATTGGACCCATTTATCTGGAAATGCTGGAAAACTGACTCATTCCACTGCTGAAGACAGACAGAATGGACTTCATCTTTCAACAAGATGGTGCTTCGCCACATTTCCATCACGACGTTCGTGACTTCTTGAACTGTACACTGTGAAACCGATGGATTGGTCGTACCGGAAATATATATATATATATACATATCGGGTGATTCATAAAGTACTGGAAAGTACTGGTGGCTTTCACCGCTTTATATCTTTTAAACTACTGCTCATAAAAATCTGAAACTTTTTATATAAAATCGTCAAACATATAAGAGTTATATTTTCATGTTATTATTTATTCATTATTAATGAAATTCCTTTTATTTGCGTTCTAACACTCCCAATACATGTATCGTATATTTAAATAACTGTTGTGATGTTGTTTAAACTCTGAAAGTCTGGATCCAATATTCAAATGATACAGAAACCTAATTAGGAAAATTTAATCTAAACACTTTTGTCATTAATTCCTTTGTTTAATTTTAAAAAAAGCTGTATTCTGACAAATTATTTTTTTGGGATACAGTCAAATAATTTTTTTGGATAATAATTTCGATATATTGGGGGTGTTTGAAAGCAAATAAAATAAATTTCAATAATAATGAAAGACAGCAAGGAAAAGTCATCGTCATGTTTCTCAAACCATTCCATAGTGATGCGGACTTTGTGCACCGCCGCATTATCTTGCTAGAAGATAATGAGGAGAACTGTTAACATGTATGGTTGCACTTGGTCAGCTACGATGTTTAGATACGCTCTAGCATCCTGACTTGCCTCCAGATATATCAATGGATCCAACGTGTTCCAGGAAAACATCCCCACAATATGGTTTGAAGAGTTGTTGTGAGACACGACGGGTCCAGACATTCATGAGAGCAGCAGGGATGTACCTAATAAAGTGGCCGGACAGTGTATATGCTTTTCATTTTTATTAATTTAGTCTTGTTTGTTGGCTTCAATTTATTTTAATACTTTAAATAAACATCCCATATTTCGTCTTCAAACCTTTTCTATTGTAAAATATATTATTAAGCATCTTCCTCGACACCAGAAACACTACATTTATTTCGAGAAAACAGCAAATTTTAAAAGGAGAAAATAAAACTCCTGTTCTTTTTCAAGCCTTTTACAAATAATAGGCCTAATATTAATATTAAGTCACGAGATTTTGAATTTACAATATCCGTGAATATCATGTAAACAATACAATATTAATATAATATATTATTAAGTTACGAGATTAGAACTTACAATATCCGTGAATATCATATGAACAATATCGTCTTCTACTTCGCAATAATCCTCGAGTTGTGTATCAAAACTCAATTGTTTTTTACAATCCAGATCTTCAATTATTACTTTATTGTTGGAATTAAAATATTCTTTATGAATTAAATCTCTCCCTAATTTTACCATACCTTCATCCATATTAATATCTTCATTTCTATTCCTTTTGTGGTTCTTATACATAAGCTTTCGATTATTTTTCTAATTTTAGTATTCTTTTCATTGCAAAGAATTCTAACTTCCTTATTAATAACATGTTTCTTTTCATTACAATGCTCTGCAATTTCAGACTTTTCTACTAATTTTTTTCTGATATAGTATCCATGTTCTGATGCACGTTCCTTAATCGTTCTAAAATAATAAAACAAATTACAGTTCAGACATTCCAATTTATATATTACAAAATATTCTTTAATTTATTATTATATTCAAAACCATATTTGCAATAGTTTGCGTTTGAAAGAAATATGTAAGAAATTTGGAATCAATATAAGTCGAAACTGTACATCAGTGTGTTGAAAGAAAAGATATTCTGTACTCAATACAGAATTTTGTCTTCTTATCACTAGCGCAAAAATTACAGCTTTTAATATACAACGTAGTAGGCCTACGTATAAGCACAAAAGATCTAAATTTGAAATAAGGAAAAAGTGGACTGCAGATAAATTTTTTATGATTAGTGTAAACAGAGGAAATGTTGACTTATTATAAAACATATATATATATATATATATATATATATATATATATATATATACACAAGAAGCAATTAGTTTTTTAGAATCGAGAAAAGAGAAATATTAGCTTGTATGAATAAGATAATACTTGATTATGGATGTATATGAATGATTTTGAATGAAGAATTTACTGGACGCTGTCAAAGCAAATAAATGTACAGCTATACTTTATTCTGACTAATACAATGTTTAATTAAATAACATTATACCATCGTTATTTAAACAACTAAAATGGAAAATACCCAATATGGAAATAATATTTTTTTTCATTTTGAAATAGCTTAAGAAATAACACTTGCTTTGATGAAGTTGATATATTTTTAAACAATATACATGAAAGAATTTCGAGAAACTTCTAAAGACAAAAAAGAGAATACTTGTAAATAGCAGAGTAAATAACCTAAACCTTAAGGAAAATAAGTTTGAATCCCTAGTTAAAAAAATAGCAAACATAGACATCAGAAATGAAAGTTTTAGGATAAAGGATAAAAAAAGAAATGAAAGATTCGTATGGCAATCGAAAAGATATCCGTCTTTATTAAACTAGAAACGAAAGAACAAAGGAATGCAATTCTTTTATTTATCAGTGTACAATAAGAATACATCTCCATGGAAACGTAAAGAAATGATGACATTGCAATAGGTGAATACCTGACTCAGAATAAAAGAAAACATCAAACCTAGCAGTAATATGAAAAAGGGTAAATTCTCATTTATTTTATGAGACTCAATATTTGCTGACATAAGAGACGTTTTCTGATAATGACTGCTGTTAAAGTAATGATTACTGTAACAAATACTATTATAGAAAAAAATTACTTCTGTTGAAACGAAAAATTTTTTAAACATCAAATTTAATTTCTTGACTTTTAAAAACAATTGATGAAGACAAAAACATGTACCTTTAAAAGAATAAACATATAAAAGTTAAAAATAGTTTTTAGCTTGACTTTTCGGTCCACAAAATTTGGTGGCTGAATTGTTTTTAACTTTTAAGACTTCTTTTATTTAACCAATGTTTGTTTAAATTCCATTTTTTTCAATGAAGTGATTTAATCTACGGTAATATTAGTCATTCTTTTATATGTAGATTACACATAATTAAAAAAAAAAAAGCATCAAAAAACTACAGCTACTGTGAACGAGTTAAAATTAATTACAATTTATAGCAGATTTTGTAATTCTTATTTGACTTTAGTCAAAATTAATTCAGATAAGAATTACAAAATTACTTTAGAAATGCACTTTGCTTAAATTTATTTATTATTTTTTTGTCATGTGTAAATTTTAGCTTCGAATTTTTATATTTTCTTGGAAAACCTCTCCACAGAAGATTGAGGACAAGTCTTTATCACTTGAATTTCAAAGAGAAATTGACATGAGTGTCAGCTTGTAGTAGTATCCGAATCCATTTCCCCACAGAACTGAAGACATCGTGCTGATCAAGAAATGAAATGTCCAATTCCAAGCTATTTCTCTGTGAATTCTTTCTGCTGTAAATTCTTTATAGTATTCCTTGCTTCTGTCGATCGAACCAATTATTTATTGGTGGCAGATCTAGTTCGTTTTCTTTTAAAACTTTCTGAAGATTTACAACCATCTTTATATCTTCATTTGTCTATATACGAAAACTCATAATCAAAAAAATAAAAACAAGTCTCTAAGAGTTAACAAAGTTTCTTTGAATGTTTACAGGAAATCATTATTGCAAAACAGAAGGTTAAAAGGTATTTTAAAACCTGATATTATTCACGTGTTCACCAATCTTTATTTGTTTTGATTGTTAATTTGTTTTTTAATTATTAATTTCACGTTGTAAGGTCTGGTTAAAGAGATTTTGTTATGATATTAGTTTGTTAGGATTGAGAAAAAAGATTTTTCTCCTTCCTTTATATTTATTTTTTAGTTATTTTAATTGTAAATAGAGATCTTGATAGTCTTCGAAATAAAAATACGAAATATTGAAGTTTCATGTGATGAAGATGGTTTTTGATTATAAGTTTTCATATATTTCTGAAGATATATTTAGAAATTGAGAATTTCATTAGAATTACGAATTGATTCTGGAGAAAGAAAAATTAAAGTCTCATCTAAAAGGCAATGAGGACGCTTCATAAAATACTTCATTGACTTTTTTGTATTGCTACAGTTGTACTGTTGGGATATATACTCTGTATTAAACTCTTAATAGTTGGAAGGTATCATATGACATCTAATATGAAATGTAAATGTGTTTCTTGATTCTTAGTCTTTTATATTACTTCAACATAAACATTTGATAACAAGTATATTTAAAACTTTTTAAAAAAAGATTTGTTAAGAATGAAATGATCAACTACAATTGTTGAAGAAGACAGCAGAAGTTAAAAGTAATGAAAAGCTTTTCAGTTTGTTTTATGGTTTATTTCATAAAAGACAATATTGCATTGATAGAGAAGAATCTTAGAACCGAAAGCTAAGAGTTCAAATTTTACCCATCTAGTGGCAAGTTGGTGTCTTGACTGAACTATGTCACTAATAAACATCGTTTCACTTAAATGAACAAGTCAAACGAGCAGCCAAAACGAAAGAGATCGATTTTGTTTTACAGGTTTATGAATCGTAGCTTCTCCGATTCATATCAAAAGTAATATGTATCGTTCTTATAACAACCTAGATGTTATCCCAGTTTCTGGTTTCTATTGTTTTTGAATTGTTTGGAACCTATTCGACTGTTTATTTAAACTTGCATTTCAAAACTTTTTGTTTTAATCATTTATTATTTGTTTTGCCTCATCCGTGGAAATTAAAGGATGCTCCACAATAGGCTCTTATTTCTTATATCTTCTCTTAATTTTTAATATTTATGATTACTAGCGGAATATAAAAGGACTAAATTCAACTAAATTTTTTACTTCAACTTATTCTGCAATATTCTCTACTAAAAGAAATATTTCCTTCTGAGGTGAATCTGTTCCAACAGGGTCAAAGATGGATGGGATGGAAACATGATGGTCACGAAATTGATTTTGACCAGAAAATTGTCAGGTTTTTGTTGGGGTAAGCTTGTATTTAATTTAAGACATAAAAGAAAGGTGTGTTTGAATTTTGTACCAGGATATGTACGATTTGTAATTGTTATTTTTCTTGACCTCACATCCTATTATCATACATTATTTCATACTTATAAAATTTGTAATTGTAGTTAATATTGTTGAAATAAAGTTAAAAGAAAGTGTGACAATGTTATCAAAGTGATTTAGCAAAAAAAAAAAATGAACAAACAAAGATAAAACGTGCAAAGTAATTAAAAAGATACCGTCACGCAGTGAACAAATGTGTTGTTTAACAAGAAATGCTAACTGAAAGCAAAGCATTTTGAGTGTGTAACTGTAACTATATGTTGAAGAACTGGATCGAGATGCCGAACGATAAAAAGGTCGGAATTTTTGGACCAACGTTTAATTTTTAAGTTTCTAAATAATTCCGTGCTAAAAATAAATCTACTGACTGTAGAAAAGTGTGTGTTCATCGTGTGCTCTTAATCTTCAACCGTTGGAAATAAATAGAAGTTTAAACATGAATTGGATCCGAGCCAAATATTCCTTAGGAATATTCTCGTAAGTTAATCACAAAATGGTTATGGGCCCAGGACGGCGATCGATTGCGCATTATCCTTAAGGAAGAAGCAAGAGAAATCTTTTTTTTTCTTTGATTGTAGTCAAGAACTAGGAAAAACGAAAGATTGTTCGAATTTAGAAAAGAGATATAGAAAGTTTAATTTCATTAGATTAGATAGCAGACAGATATTTATGGGCGAAATATTGTTTTTTACAAAGAAAATAACTTCAAATATGTTACAATTTAATGGACATAACTACATATATTGGAAACTCATATAAGAACGATTGCCAGAGACCTTCACGAGATTTCTTGAGAATTACTCGTTTGAAACTAAAGTTATATTAAATTAGCGATCTATATGATGATGCGCACCTACCCGAAGAGTTTTTGGAAATAAAGTTCATTGTAACGGAATTAACTTGGAGGTGAAATCGAAGATAAAGAGATTTGCTGGATCTTTATTTGCTGGAGATTTGAGATTCACTTATGACATTTGTGCCCAAAGCTTTCTGCAGATGCAAGATTCTAAAGAATTCAGCATTGATTATGTTATAGAACGGATTATTCAGGAACATGATAGGAAAGCTAAGACATAATAGAAGAAATTCCGAAAGCAAATATTGCAATAGAAGAAAGAAGCAAATATCGAAATACATTTAAAGATACGAGAAAATGTTATTAAAGAAAAGAGAACATATTGCTGTAAATTGTCTTAAAAAGAAACCAAAGAAGAGTACAATGAATAGTTCGGATTTAAACAAAGATGTTAAAGACTGTAATAAAAGTGCTTTCTCTTGTCATGAAGAATACAAATGTTGAAGAGACTTCACATCACAAGATTTCAAGCAAGTGGTACCTCGATAATAAGTCAAGTCATCGTATTTGTAACGATTGTAATACGAGAAAGGCGTGATTACAGCAGTCAAAGGCTTTTTTAAAGTCTATAAATACCATGGAAAATTTTTTGCTTTTGTTTAAATTCGTGTTTATATTCTCGTTGAAGTCGTCTAATAAATTTGTGGTACATAATGTCATACTGGTTAATGTTTATGGTTTTATTTTTTTTTAAAAAATGCATTTGGTGTTTGCATTTGCCATATTTGCATTCTATGTGATTCTAAAATTTTGTAGATATTAGGTAAGATCGATGCGGGACGGTAGTTGATTATAAAAGTTTTTTTTTTTTTTCCACTTTTGTAAATGGGAATGATTTTCGTCCATTTCCATTTTTCTGAAAACTTGCATATTTTAATTATTTGTTTTGAGATTTCACACATGATTTGTGTATATGCGTTCTTTGATTTCCTCTATAGGTATTTTGTCCAGTCCTACTTATTTAGATGATTTCATATTATTTTAAATTCTCATAACATCATTTGGAGACATTTCAGTTAATATTATAGAGCCTGAATGTGTGTTGAAGTTACAATTTAAAAAAATTAATGTTATATTTGCATTCTTTTATGTTGCCAATACTGGTGAAATATATTTCAAAATCTTCTAGTGTCAGTTTTTTGCTGATTTATTATATGAAGTAAATTACTGCCTGTATTTTCTTTTTTGCTTGGATTTATTATATCAGTTATTATTTTCCAGTATTCTTTATTATTGTTGTAATTTTTTTTTCAAAACGATCAGAGTAATGTTTTTCTTTGTTTTTTTTATTAAGTTCCTAATTTTTTTGTATCCTAGGGGGTATGTGGTGTTCGTTTTATTGTTTTTATGTTTTTTAATCAGTTTCATATTAATGTTGAAAGTCGAAGAAGATTAATTTTTGTGAATAGTTATTGAAGAGATGTAATTAACTCTAAATATGTATTTCTCCAAAGAATATATTATCTATTTTTTGATTTTCTAAAAGACTTCTAATTGAGTTTAATTTGATGAATAAGGCCTTTTCCACAAATCAAATTAAATTAAGTCTTCTTTCCTTAAAAACTTGAATTCTCTTCAGTTATTTAAACTACAATCACAGTAATTTCTTTCTTCTATCAAATATATCCGTGGCTCCTAATATTTCAAAAACTATTTTTTTAACCAAAGCCACGATTCTTATCACTTATTGCAGAGGTGCCCACTCCCCCTAGACCTTATGGCTCACCCCCCTCTCAAAGATCTGACGGAAGATTCACAAAAAAGGATTCTCCAAGTCAACAACCAAAAAAAAAAAAAAAAAGGATTACCCAAACCACCACCACCCCTAAATTTGATTTTTTTGAACCCCCCAAAAAATTTCAATGGCGCAGTCTGCGCCGTGACTCCCCCGCTTGGGCACCCGTGCTTATTGCCTTTATTAGCCTTGGCAAAGAGCTGAAATTGTGAGTTATTTAGCCAAAGAATCGTTGCCCAGTGTCCAATATAGAAGGCAGCTCACAGCCTCAAAAAAATCGCTACATGTTTTGTTTATTGTAGCCTATTTCTTTGCTTTTCTTTTGTGTTTGGAACACGAGATCAGAAGAAAAATAGTTGAGATTCTTAATATCAGTACCAGGCAATCAAACCCTTTAATCCAGGTATCATAAAAGAATTACATCTAAATTAAAATGTTTCCAAGTCGAATACTTACAGCTTACAGAAACAGTTTTTTATCCACAAATAATTTTTATAATATACTTTTATTTATGAAAAGATCAATTCAAATACATAAATAAATATTGCTCCCCAAAAACTAATACGAGAGAAACAAAGCGCTTTTCCTTTGTAGTCCGTATCAGCTCCGCCCAGAATGAAGTGTGGCTCAAGCGGCAGCTTCCACTGTCTTGTAGTGGTGGCTAATGAATAGGGGAAATGTCGACGGAAGGAGGAATACTTGGATATAGAAAAAGAGGATCGTTATTTTTATATATAAAAAAGGTAATTTGTTTCCTTGAGAATTTATTCATTTAATATAAAAACTTTTTCAATTATTATTTTTTTTTTTTGCTTTAAAACGAATTTATTTAGGTAATGACGCAGTAATATTACTAGATATGTACGGTATTTAAGAATTTTACATTTGCTGTAATTAATTATTTAACAGCTAAAATTTAAAAAAGAAGAATTGTGAAACAAAAAACAAACAACCAAACAAAACAACCAGCAAACTTATTACTTTAAGCCATTGTAAAGTTGTAAAAGATATTTCAATCTTGCTTACAGTTTGTCTGTAAAAGTAACACTTCTTGAAGACCAATAATAATGAAAAAAACTAATTATGTATTTCAGATTATATAAGCAGATCCCCTACTTCTGATTCCTCCTGCCCTCAGCCCTTCCACATCACCTGTTTCTTAGTCACTCCCTTAAGGTGCCGGGAGAGATCATTTCATCTTTGCTTCATGACGGCATGAGCTCAATCATACCATGGACTGTAAACATCTTTTTTTTTCTTTATTTTGGGAACAACGATTTTTATTTATATATTTGAAATTGTACATTTATGTTCTCAGATATTTTTCATAATTAAAAAATTTCTGAAAGAAAACTGTTGCTTTTAGCAAAATTCAAGAAACTCCAGTAAAATCATTAGCATCAGGATTGGATTTAATGCCGACAGGGTAGGATTAAGATCAACCAAAAGTTAACATCAGTGATCGGCCTTAGGCTTTTCGAGATATTTCCACAGAACAGCACAAGTGACCGTTGGTAAGAGGACTTGATTTTAAAATTTATTGGAGTAAAATTAAGATTTTCTAAAATATCCGATAGAAATAGAATTGGAAAGCTTCAAAACGATAGTGCGAAGCATCATAACTGATAGTAAATTATTTTTCTTTTACAAATACATTATCATGGTATTTGAAGTGTATATTTCTTTTACAAATTATATTTTCGATCTATTATTTAGATAATCAGCATCTATTTTAGGAAGTCTGAAATTTCCCTGTAATCTCACATTCACAAATTGTAATATAGGAGCAGTATTGTGTTGTCTAATTGTTGTTTTCTCCCGTAAATGTTGCTGAATAAAATCTTTCTGGAGTGTCTTTTCCTTAGCGTCCCTTATGTTGCTATACTTCTCATTTATTATTTTCTTTTTTGAAATTTTACTTTAATTTCTTTAAAGTATTACAAAATCTAATAATTTAAAAAAATACTTTAAAATTTATATAACTTTTATGAATTAAATCAACATATGACATAGATTAAAATACAAAAACTATATTGGCACTAACCTTGACATTTAAAACTTTATAAGACCACGACGTTTCAGAGCTTCACATGTCAAGCCCCCTTATCAAGTGGAAATGGGTCATCTTTAATTAAAACCTTTCCTTATCTGAGATGTTAAACAGAAAGAAATGGCCATTTCCATATTTAACAAAAACCCCTCCTGGTGACTGATGCTTTAAACACGAACAGTAAGTGGTCGTCTGCGAAGGTTTCAAATACATTCAAATGGAAAAAATTATTATTATTTTTTATTAAAGGAAAAAACACAATTATCAAAGCCCGTATTCCAATACATTTGAAGTAGAAAGGTCCTGATTATAGCTATCTAACAATCTTATGCAAGATTCATAAAAGATATGCAAATATTTATTTTTACGTACACCAAGAATCTCTACCTGTCCTAAGTCTAGCGAATGACCCGTTCGCTGGCAGTGAAGGGCAGTACTGTAGGATAGATTGGCCTTTCTTACAGCAGAATCGTGTTCCTTTAGGCGCGCACTCAATTCCCTTTTGGAATTGCCTATGTATACACAACTACTATTGCCTCTAACAGAGGATTTACACCTAATCCCATAAATGGAACCTCTGTTTAACATCTCAGATAAGGAAAGGTTTTAATTAAAGATGACCCAGTTCCACTTGATAAGGGGGCTTGACATGTGAAGCTCTGAAACGTCGTGGTCTTTTAAAGTTTTAAATGTCAAGGTTAGTGCCAATATAGTTTTTGTATTTTAATCTATGTCATATGTTGATTTAATTCATAAAAGTTATATAAATTTTAAAGTATTTTTTTAAATTATTAAGCCTTTGAGTAAACTTTAGCCCTTCAGAAATTGAAAGATGATGTTAAGGTGACTGATATAAGTTTTGAAGAAAATATGTGGATTCATAATTTCTACTTTAGATAACAATAAAACATAAGTAGATAAGTTTCATTTCATGCATTTATAGTGGATTGATTATTTATTTACATTAACTAATTCTTTTCCATCCTTGATTTATAATTGAAAACGTGACAGCAGTTAAATAACTAAGAAGTATAAATAATAAACTGATTTATTAACTGAGAATTATAATTATATATTTTAATTTATCAATTAATATCTAATCAACAAGTATCTGATTTATCTATACAATGACCTACAGTTGAATTTTCTTTCTTGATATCTTTTAGTCCAGGCAACGAAGACCAAAAAAGGCAGAATAGGGGAAATAATTCGTGTAAAAGCCAATTTTGGCCCAGTTACAGGGGAAGGTGTCCTGAACAACATACTAAAAGTACCGATGGGTGGGGGGTGGAGTTAAGGGGTGGGTGGGGGTTTAAAGGTCCCTTTTTTCAGTTTTTCGTGAATAACTCGAAAACTGTGGCATATAGAAAAAATGTCTATATACTAAATTAATCTACATAAAATTCTCTACAGAAAAGGTCCTATACACTTTTGTGTTGGGATGTATAGTTAAGGAGATATGGAGGAAGGAATGTTAGTTGTTTTCAAGTAAACACATTATTATTAGTTTTAATTGTCTCTGGAACCCATAGTATGGAATCAAACAATCTTGTGTGAGATGTCCCGGATATTTATTGTATTTATTTGTTTTATTTCTATTAGGTTTTAGATTAAAACTGTTACATTTGGAGATTAAAAACTTTAATTACAAGTAAAAGTTACAAAGCTAATTTTGGCGAATACCCAGATTTGCAATAACAACTTAATGAAAAGTTAGCCTTATGTTTTTAACACACGTGCTGATGCACACGCTTCGGGAGGCATGATTTCTAACAATTTGCAGTTGCTGGTCTACAAGAGAAGTGAACTTCGAACTACTCAAGCGAGAAGAATTTGAATTATAGCACCGGCGCTACGAAACCCTACAGAACACGGCAGTGTGGACTACTATGTGACTATGGCTGAGAAGTGTTTAATTTGTGAGAGTGGAGTTGAAAGCGACCTGTGTAAAGTCGGAAAAAAAGGGATAATTGGGTTAGTGATGGCAAGTGTGTTAAGGACAGATGGGAAAGATGAAGGTTTCAGGAGTAAGGCGAGTGGTGTTGTTCACAATGCTTGCAGAAGAGAATAAGTCCGAAGTGACTCAATAAAAAAGTTTTGAGAGAAGAAGCTGTTGCAGAGCAACCATCAACATCATGTTATGCCTCGGCGTTGCGTTCAGGACAAGTTAAATTCGATTTTAAAACAAACTGTTTTTTTCTGCACGGAAACGTATGACGAACAGAGGGAAAGAAAAAAACCCTATTCCAAGCGACGAACCATTGTGAAAGTTGGTACGACCACATTTCACAATTCCGTGCTGGTTTGAGGGCAGGAAAGAAATCACAATTCAGAAAACCACATCGGGCTGTAGCGCTATGGAAGAAGAAGAAGTACTCGCCAAATGTGTTTGCGGATCACCGGGATGAACCGCCATCTGTTCGTCATTGGAGGAGTTCGCCCGAGTGGTTTTTACAAGTGGGGAGCAGCACGTTGAATTTCGGGTATCACGGCAACAGAGAGATTCCCGAGATCGAGCTAAGATTTACGAATGGTTCAATGACCATCCCCCTTTTCCACAGTTGAATTCGCTCATGTCACTGTCAACGGGCATCGTGGGAAACTCTAAAGTAAATTGCCACCAAGCATTAGATATTGGAACGAAAACAATGCAAAGTTTCATTGGCAGAAAATTTGGTGACATGAAGCAGTCACGGAAGAATGTGGTTTTGTCACTAGCCAGTACAAGCAGTACCATTAAAATCAATGGCGAGACAGTCACTGTTAACCCTCTGACAATTTTCCAAAGAACTGTAATAGCAAAAAATCTTTTGGCAGATCTTTTGACATACGAATTAACTCCCTTCCCCCTAGCTCTGTTCTTCGAGGGTGGACTGCGAAAAGGGAAGAAGTCATCCCTCTACGATGTTTTGCAGTAGAGAACAACGTAACTCTCGATCTCATCCAAAGCACCAATATGGTAGATGGTGGTTTCCTTTTCCATCGCATGAAGTGGAAACCCTCCTCCAACATTTGTTCAATTTGCCGTCAGTACATTGCCTACGAGCATAAACATTATGGTCAACGTTGCACGGTTGTTTTTGATGGTTACAATGATGTAACGAGCACAAAAAAAGCAGAGCAGCAGCGAGGAGGGCTGACAAAAACTTCGGTTGACATTAACTGTAATGAACGCACGACCATCACAGTTCCACAGGAGCAGTTTCTACCAAATGAAAAGAACAAAACAAGACTGATAAACTTCCTCACTGAGAACATGACAGCAGCAGGGATTGAAACAGCTGTTGCAACAGGGGATGCTGATGGCACTATTGTGAGGTGTGGGTTGGATAAAGCTGCTGTACATCCAACTGTTGCAATAATTGGGGAGGATGTGGACTTGATAGTCCTCCTCATAAGCAAGGCTCCACCATCTACCAACGTGTTCTTTATGAAGCCAGGCCGTGGGAGGGTGGAGACCAAATTGTTTTCAGTGCGACAACTTCAACAGCTCCCATTCGCCAAGACGATCCTCCTCCTCCACAGCTTCTCCGGATGCGACACCACCTCGGCGATCCATGGGAAGAGCAAAGTGGGAATTGCTAGGCTGTTCACAGCTCAACCTGACCTGACAAACCACATCTAAGACATTTTCAATGATCCCTCAACATTACCTGAGGGTATTGCAGAAGCTGGCGAGAAGCTGTTTCTGGCGATTTACCAAGCGCCAGCGCAGGAACACAACCTCAACAAACTCCGGTACTCGGCTTTTTTGAGAGCATCGACGAAGCCGAAATCTGATATGGCCACTCTTCCTCCTACCAGAGGAGCTTCGAAGCAGCACTCGTTCAGAGTGTACCTACAGGTATATCTCTGTACATATCGTTATCAATTGTTTATTTTCGTTACAAATATCTATTTGGGCTATCTACTTCCGTTTGTGTTTTTACTTTCTTCCAGATACAACAATGGCTCGGCAACCCTCTACCACCAACCCAATGGGGTTGGGCCAGGGGAGACAATGGCATCCTGCAGCCGGTGACAACCAACGATCCTGTGGCACCTGCCTCCATTCTCAACACCATATTTTGCCAATGCACGACTGGGTGTGGGTTGCGCTGCAGGTGCCGGAAAGCAGGCATTGCCTGCTCCAGTGTCTGCGGCGTATGCTTCGGCTCATGCACTAACGGAACCCCCATCGAAGACACCGTAGACGATGACGATAGTTTCAATTTCGAAGATAATTAGGACTTCGACAAATTACTATGGATTTCTTATTGAGGAATATACGTGCCATTTTTAACAACAAAACAGACATTTTCTCCAAATTGTCCATTTCCTCCCCTCCATATCTCCTTAAGTTTACATCCCAGCGAAAATGTGTATAGGACCTTTTTTGTAGAAAATGTTTTGTAGATTAATTTAGTATATGGACATATTTTTGCTATAGGCCCCAGTTTTCGAGTTATTCACGAAAAACTGAAAAAAGAGACCTTTAAACCCCCACCCACCCCTTAGCTCCACCCCCACCCATCGGTACTTTTAGTAACTTGTTCAGGACACCTTCCCCTACAACTGTGCCAAAATTGGCTTTTACACGAATTATTTCCCCTATTTTTGCTTCGTTGCCTGGACTATTTAAAGGACTAGGAATTTAATTTTCTTTTATAAATAAAGATATTTGTAAAAACCTAGACAAGTACAGAATATTATCAGTTTCCTAGAAGTTTCTTTTATCTCATAAATTTATCATTTATAAAGAATTTAATTTCCCTTGGTCTTGTAACTTTAAACATGTGACGAACAAAAATAGAAGTAATACGTTTGCCATCACTAGACCATAAGTTTCCATTAAAAAGAAAAATGATATTTTTTTCTGATGACAGTGCAGACCTAACTTTAAAACCTTCATCGGAACGAAGCACTTTCCCAAAAATGTTCTTGAACAACCTGTTTCCAATATTCGATTTCTCAGTGCAGCACTTTTGAACATTCTTTGTTGTCAAAGCTAAAGCTAAGTAGTTTTCTTTTGTTTTCTGTTATTTTTTTAATAGGTTTTTTTTTACTTTACTTTTGTTTTACAACCTTTTATAAAATATACCTTTACCAAAATATATATTTTCTTAAACGAAAAATGTCCCTTTGCAATTAGTACAGTAGAACCCCGCTAATCCTAACCGAGCGAATCCGAACAGGTTTTTGAAAAAATAAAATTCAAATGAAATATGATAATATGCATAACTTTGGAAATGAAAATATGATTTTGTAAGTGGGTTCACTTACAAAATCAAATATTTTTAAATGTTCTCCACAGATGAAATAGCCAGACTCACAGACGTAAAAAATTAATAGTTTAAATGCAAAAGGTTAAGGCACATACATGTTTCGATTTGTCAAGTTACAAATCTTTTTCAATGTGAACATAATGACCACGGAGCACCCTTTTTAAACATTTCTCAGTGAGGGTTCGAAAAATAAAAAGGAGTGAGGACCTCGTAGTCTAAAGATTAGCTTCAATCAAAAGGCACAGTCTATCCACCAATCCCTACCATTATGTAGGGGATTGGTGGTAGAGAAATGTATTGTATGTAGAGAAAAATGTAATTATATAGAGAAATATATAAAAAGGGTGCTCCGTGGTCATTATGTTCACATAGAAAAAGATTTGTAACTTGACAAATGGAAACATGTATGTATAATACCTTAACCTTTTGCATTTAAAATATTAATTTTTTACATCGTATGTCTGGTTATTTCATCTGTGGAGAATTCCTCGACGCACGTTAAACCTTTCCTATTTTTAAAAGTTATTTCTTTAGTTGAATTTTCTAATAATCGTTAGTGGCATTCTATTTTTCCTTGTTACTTTGCTACAATCGTTAGGCTCTCTTTGCTTTCTTTAAATTCAGGACCATAGGCTTCATTTTGAGACACCCAACTTTTCGATGGTAGCATTTCAAAATTTAAACTTATCTCATTGCAGTTGTAGACTTTCTCCAAGACATGCTTAAAGTAGATAGCAAATTTTTAAATTTAATTTCATAATAAGTAGCGGTAGTTTAATCAAAATATAAAATTTCCTCAAAATACAGATAGTTGAAGAATTCCGTGTCTCTACTTCCATCGATCTAACCAACCATTACTCGCGGTAAATGAAACATCGCCTTTTAAAAGAGAGTTTAATTGTTAAGCCTTTTCTTGTATGAGTGATCCACTTAAGTGAGTTCCTTTTTCCATTTCTTTGGTAAATCAAAATACAATGCTTCGTCAATCTTGCCGAAAGTTGACATATTTGAATTTTGCCGTTTTTCGACAGTCTCAGCAGATGGTTTTCAACTGTCTTTTTTCATTTGTTGATAGTAGCTTTTCCGACACTAAATTGTGAAGCCAAATTAGTAGCACTTTCACTTTTATCTTAACGTTTAATCACTTCTAACTTGTCTTTTAATGAACATAAATTGTGTTTACTCTGACTCGCATTTTTGCTGTGACTTAATGTTAATAAAAACAACATTACATTAGCACTAGCTCAACTATTACTCACATTCATACATTAAGCAACACTATAATAGTTAGAAACAACACAGTAGCACTACGTACGCAGGCGATCATCCGCCTAATTGCTCAGGGGAAGCGGGATGATCGCTAAAATGCGTGAAACCGTTTAGGATTCCCGGTATGAAAATTTCAGAAATAGCTCATTAGTGAATCTTTAATTGTATGTGTTTTTATTTTTATTTTTCCTTACTACCATTCTCACGCACGTTAAATTTTGCCATTATGTATATTTATATTTTGTAAATTAATCCTTTACAAGCTAGGCGTTCTACTAGCGGGCATTGATTTACTGCTCCTTTTTTGTTCTTAATTTGTATTGTGATGGTTTTTTTTTTTTAACTGAAGGATCATTATTGTGTTTTTTTGTCCTTTGTATATGTTTCTTTTGATTTCAATGAGCTACGAGTATTGGGCAAATTCAACTGATGATTGCTAGGAAACGTGAAACAGTCTGTTTTGGATTCCCGGTACGAAAATTCCAAAATAACTCAATGAATCTTTCAATTGCGTGCGTTTTTATCTTTAAACTGAAAAGGACCGTATATTTAAAATGGATGACCAATCGGAATTAAAGTGAATATCAGTAGAAATTTATTGTTTGCTGTAAGTTTCTCGCTTATGATTTTTTTTTCCGCTTGTCAAAGTCTCTTCTAAGAGGCGAAACAGGTCGTATTTGTAGTTTTTAACATGTATAAATGTTTTTTAAATTAGTTTAGTGTATGTGGTCTTTTATTTTATTTTTAATTGATTTTTTTTTCTTTTGGAATTACTGAATTACTCATTGACACGGCCATTTTTTTTTCACAGTGAGTCATAGAAAGAGAATCATAGAAAATAATTCTAAGAGAGTCATAGAAGAAAGGTTTATTCCAAGAAATAAACCGTAAATATGCATTCCATGTTCCAAGAAGATCTATTCACTAGTTGAAATAGATATTAACATCCCCAGAAACTCGACAGACACAAATTAACTTTTAAAAAGCATTAATTTTTTTTTGGAACGCAAGTGAAAAAACTTTTATATCTCTGAATGTCACCAGATAAGTCATGTACAGATATTTACATCTCTTAAATTGTTTTTACTTCTGATAGTTTTGAATATATGAGATATCATACAGTAACTTTTTTTTTTAATATTGTTGAAATTATCTATTTGGAAAGAAGTATTAGAGATAATATTTTCTGAGTCGATATAAAAATAATTTGTTCATTTTAAAAGGAAAAAAATTATAATCGTAATTGTGAGGAAATAGTTGAGTTATATTGCTTTGAAAATAGTTCTGTTCCTCTTTGGCCAGAATTAAATTTCCAGAAACGTTATTCCATACCGTCTTTATTCAAATTTAATATATTCTGTTAACGAATTAAATATTTTATGATAGATTGAATTAAAATGAATTTCTAATTACTTTTTCCGAGATGCCAGATTGACCCGTAAGCCATTGTGCAGATGATCAGTCGGTGTCTTAGTGGCGATTAAAGTGAAACAAGATCTGAAGGACAAATGTATTTACGGATGGAAGCTAAATTGCAAGGAGAGATTATTTCCCAATAACGAATTGAATATTGAGGCTAATTCGAATTTACAAGCTTTAATAAACTGAAATTATGGATTAGCGTTGTATACTTTGGATTAAAGGTATTATTAATTAAAGGTATTAAAACTCAAGGTTCAATTTATTTAAATTTTGAAGTTGAAACTGAAACAAAAAAAAACATTTTGATAGAAATTTTCTTGTATTACTGTTTGTCAGTTTTGATGTGTTTATGAATAGAAAATAGAGTCAATTCTTTTGCAAAAAATACTTGTGACATAGATTTTTGTGGGTAACCTTAATTATTTTACAGCGACTTAGTGGAGAAAAAATTGAATCACTCCAAGAATAACACTTGCGAAACGTGAATTTCTAATAAATGTTTGAGTTTATCTTAAGACTTATCAGCAGAACCAACTGCTTACCAATAGTTATAACTCTCAATTTGTACAATCTGCTTGATTCTTTTAAGTAGAAATAAGTTTTAATGGAACCATAGATTTTTTTTCTTTGCTTTTGTAATATAAAAGCACAAAATATTGTAGGCCTAATTTGTACTTATAATTCTCTTTGATATACTTGACTTTGAAAACTCTTTTTCCTGTATTGTTTTCTTTGGGCTGCCAAATATAAATTTCAGTAAGCAACAAGTTTACATAATTTGACTTTCCCCCAAAAAAAAAAAAAAAAAAATACTTGTCTAAAAATTTTTAAAATAAAGAAAAAAATATCCTTGTCAATTTTGGCAATTCACAATTCCTTAAGCCTTCAGTGTTGATTTCTCTGTTAGCGATTTCATCAAACTAAAGTCTTTATTTTCATTAGTAAATTCGAACAGAACTAAAAAGGAATTCGATATTTTATAATATTCGATTTCTTTTATATATTTTAAATATATATATATTGAAATTAATAAAGGGAGTTTAAAATTTATTAACTTATTTTCTCTTAAATTCTTTACAGATTTGTTTAAACATATGTGTTGCTGAATGCCGATTTGGTTTGTTGTAAAATGAGTTTCAGCTTTTGATAACTATTTGTCGTATCATACCTGATGAAGCCTTCATCACAATACTGGCCTTCTAATATGTTTAAAGGTTTCAATATCCGCTTGAAGTTTCCTTTATATGAAGAAATAAAATAAACTAATAATTTATAAACATTAATCATAATGTCAGAATGTAAATAAGCTGAAAATGTAATACGTACGATAAGTTTCATGGAATCACTGTTATTTTGTTGTTTCGATATTTGTAATTTTTGGTAAGAAAGAGAATAAATGTCAACCCTACTTTCTTTGGCAATACTTTAATGAAATCGGATTGAAGACAAAGAAACTTAAATATGATTGCAAATAATTATGCCTTTCCGTATTCCTTAAAATAGTTAATTAATGCTGTTATGGCAATTTATTCTGTAATTCAAATTAAAAATGAGATTAGAGCTGTAACAACATTACCTATTGGTGATCTACTTAAAATTATTACGACAATAATTTTCTAGAAAATTTAAAATCTAAAATCTAAATTATAAGATTTCATCTTGCTAACGATTTTAGATCTCACTGTCAATATAAAATTGAATTAAATTGCGCCATAACTTAAAATATTAAAAAAATAATTAACTATTGCATTAATTATTAGCAATTAAATTAGAATAAAAATCAAAGATATGTAACTTGTTAGGCTTAATTGGTATTATTCGTTATTTCGGCTTGATTGATGTTATCAGGTGAAACTGACTAGCGGTGTTACTACTCGTGTTAAAGAAAGCTTTCAACTATTGATGAAAATCTTCACACAATCTTATTTATTATTTAGTACTGAACACTGCAAAATAATGTCCTAGCGCATCTAATACCATTTCTGTTAACTTCGATTTCTTCACGAAAGCTAAAGAGTTATCTTTGGGTTCTGACTCCTTAAGATTATTTAATCGTTGCGGAGAACTGATGTAAGCTTAAATCAGACAGAACATTCTCAGAACAGACTTTAAAATACAACGTCTTAAAAGCTTAAAAACATGAAATTCTTCTTACGAACTTTGTTTCGTAAAAGTCTTTTTTGTAATTGGATTTTCAAACCAAAAGGACTGAGATGAAACGTCCTTCTAAATATAGATTTCACTGCTTCTGAAGAATATCTAGATTAAAGCCACTAAAGAATTTATTATAGTAAATATCCTTATTATTTCTAAGACTAAAGATTTGAATAAATTTGTAAACATTTTTTTAAATGAAGTATGAAGTTATTAATAAGTATGACATTATTAAGCAACTTGAGATTCGAAGGATTCCAGCATCTATTCAATTAAAAGTTTCATAATTTTTTTATATAAATTTAAAATAATGCGAGATAACCGAAATAATAATTATTTAGTAAAGTGATTTCTTCATGTGCGATCTTACGATTGAAATTGAAAATATGAAAGCTTAACATAATTAAAATAAACATGTAATACAATATAATGACAAATTAATGTTAGTCTAAACGAAGGCTAAAAGTAAGCTTCAAACGAAAATCAATCCAATGCAGTCCTGTGAAGTACCTAAGTAACTAAGTCAGATGTAGACTCATTTATGTACCTTCTTTTTGTGTGAACATACAGTATGTTAGGATAAACTTTTGCTTTCTTTAATAGAATGACTAGATACACAACTGAAGTCATCGACAACCTAGCCAAAGTCATCAAAGGCTTATTAAAAAGCTTTAGTGTCATTACTGGCATTATATTTATAAATCGAAATCCATCATCTATTCTAATTAATAATTTTTAGCTTTTTTTGGTTAGTTTTCAAGTGAAATGGAATTATTATTTCTAACTACTCTAAATTATTTCTTATTTTAAGCTGAAAATTGAGATTTCTTTGGCTCTGCTGGAAGATTTTGCCTCTCTTTAAAAATATGAATTGCTATCGATTGACTGATGAGTAATTCAGTGTTTATTAGAAGATAGCTGTTTTTCAAAAAAAAAGTAATTTTCAATTCTATTGAAAACAGTTTCATGATATTTCGTTAATGAAATGGAATAACTGCTTTCTAAATTTTGTATTTTTATTTTATAATAAGAATTCTGAGTCTACTATTGTAATATCAAAGATATCCCAAATCTTTCTCTCCTAAATATTTCATAAAAGAAGCTAATACAATATTGGGATTGTTCTCTTCGTACACCGGAGCTTATTACTATGTTAAACACCACAATATTCTTCAATAGATAATGGCTTTTAAGAAATCAAAAGTAAGGAAATTAAATAAGTAATATGCTCATAAAATATATTTGAAAGACAATGATAGACGACTTATTAATCCAAAATCCGTTCACATACTGTTAGTGTATCTAAATTACTCCACTGTTTTGATTTACATTCCATTCTGATGATTTTAGATAAATTCTTTCCTCACTGAGATCTACTTTGGTTAACAGAAAATAATTTTTGAAACAGCGAATTAAATAATTGTTTCCATTCCTGCAGTTGCACGAATATTTAATCAGTTAATAATTAACTGATATCTAGAATGCAGTGGATATTTGCCAATTCCACTTTAATGCTCATTATTATAACAATCGATTATTACTAAATGGAAACATGCTAATCACTTAAGATTAAAGCATTGTATCGTAGATAAATGATGTATTGCAATTTTGTTTCTGTATTTTTCAAACTTTTAAAAGAAAATAAGGAAAAAAAATCTATGACAGAATTACTAATAATACAAACAAGTTTTTTTAAGATTGACATTTCATTTTAACTGAATTGATGCTACCTTCTGACTATATATTTACATATATATATATATACTTCGACAAATGAGATCAATTTTAAATTTAAAAGTTAAACTTGTTAATATTCAGTAAAAATGTTTCACCGTTCAATCTGAAATTCTCCAATTTCTAATCTATAGATTTGTTAACAGTCAAAGTAAACAACGTCTTGCTTGAAGACAAAAATAATGTTTACTTTTAAGCCATGGAAAACAAAAAGTTTCTGTCAATTCAAATAAAAATATGATATTTCCTGCAAGCTCTATTTGTTTTAACAGAAGAATTTACCACTGTGAGAATAATCCTACGGTTTGTAAATCAGTTGTAAATCGTTTAATATTTTGCTTTGTGTAAAAAAAAATTATCATCACTTATATCATCACTGTTCGATAGAGAAATAGTTCATTCTCAGAGCAAGATAAGGGATTGATTTATCTTTTTCTTTTCATGTGTTTTTATTTATCGGGTTTTGTGTCTCACTTTATCGTATCCTTTCCCACATGATGTAAATCGTCAATGCGAATAAATAATTTCTTTCTAAAAAAACAACGATTTTTAAAACCCAATTAAAAAAAAATAAAGCTTAAGACTTTAGCGACAATATACAATTATATTCCACTAAACGTCATAGCGTCAGACTGTTTATATATATATATATATTTTAATTTTTCGAAGATTTTCTTAAAACAATATTTTAAAAAATATTTTCAGCCAATTAAATATCAAATATGTGGACGTATATAGTAGTAATTAACAATAAATATAACCAAAGACACTAGATACACGAAAAGTAATCAAATCTGCAATTAACCGAAATTACCATAACTTGAAAAATTGAAATTTTAAATTTCTGGTTAAGAATTACACACAAATATTTCTTTATCTGTTTTATCGATAATATTACGTCATAAATTTTATACTTGATTTACATTGCTAGATTCTAAAAGCACAAGTGACCCCTCAAACAAAAGTTTAGTAAAAACAGCAACAACAACAATAATATTTGTAAGATTCCACACATTCATTTCTAAGAGGTTTCTCTTTTTAACTGAGAGACTTACATTACCAAAATAATCTAAAATAAATTTGTTAATAATATATATATTGCATATTTTCATAATATACTTAAATCTTATAAGCTTAATAAAATGATTCTTTAATCATAGAACATTTTCATTATCATGAAATTTAAGTTAATTTCGCTGTTTATTTTTATATACATTTTGAAAATAATAATGAAAGTTTTAATTATTGCTTATGATTGTCCAAGCTTTAATTTCATTTTTAAAATAGGTAAACTATCTTCTATAAATGATAATCTTTTAAAAGATGGAAAGTAACATAAATCAAGATTTTGGATATTAATAGAAAATAATTAGGAAATAACTTAATATTTCCTAGGTATTCACTGGGATTGTTCATTTCCTGTAAACACTGTAAAGTATGATTAATCTATATGTTCACTTTTATATTAATCATGGTTGTTATTCATCTCATAACTGAGTTCCTTATACTCCTTTTGACTTAGGCATTTTCCCATAGTTGAGATTCTGGCTCTCAGCTTCCGTCGCCATTTTGGAGAGCGTCACACTTTTTCTGCACTGCTTCTTCTTTTCTATTGTCCTTTTAACAAAAGTGTTAAATGTCCACAATGATCATACACTAATACTTGTTTCCATCGTTGGCCGCTTTCTTATTGCTTTGTTATAAGGAGTGCATTGTTTCACAAGTAAAACACTATTTTGTATTGTTTGGTTTACTCGATATGAATTGCTTAAAATTCGGAAAATGAGTATTAAATAGTTTGGCTTGATTCCGAATTACAAATACGAAAACAAGAAATGAAAGGGAAGCGAAGTCTTAATGACATTGGAAACGAAAGAATCGAATGAGTTATAAGAGAAAAACAGAAGAGAACATAATGAAGAATAATGGAACCGAAAACAAAGAATAAAAAAAAAATCTATTGGATTAGAAGTATTCTGTTTCAAACAAGAAAAAAACAAAACGAAACATTAATCTAAAAAATGACGAATAACAAATTATTATTTTTTTTTGCTCGAGGGCCATTTCCTTTTGTTTACTTATGTGCAGTTTTGTATTTCTTCACTTTATTATATGCCTGCACGTTAAACTTTTTACTTATATATATATATATATATATATATATATATATATGTTTTTGAAGTTCTCAATCCTTGCTTACATTCTTTTGAGCCCGGTGGTTGCTGGTACAAAGAATTTGAGGCTGTTCGGTGCACGGTTATTTATCATTGTTGCGTTGACTTTAATCGAGGGCCATTTCGGGGAGTTGATATGGTTTGCGTATATTTGTCTCGCACTCTGATCTACATCAAGGGTACATCAGGCTGAAGAAGCCTAATAAGGCTGAAACAGCTGTCCCAGATTCCCGACATGATAGCTCAGGGTGCGACAAACCTTTTGTTTACTTATGTGTAGTTTTGTATTCCTTCACTTTATTTTATGCCTGCACGTTAAACTTTTTTACTTAAACACATTATTTTTGTCGTCACTTTTGTCAATTAATAGTCAAATAATTGACACTTGCTTGCTGTGGGTGTCTAACCAACAATAATTTTTAAAAAAAAGAATAAAATTCTTGTTAAAGAATGTCGATCGAACGTTGTAGTTCAATTTTGGGATTAATAGAAGATAACTTTCTTTTCAACTAGAAAAGAAATAATTCTTTTATTCGATTACATATAAAATACATCTTAATTGTATAAGATGGGAAATATAAAAATATTTTAAATCATTTTAATTATGTTCTTTAGCGAAAGTAAGCTGTTAACTATTTTCTTTTTCGCTTCTTGAGAATTTTCTTCTTTATTAATCACAATATTTCGAGCGGCATTTCCAATTTTCTTCAGGTTAAATTTTAGTAAACCTATTCCTTATATTTTCGTAAAAAAAATAAAATAACAAGTTTCAAATAAACATAGAACTAACTTAAGAATACACACCTACATAATACAGTATATCTTATATAATACACACTTACGTAATATATTATTATAATATTCAACAATTTACTTCATTGAAATTTCTATGTTTAACATTCTTTACCCATTTACATTATTTAATTTTTTTTAGGTCTTTTTACCTCATCCTTAAATAATTTTATCGAATCATCATTGATATTTTTTTCCTTTTTCTTTGTTCATACATTCGAAACTTCTGATTATTATGGCTTCTGTTGCGAACGTTGCTATTGTTAGTGCGAATGTTGCTGTTATTCTCCTTTTATTGTTAATGTGCGAGGCAGCAGGACACGAGATGTGGCTTGTGGCGATTGTTGTAAAAATTTTGTGATTGTAAGAAAAAAGGAACACGAGTAAATACCGAATGATTCAGACATTTTTTAAGACGGAAAGAATTGTGCTTAGTTCTAGTTGGAGCTTTAATATTAGTAAACGTTTTAAATTAGTTATTTAAAGGATAAGTTGTACATGTTTTTTTTTAATTAGAAATAAACTTTAGTTAAATGTATGAATTAGTTTTCTTCAGAGATAAGATGTCTTCGCCAGAGGTCTTCCCCGATCATGGTATTGCTGAGGGTAATATTCTTTAGCTTCTGTTATGAACCTCTAAATTAAAAGCCGAGAAATTCCCATACCCCTTAATTGGTAGTTATGTGTTCTCCATCATGCTGTACACACAAGTTCATACGCCGCCACGTCCTACTTGACATTTATTGGATCATATCCGGTGTGATGGTTCGAAGTACGTTCTCAACTGCATTGCGCAATTCTTTATTTGTAATATAACGACGTTCAGACACGTAGACCTTGATAATTATCCATAATGAGTTGTCAGGCGTCGCGACGTGAGGTCAGGACTTGATGGTGGCCATTTCAATGGAGCTGGCGATGCTGCAGTACCGCAACCAATCCAGAGTCCTGGAAAATGTTCATGAAGAAACCCGCGCACAGTATGAGCGAAGTCAGCAGGTACCTCGTCCTGCTGTAGCCATATGCGTTCCATGGTAATCGCGTCTTCAAGCTGTGGGATTAACCATGTTTGAAAATAAGTTTCGTCATTAACCTGACCATCAAAAAAATATGGTCCAAACAAATGTGATCGCAGCCCATATCATTTCGTGAAGTGGATTCCTGTCCAACTCCAGTGTATAAAGAGGATTCTCTTTTGCCCAAAAGACTGCATTCTATTGCCACCTGCATTCTGGTGTCAACAATTTAAATAATATTCAATACTAAATATTTACATTTATTTCTATATAATAGGGGGTACGGTAACTTCCTGGCCTCACTGTATATGCTATTCATTTTCACTTTTTAACGATTTTTCATATCTTCAAAACCTAATATTTCATGTTGCTTTTAGAGTTTTGCCACAAACGTTTCCGAGCTTTTAGAGTTTTGCCACAAACGTTTCCGAGCTTTTAGGGCATTACTTTAACTACCAATAAGTAACAAAAAAGTCGAAATTTGTTCAAGGGTTTTTAGGGGGCGGGGCATAGAAGTAGGGCGTGTCCTCAAAGTTGTGACATGGAAAACTGCCGTAAATTTTGAGCTTTTGAGCTAAAACGTTTATGGGTGCTAGATACCCTTAAGGACTCGGGTGGTATTATGAATCACTTTTCACAAATCTCAATGAGATTCACCTTTGGGAAACACACTTGCCGGTGGATGGGCGGCAGCGATATTTGCAACTAGTTGTTGTTACATTTTTTTAAGTAAATGTAAGATTTAATGAAATTTAAATTTATACAATGATAAGTTATTCGACAAGAAAAGAATAACATTTTTAGGCTTAAGTTGTATTATTCTTAATCCATCGTAACAGCATCAGCTTCATATGAGAAACAGATTCAGATTAGGCCTACGTATTCATTGATGAATAATCAACTTATTTTGCTTAAAATTATATTCTAAAACTTCTTCGTAATTCTTTTTGTTTCTTTTTGATGTATATTGTGGATATTAGATACACTAACTTATATTAAATGTTTCGTCTCCCATATACTCCGTCTATACCAGGTTAAATAAATCGTTCTATTCGTTCTAAAGCTTTCTGCATAGTTTTTGCGGGATTGGATATTGATATTTTTTTTTCATACAATGATATTATTTCTAATTATTTGTTTAAATATTGTTAAAGAAACTACAGTAATTTAAGAAATAATAACAAGTCTCAATTCTAGCAGCTCTTTCGTTGTAAACGAAAAATTCTTTTTTTAGGGTCAAACCAAAGTTAGTCGGTGAAGAATGTCCTTGTGAAAATATCATCTAGGTAGCACAATAACATGGCATTTTTATTCTGAAGCACTGTAATATTGCAACATCATTTCCACTAGCATCCCAAGGTCGGGAAATTACCACAAGACAAGAATCCCTCCGGGAATTCCAATTCAGTGCTGTTCGTCTTCTCTTAAAGGCGATGTTACAACGGTCCAAACGCTTGAATAAACTGCAATATGGGGATGAACGTAAGTAGAGCCAATATCTCAAAACAGACACATTGAAAATCAGAAGGCATTCAAGCTTCAGAGGAATCGATCTGAATGCCTTTTCACTCTCTTTCTCTCTCGTGCTACTAAATTAAGACTTTTAGTAGACGGAGGAGGGAAGAGATCCCATGAGAAGAATCAGTTCACATGTGATCAGATTACCTGCCTCCAGGAAAAGGATTCAATTCAATTAATAATTAACAAATTACATTGCCTAATTTAATTTAATGAAATCCTAAACAACTTAAATTTATGACACGTAACAAAATTAATTATAAGGAAATTATATATAAATTACATCAGACTCCATATACTTCTTCATCTTTTTATTGGCAATATTTCGCAAAAACTGAGATCGTTTTGCTTTCTCAAGCCTATCTTTTTTGAATTATTTCTACAATAAGTCTACATTTTAACAACAAAGATCAGTAATGATACAGTAAGTTATATTTCTATTATTATAAAATAAATCTTTCTACATTTTTTAACAACAATGATACAGTGAGTTTTGATTCAATTTTTGTCTATTAAGTTCTTTCTATTATTACTGATAACAATTTTGATTCAATTTAGCAATGATACATTATTGAAATTTGTACTCCTTTCCCTTGATCATATCTTGAAAATAGGACAGGGTATTATGATTTACCAAATAACCCCTGTCCTTATTGATACATGGAAAAGTTTGAATAGTACAGGCTTCTATAATGTATCTTGTGTGTTTGTCTGTTATACGAAACAATATGCTAACAATCGGGTCAGGATTATGCTTTTCTGTGATACAGTGTCCTGCCCAGTCGGAAACAAGTGGATGGTTATTTCTGTAGGCGGCGGTATGTTCCTCAACTCGTTCCATCAACATTCTGTCTGTGTTTCCGAAATATACTTTTCCGCATGATCGGCATTTTAACTTGTACACCGTCCCCATGATTCTTCCTTCCTTTGTCTCTGTGATTATATACCCTCCACTGTTTCTTTGTAAATATTATGTTGTATTATTGAATTTATGCTGTTTCCTTTCTTGTAGAGTATTTGAATTTCGTTCTTTTTACATATTTCTTGTATATTTTTGTTAACTCTAATATTATTAGGGAGTTTCAGAAACTTTGTGTTTTTTCTTTCTTCTTTCTCTTTTATTTTGTCTTTTCCCTTACTAAAATCTTTAAAGATGTTGTCAATGAAATAATGAGGATATTCATTAATTTTTAATGTTTTTCGAAAATTATTCATTTTTTCTGTTCTTTTATCTTCATCATGGTATTCATGGTTATACAGCCCAAGGTGTTTTTAATCACTGCTCTCTTTATTCTAATGTTGTGTGCAGATTTGTAATTGATGAATTGTTTGCTTTTAAAAGGTTTTTCATAATGTTCGTATGTTATTCCAGTTTCGTTATTCATGAGTGTTAAGTCTAGATAGTTAATTTTCTTTTCCAGTTCTTCTTGTTTGGTGAATTTCATGTAATTGTTGGCTGAATTTATCTTATTAAAGAAGTTTTGGAATTGTCTTGCTGTCCCTCTCCATGTAATTAGTATGTCGTCGACATATCTGTAATAATTGAATCTGTTCTTGGTCCAAGTTCGTATATGTTTCTTTTCAAAATCTTCCATAAATATATTGCATAGCAGTCCAGATATTGGGCTGCCCATTGGGAAGCCCTCTATTTGTTGGTAAAATCTTTGATTAAACTCAAAATAACAATTATCACATATGATGTTTATATTATCTATAATGCTTTTGATTTGTAATCCTTCAAACTTGTTTTCTTCCAATTTCTTCTCTAATATTGAAATAGTTTCTTTTACAGGTATTGATGTGTACATAGCGGTTATGTCCAAAGTATACATTCTAATTTTATTTTTTGTGCCTTCTTTATTCAAGTTTTCAATCTTTTCAATTAATTGTTTAGAATTTTTGACAACACATTCGTTGTTGTCAATGATTTTGATTCTGTTGTATGTCCATCTTGCCAGATTTTGTGTAGGTGAACCAAAAGAGTTGATCACTGGTCTTAGAGGTACTGTATTCTTATGTATCTTAGGTCTTGGTTCAAATTTGGGGATTGTTGTCATATTAGCAGTAATCTTGTTATATTGATTTTTATTAATCATATTATCTTTTAGCAGATTTGTTATTGTTGTTTTCACTTGTTTGTACAGTTTAACTGTAGGCTCTTCAAGTATTTGATATTCATGAGTGCTAAGCATCTCGTTGACTTTGTTCTTATAATCTTCCCTGTCCATGATAACCATGTGGTTCCCTTTGTCAGATTTTAAAATTATTCTACTTTCATCTTTTTTAATTTTATGTAAGATTTCGATTTCTTTCTTACAAATATTGCTTTGTCTGATTTTCTTTTCTTTATTATCACTTAATATGCCGTAAATAGCATTTCTTTCTTTGATGACTAATTGATGAATATCAATAAGGACAGGGGTTATTTGGTAAATCATAATACCCTGTCCTATTTTCAAGATATGATCAAGGGAAAGGAGTACAAATTTCAATAATGTATCATTGCTAAATTGAATCAAAATTGTTATCAGTAATAATAGAAAGAACTTAATAGACAAAAATTGAATCAAAACTTACTGTATCATTGTTGTTAAAAAATGTAGAAAGATTTATTTTGTAATAATGGAAACTGTATCATTACTGATCTTTGTTGTTAAAATGTAGACTTATTGTAGAAATAATTCAAAAAAAAGATAGGCTTGAGAAAGCAAAACGATCTCAGTTTTTGCGAAATATTGCCAATAAAAAGATGAAGAAGTATATGGAGTCTGATGTAATTTATATTTAATATTAAGAAGAATGAAGAAGAATATTGAATTATAAGGAAATTAATTAGATAACATATTTCCATCGAATTTATCGTGTTTTGTTTTACTGGTTGAGAAACTGTTCAACATTGACTGTAATTTTGTTTCTGTTCAGTAACTGTTATTTCTCTACTGACTTTTGATGCAGCTTTTACCTACGGATTCAATACTTATATGAATACTTTTTAGCACTCTTAAAACAATAATCTAAATCAGTGATTCTCAGATATTTCTATCTTATGAAACAGCAAATTCAAAACTGCTGTTGATGAGTGATGCGGAATTTTCACTCTATTTTATTCTTTGTAGTTAATAAATTGAAAGCACTATTTTTTTTACAAATTTCACTTACTCATATTGTACTAATAAATACTGTACTTGGTCAATACTTGCTTTATCTCAAAATTCAATTTAATATTAATGTGGTCTACATTGTGGTCTTTTTAGTTTTGCCGCAGACCGGTTTGTGGAAAGTCTGTTTGGATCTCCAGAGATCTGTGGGGAAGTTTGCAATCACTAATGTTCAGTTTTACAAATGCAGACTTTCTGGAGACCAGAAAGCAGGTCAACAGGTGGCTTTTTTGCCAAGGGGGATTGTGTTGGATATCAATAAATAAACAAGAAAATGCGAAGAATTAAGAACTTTTTCTTTTACCTTTTATATTTATAATTTGCTTAATGGATATTTATAAATATCCTTTCAGATTGCTTTAGATCAATTAAATAAAATCAGCCATCATTCATAGATTTATCTCAAATAATTATTTTTTAGTTTTTAGAGATAAATTTTGAAATAACTTCTAAATATATAAACACTATAATTATACTAAAGAATTGTAGTACACCAAAGATGTAGCCTAAATTTAGAGTGTAATTTTTATTTATAAATTAGAGATAAACTTATGTATAGAACAAAGAATCGCAGGACATGCTGATAGGATTTTAACATTCATAATAAGACTGTAACAGTCCGAGGTCATTGAAACCTTCAAGGCCCCGATGGACCATAGTGAGCCCCCTGGGATACGATAAACTAAGACTATATATAAATTATGAAACTGAAAATAGAAAACATTATAAATAGAAAAATAAAAGTCTATTCCAGAATAATTAAAACTTTGATCGAAATGTCCAATTCTTTTTCACAGATAAGGAACATAGTAAGAAGATCTAATGGAGCGAGTGATAACTATGAAAATAAGTTAGAGATGGAAATAAGAATGTTGTAATAGAGAGATCTAAAGAATCAGAAATGAAAACTACAAAAATAGTTCAAAGTTTACTGTTGTATTTTGGGAGCTGAGGGTTTATGGTCTACAGTGGTATTGGAATCGATTTAAAATTTCATCTAGTTCTTATTATGAGGCACTGAACTGCCACGGACACACCGATAATATTTGGTTCTCATTTCGCAGATGATAACTTTCAATAAAAGGATAAATTCACAGTTTCTGTAAATCTTAGTACCCTCGGAATTTCTCTTTTACTGTGGCCAAATCTTTTCCCCATTGCCATGATTGCGACGTGTAGCCCGTCACATCTCCGTTAGGATTCGCAACTAATGCTGATGATGACGCTGAGACCCTGATGGAGATAATATGAAGTGATATTGCCTTAGAGATACGTTATGCAAATAAGCTGCCATGATAGCTTTATAGATCTTACACTCAATGCTTAGCATTTGTATACTGCAAATGATATTAAGTATTTTCTGTGTCATAGATATGAATACCTTCAATTTCACTTCACTTTCGCAAGTGAGTCTTATGCTGACTTTCGAGACAGAATGTAGTCCCGGTCTAGTAGAAATCGTAAAATCTTATAATCTCTAGTAGAAATAGATATTAAAGAGTTATTTAGGCTGCCCTCTTTTATTTTGTGGTAATGAAAAAAAAATTATAATGACTTGAAATTAATGACTTTTTAAATTTAGTGAAACATTCCCAGCATCGAGTTTCCCTTTCTCTTGCAACATAGTCTATTTCAATAGTCGTGGACATAACAGTCACCGCCTAAGAAATTTTATTCTTGAAATTTATTAAATTTGCCTTCCAAGAAAACAAATAATTGTCCAACAGAGTCTGTACAGGGATCTTTTTTTTAAAAAAGCTCACATATTTTCAGAGGAGGTAGTGTTGACCAAAACAAGAAAAATGTCTAATGAGCATACATTCTAAAACAGTATCTGTTGAGATAAGGGCCAGTTTTCATCATCACTATAGAAGGTGATCTATGAATGACTTCTCATTCTTTGCCACTTCATTCAGGCCTGTCTCAGAGAATCACGCAGGGTTGCAAACACACCACTTATTTGCTGACACCCATTGAATACATGCTCCTGCAGAGTTTGGACGTCATATACCGAGGTCTTTAATTTATACACCAAAAATCTAAAGCAGGGGTCGGCAACCTTTTGTTGTAAGAGGGCCAAATATTTTATGTGGGGATTACTGCGGGCCACACTTGGGCCAAAAAGGGCCAACCAAAAAAAAAAAAAAAAGGAAATTCTTATTTTAACAACCAAAAAACAATCCAGTGCCCATGAAATGTCTGGGTTAGGTACTGTCAGAAGATGAGTAGAAAATGGGAATGGGTTGCCTCCTTGTTCAAGAACCATATCCGTTAGCTTTCACGGAAGAGCACATCCTCCACTAGGGCAGGTAATTCGTGTGACAAAAAATTGGCTTTAAACAGCAACTGTTAGTTTGTTTGGTAGAATACAAGGTCCTATGACTATCACCTATAATTCCTACCCAGACATGGATCGAAAATCCATGCTGATGCTTCAATTCTATAATCGCGCGAGGATTTTCATCTGACCACACGTATGTATTATGGTAATTGATTTTTTATTCCTCGTGAAGTCGTCTCAGTGGTAAATAAAATGCTGACTGAACTGCAGATATTCACCACACTTTTTTAGAAGCCATTGATAGAAGTCTAATCTGTCATGGTGATCTGTTGGCCTAAGTGCTTGAACAAGTTGATGATACGGTTACGGTAGCTGCTCGTGAAGAATTGATAAGAAAAGAGAATGATTGATGCCGTCAGCTGCTGCTATTCTTTTAACACTTGTTGTAGAATGTTCTTGCCACGAGCTGTTTTTTGTGTTGTCAATGATGCAATTTTTGTTGTGAAAAATCTACAAGTCGCTGGAATAGCTTGCTGAACATTCTTTGGCATGGCATCCGGCATGCTAAAAATTTTTGGGCCTAGCGGTTGCTGCCATCAGATAAACCATACCATAAAATCATGTTTGTTATTTCACGTGTCGAATATTAGGCTTCCATTAGACTGTAAACTATTTAAACATCACAGAATGAAAAACTTCACTACTCTTTGCTTTCAAGTACCTACTCTTTACAAAGCTTGTTGAAAGGCTTGTTTTTAAGCTTATTGCTTAGTATTTTGTTGGTTTGTATTGAAAATTACTGCTAACAGTATTTAGTGCTTTCTGAAAAATGTTCATTTTGTCATTTATTAATTCCTTGATTATATGGGAAGCAAGATTTAAAGATAGCAGTTTAAACAACTTGGCCTATATTTGCATATTTGCTTGGAGGCCATACATGAATTTTATATAACTACATCAATAATAGATTATTGGTCTTAAAAAATGGATATTGTTAGTTTGAGTACTCTTGGACTGAATGGCCATCTACCGTTCGAAGACTAAATAAGGAAAATAATAGTTTGCTAATAATGATCGTAAGAACAGATAATATATATTAGGAAGAAAAAAAAAAAAACATTCAAGCCGGGATTGGAAATTGAATTCTGATCCGATAGTTAAAAGATATCACTCAACGCGACCCGAATGGTAAAAAATAAATATCGTTGTTCTGACAAATTAAATTTAGGATTTCTTAGTTTCGATGAGTGTTCAGAAGAATTAGTTATCTAATTTTAATAAGAATCCTAAGCAAACGAATAGTCTAAGAACAATCAAATCTTCTATTCGAAGATGACAAGGAAAATCATAACTATTAATTTTTATCTTCTGGAGACTTGGAAATGAATATCAATAGAGAAGTAAGAATAGATCATCTCTAAGATTTCGTGAGGCTTCATTACCAAACTTGAGAATGTACAGTCGGAGCTCTTATGAGCCACGGGAGGAAGGGAAGGGAAAAACTTAGCTACAGGCCTATATATTCTAATTTGTAATATATTTAATTTTCTAATATTCTAATTACCTACCTTTAATATTCTAATTTGTAGGTACGTAAGTAAAGAAAAAAACAAAACAGTCACATTAAGATTTTCTTTTATACCCTAATAAAATTTCCATCTAAATATGCAAGTAAGTTTTCTGGAAAAGCAAAGGATAAAAAGGTTTTGTAATTCAATGTTAAAATGGGCTATTGTAATTTTTCTTGTGTGAAAGGTAAGTTAGTGACAAAAAGCTGTTTATAATAAATGGAAGCTTGGGTCAATAACCAGCATCCTTTCAGAGGAATTTTAATTATGAATTTTCCAGATGTTTCTGCTTTCAATAACGTGACACACTAGTGCTCAAGGAATTTAACTAATCGAATGTTTGTCAATTTCTTACTTCTCAGAACATTTTATTTTTTATTTTCATTTAGAATTGCTCTTTGCCTATAATAACTAAATAGCTTAAGATTGTTTTCTTAATATTGAGATAATATTTAAAACAAATTTAGATCCTACGACTTCTCACCTTGATTAAACGTGCAACCTAAGATAATAAATTAAATATTATATCAAGAATGAATTTAGTACACTATATTCTGTTATTATTCAGTTTTATTCAGTTTCTAAACTTTAACTGAAAAATATAAACAAAACAAAGTCAGAAATCCTTATTACCCTAAACTAGTTTAGGAAAGATATTAATGTCTCTTCCATCTCTTCACGCTGATCATTTTTAATCGATTTCTTCCAAAATTCAAAGGATTAATTAAAACAACAGAAACTCATTCTCATATATCTACGTGAAACCTACCCTTAGTTTCAGTCAATCTTTATAAACTATTCTACAATTTCAAGGTAAATTATTAATTAAAATAAATTAAGCTCCATTAAAAATTTTGTCAATTTACTTTACGATTACTTTTGAAATTGATATAAAAGTCACTAGGTTGTCTAATAATTCTAGATGTAATAAAAAAAAGTACGTAACATATTTTATAGAAAGTTTACATTTCATTATAAGTTTCTATTTCTGTTTTCTTTCCTAAATAAGAGACCAATCGATTTCTCTATCTTGAAACTGTTGATTTGGTCACAGACTGTGATGAATCTCTTGTCAGACTTTCGGGTGGATGAATCCAATCAATACATGAGGTTTACGTTTCTCTGTTGGGAATTCAAGGTGGTTTTTCCTTCTTACTTTTATATCATGAAAGAAACTCCGAAGTCTTAAAAAAAGTTCTAGTCTATTTATTAAATCTTTTTTTGTTATTATGAACTCATTCAAATACTTATCGGATAAAATCTTCAAAGGAAAACAGTCAGGTTCTCACGGTCAATGCAAATTTTGAACAGTATTTATTTTAAAGACATAAACTTGAGTAATCAACACAGAATTTGGTAAAAAAAAAATTCTCCTTATCAAATGAGAAAGAATTGATTTATTCTACTAACGTTCAAAGATTGCATTAATTCGGCTTTCAAATATGCTGAGCTAACTGGCTAAAAATGCGGAAACTTTTCTTTCAAAATGCGGACAACTTCCTGACCAAATATTATCTATCGCTCTACAAAATTCCGGTGACTTTTATAAAAGAGTTTCGAACAATGGTAACAATATAACTTAATAAACGAACTAGCACATATCTAAATAAAAGGAATTTAGTTATATTGTTTAGTTATAAAACCTACAAAAATAGAGAAAAGAGGATTACAACTAAGTTCAAATTTCCATTTTAGATTAAAATAATTCAAAAATTCCTTCCCCATAACTAATACAGAGAGACAATATTCATTTTTATTTAGATATGTGATGGTTTGTTTATTAAGTTATATGATTTTACAGCACGTTAAATAATTTTGATTAACAGTAACAATATATTTTAAATAAATGGCGGATAATACTAGAAAAAATAAGAGAGTATTCTTCCTTTTTTTCGTTATAAGAAGTGTTCCACAGTTATCTTTGGTGATAAATAAAAAATTGATTTTGATTTTACTTTTTCGGATAATTATCATCTCTGGAGAAAACCTAGTTCAAAACAAGTGTCATGATATGCTTAAACATATCTTAAATTTAAAACAGATGATTAATATTATTTGCATACAAACATATGAAAAAGAAAAGAAAAACGTACCAGATGAGTTTTCATTTTATTTCTCATGAATATTACTTATTAAACATTTAAAAAAATTATTAAAAAATCAAATAGAAAGGAAATTAGGTGTTAAAAGAAGATAAAAGATAATTGATATGAAAGTAAATAATTCATTCTATTAGTTTCTATCAGTTTAGTAAATGTACCTTATTTTTTTGTTACTGATTCGATAGAAAACATCTTCGAAGGATATCAGTGCCAAACCGAAGGTTTTTCTGAAATTTTTTGTCTTTCTTGAAAAATCCGAAGAGAAAGAAGAAATAATAATCCTTTTATGGAATAAAATCCTCAACTGAAAACTGATGACCATTTCCGACCAGTAACTTACTTTACAGAACATAATGCTTAACTTTTGAGACCATCGTTAAGTTCTTTGGGTGTTATTTTAAATTGATTGAAAAAGGGTATTGATAAACAAGTGGTCTTGTGTTTGAAATTAAATATTAAAAATGATGTAATACTGTAGAAAACACCAACATAAATATCATTATGTAAATTCTGTCAAAGTATTAAAAAAAAAAAAAACCTCATTTTCTTTCTATCTTTTTTTTTTCTTTTTTGCAAAATAATTGTATTTGATGAGCTTTGGCAAAATTTATTAAATTTCTTGACGGATAACATCGACGCTCGAATGCAATCTATTAAGTTGCCAAGACAATAAATAAATGCTAAATAAAAGATTTTACAGCGATCAATCACAAAGAAAATATCCATTAGTTACTTTGCAGATTAACTTTGAATTTTTCAAATAGTTTGATTTTAAGGAGTTCAATTTTAATACAGTACTTCAACAATAACAGTAAAGTTTTATCAATAAAGATGACTGATAACAAAGAAGCATTTCTCAAATGCTGCTTTTGAGAAATGCATTTTTTTTAGCTTCATATGTAAGTCGAATATATCGTAAAACAAAAAGCATATAATTATTATTTAACAAGTTTTTGTACTTTCTTATAAATTTCCGAGAAACTTTTAAATGATGTTTCATTTTCGTGAGCTCAAGATTAACACAACTGTTCAGAGGCTATCAAGTATTTGGTACAAAACTTTTTAACCTACAAAAAGAGGACTACAAAGAAAGTCTAAGTTCAAATTTCCATTTTAGATTAAAATAATTCAAAAATTACAGATTCTCTAGTGGCGGTCTCAGGCTTTGGTCCAATTAGTCCTAAATTAGAAGCAAAAAAAAAAAAAAAAAAAAACCCCGTTTTTTTTTTTTTTTTTTTTTTTCCTTAAAATTCAGCAATCAAGTTCTCTTATGAAGATGTAATTTTAATAGAAGGTGAACGTTACATTTATAAACTAGCTAATTATTTTCCTATAATTTCCTACAGCTAATTATTTGTGGATTCATTCTATCCACAAATAATTAGCTGAATTCCTACCGTTGTCTTTAAAATGTCTTAATTGCAACAACTCAATTATTTGGAAAATTTCAAAGTTTAATCATAACTTTTATATTTTCTTTGTCTATTGATCCAAACTTTTTAGGATCTTTGTTATAACGGAAGCCAAAATTTGATAAGAAAAGTAAAAGTTTTCCTGTCTTTATTTTTTTTTTCGAGTAATGGGATTTAATCATTAAGTTTAAAAAAGAAAAATGATTTAAGTAATTATTACATGATTTGGTGCAATAATAAGAATTTTTGATTAAAATTCAGTATAAAAGTAAAAATTTATTGATTCTATATGGGGCTTTGTCAAGATGATAATGAAGAAATTAAACAGAACACTGCTTTCAAAACAACCCATATCTTCAGACCTATCAAATGCTTGAAATTAATTTTCTTACTATACAAATGAAAATAAATCTCCTATGAACGCCGATCTCGCCTACTTTGACAGAATGTCTGTACGTTGACAATGTCACACAACCAATACTGTAACTCTTTGTAATGCTCACTTACTTGTTACTGAGACTTCAACAATAATTCCGTGAATGGCCAGCAAGTCTCTTCGCACTTCATAAGTCTTGTGATTATGTCTTCCCGTGATTTTCTTCACTTTCAGAACTCTATTTGGAGAATGTAAAATCCAATGCTCAATAGTCCCTCAATGAAATATTTTGAATAAGATTTCTACTCACAGTTTATTGAGTTCGTTGATATAAAATTCTCAGTAGCTCGTAGTCTAACTGCGTAGCACATTTAAAACATCCCGCCAGAACTTTGCTCAACCCTTCGCAACGCCATTTGTTGAAGTCGCTTCCCCATCTGTGACGTTACTGCTTTCCAATGGTGACGTAACACGCTTTAGCAAATTCTCTCCAATCATAATGATTCTCGATCGCTGCGCCTTCTGGCTGCCAATCAACATAACTTTAATTCTCACTACTATTGTTAACTGCTGTTCTCTTAATGTCGTCATCTCATCTCAACACCAAATCGAGGCAGTGTTGCCTTTCTTATTCATTTTCTTCGCTGACGTAATTACTACGTTTCGTTATTCAAATTTATTTCATATTACTTTACTTAAATACATTTTAAAGCTTTCAAAAATAATAATAATATTTATTTATTTCAAATAAATAAAATAAAATCTCCTACAGACTGTCTTCCTATACTAACAAAAGACATGGACGTCCTGTGTCCAATCATTACAATAGAGGAAGCACATGAATGCCCATGGAGTGAGTAAAAATTAGGGAAGGTGGTGTCGCAGCCTATTTTTTTTACTTTTACTAAATTTAATTAAAATCGTTATAGTTCACCTTAAACATAGTATCATTTTTCACATCTTCTTTCACAGAAAAAATGTATTTCATAGACGACATCAGTAACGCTTTAGGTATTTAGTGGTTTGAAGCAAAATATATGAACATGTCAAATAAATTTAATTATTTAAAAATTATAGGGGTAATCTCAAGTTTGGGGGAGGGGGGGTCCCACCACATCTCACCAAATCTCACTAATTTGGAGGAGGGTCCAAATTTTTTAAAAACACCTGACATAATTAATGGACGTCCCCTTAGTCCATTATTTGAGCGCAAACCGCAAAATTGATCGGCTTGTCATATCACTGCCAGAGGAGGATTTACTGTGTATTAAGATGTTGTCACTTCTCTACTAAAAAGTCCTTTGCAATGAAAATTTAATCATTTCCTTATCTTTAGATACTCATTGAGTTTCCAGGTGCATTTTTGTAGCCAAGTGATAGCATTTCTCATTATTTATTTATAAAATTAATTTATCAAAGACAAATTCTTTTTACATTTCAATATCAATTCATGTTATTTATCGATAAATATTTATCTGTACAGTAAAACAAAGAAACAAATGCTGTCTTTGTTCGTTGAGAATGCATCCGGATTAAAAACTTCCGGTTTATAGAAAACCTGTTTTTTGTTTGTTTGTTTTTTTTTTTAATGCAGTTGAAAAATGTAAATTGCATTTTGAATTGTGTTCCGGACGAAATTAAATAAAGTTTTTCCATATCTACGACTTTTCGTTAATTCTTTCCCCAGATATTCTTTCAAGATAATCCTTGAAATTCACTAATTACATTCTTTAATTCCCTTTTTTATATACTTAACGCGGTTCCAATTCTGGATCTTAGTTTTCGAGATTATTCCTTTGGTTCTTCCGGAAGCAAAGATGATAAAAATTTAATGATGGCATTCTTTTCAAAAGTTTTTTTTTTTTTAATTGTAATATCTTCAATTTTAGTAAAGATTCTTGGGTTCCTCTAGATTTTTTATTTGTTCCACAAAACTTTCAAGCTAAATAGTAATAAAATTATCAGTTATTAAAGATACAGGTAGATAAAAAATTAAGTGAGCTCTTCATTTATATTGGTGCTTTGAAGCCTTTACTGACAAAGTAAACTATCAATAAACACAATGACATAAGTGCAGATTATCTTAAGTATTTATCCGCTATATATGTTAATGAAAAAGAAGAAATTTTCATCCATAACCGAGGCAGCTTTTTACTAATTTTCTTGACAATTTCATTTTTTTCTTCTAAAAAAATTTAATTTCTTGTTGCTTAGTAATAATAATTTTAGCTTCCCTTTTCTTCTTTCAAAATATTTATCTACAGATAATCTAATACGATTAAAATACTCTAAAGGTGTTTCTAAAACTTCTATCTTTCATATTTCAATAAACTTCTGTAATACTCCACAAACATCATACATCAAAGGCAATATTTCGAAGGATTTTGATGTATGATGTTTGTGGAGTATTACAGAAGTTTATTGAAATATTTGTAAAGGTTATTTTATTCTTATAGTAAAATAAAACAAAGAACGCACATAACTAAACAAAACACAAATTCACTGAGCTATTTTTTGATATTTGTGCTGGAAATTGGAGACAGTACTGTTTCGAGGCTTATTGGCCTCTCATCAGTCCAAATCCATCCAGCATACCAAGCTCAATGAAATGGGACGATATACGGATAAACATACAAATCAATGACCCCTGAATTACAAAAACATCAAAAATAAAATAAAGAATAAAAAGGGGTGAATAATTAATCCCCGCTAGCGTTTAGCTTAGCATCAAGGAATTAATTTATAACAAGATTAGTAATTAGACAATAGATTTAACGTGCATTAGTACATTTTTATAGTAAAATAATAAATCTATTGTCTAATTACTAATCTTGTTATAAATTAATTCCTTGA
>JAFIDM010002131.1:4656638-4680900 GCA_023159025.1 Thereuonema tuberculata
TAAATCTATTGTCTAATTACTAATCTTGTTATAAATTAATTCCTTGATGCTAAGCTAAACGCTAGCGGGGATTAATTATTCACCCCTTTTTATTCTTTATTTTATTTTTGATATTTTTGTAATTCAGGGGTCATTGATTTGTATGTTTGTCCGTTTTGTATATCGTCCCATTTCACTGAGCTTGGTATGCTGGATGGATTTGGACTGATGAGAGGCCAATAAGCCTCGAAACAGTACTGTCTCCAATTTCCGGCACAAATATCAAAAATAGCTCAGTGAATTTGTGTTTTGTTTAGTTACGTGCGTTCTTTGTTTTATTTTACTATAAAAATGTACTAACGCACGTTAAATCTATTGTCTAGTTATTTTATTCTATCTTTCATATTTTATTCATAAGAAAAGTCAAGTAAAGATCAAATAAATCAAAATAGGGGAAAAAATAGCTAGTTTATTTTAATAATAACGATAGAATATCATAATGTTTCATTAAAGTTTCTAAACATTGCTTGATTGACAGCTTTCTTCATCTTCAGTTGATTATGTATCAATTATATTATGTTGATGTTCCGGCATAGCCTTGTGATCAAATTGGCCTTCCATGAGGCAGATGTGTGAAACCAGGCATGGGAGTAACTTTCTCCATCTGTGTTTCGTCCGTTTCCGCTAGTCTAAGCTAGTTCGCCTCCCGATAGGTGCACCCTGAGTGATTACAAAGAACTAGCAACTTTAAGTCGTCAGATAATCGCATTGATTTCCTGGCTATTTAATGAACCATTTGCAATATTGTTTTTATTTTTTTTGTGCTGAATAAAATAAATTTAAAAATAAGTCACTCTATCCAACGAAAAACCAGATTTTTGCTGAAACCTGCTAGACTTCTTCGTGAATTACACAAAGTTCCTGAACCATCCTTTTATTCATTTTAAGGAAATTCTAATAGCAATTTTTTTTCTTTATATATTTTCATTTTGTCGTTTGTTGATCGATCTATTTTCGGAAGTAATAGGCCTATATCACAAAATATATTTACTTCACTTTGTCCAGGAGATTTCCAGCAAGATAACCTTTATTTTTCTTCATCAAATTAATAAAATCATTCTCAGCCTTGTGAAAAACATAAACTAAAGGTAAACTAAAAATAAATTGAGCTTTTGTTAAAGTAAAATAGATTTTTATAAGTATTTTATAAAAACATGATTTAAAAGCACTTAAATGGAAAAATTATGTAGTAACACTAGTTTTATATGCTATTGTTAGCTTCGGGTTAATTTGCTCCAGAACGTTTCACATTAAAAATAAATAAACATAAATTAATAATAGGAAACTTTCCATTAGGATTAAAATAATGATAGCAATTATAAATTCCATGCTTGGAGGCAAAAGCAATAGAAATAGGAGCAATGTTTATTAATTCATTGTCAACTATATAGAAAATAGAGCTTAAAGCAGCTTATTGGAGTTATTTGTTAAGCAATCAGGAACATGAATGATTTTTAAACGTTTACGTCAGAAGAGTCAATTAATCTATATTACTAAAATCTTTTATATCTCTGTCTGTCCGTCCGGCGCAATTGTTAATTTCCTGTGAAAAAAAATTCTACAATAAAACGTTCGCCACGGGAATCGAATTGGCAACCATTAGACCACAGGGACTAACTTCAAATTATTGTTTCTTATCGCTCCCTTTGTGTGTGCGTGACGCAATGAGAGAAGAGCCCGAGAAAAAAAGAAAATAACTCATTAATTTTAGCCTGCTAGATTAAAATTGAAATTTCAATGTTCATTTTTTTAGCTTCTCTCCGTCAACAATGGCGCGCGCTATCAAATAATGAGTTCATTCAAAAAGGAATAAAATATCACTTTTTGTCTTAACCGCTTGGAATCGATTCTTCTTGGATTACCTCTTACTTACCAGGGGAGGACAGGGGGATGGCCTAGTTATAAAAACAATAAAAACAGTAGCTTCAGACGAAATGTTGTGACTGCAAAGCTCTGAGAAGAAAGCATTAATTCTGTTATAAAGGAAACATATACAAAACACCGGGCTTTTGAGAAATACCATTTGCAAAATCAAAGGCATTGTGAAGTGAAAGAAATGATTTTCAACTGCCGCCGACAAACGCAGGAAAGCTTCAGATAGAAAACTGAGATTATTGAGGTATGATTAGTTCTGTTAATCAGGATTTCGAAGAAAAATCTATGGCTATAATCGGAGTGAACAGATACTTCTCCGGAAAAAATTTTTAACTAAAATCATTGGAAACGAAGAATTTGTTTTTAAAAATTCTCATTTACTTTATGGCGCTCCATGAAAAATAAAATTTCCTTTTTGAGAAAATAAGTAAAAAAAAATAAAATAAACATGTTGGAAAAAATTCCCCACAATTTTTAATGAAGACACATTTTAATAAAAGTAACAAATAAATTAAATTAAACATTAAAAAAGTATAATTCCATGCTTGGTGTAATATTCTTGGTATGATTTTTCCATTAAGCAACAGGGCAATTGAGATTAAATAAATATTAATTTTTCTTGAAATTTTTCTCTCTTTCCTTTATATATATTTCTGTTTTAAATAAGCCAACGCATTGATACAACAGTCAGCTGTTGTGTGAAAAGATCTCTCCATTGAATTCAATGGACTTAGGGTGAAAAAAGGAATGGAGACGATCAGAATTCGGTAAAATTCGGCTCCTTGGGGAAATTTTTAAGCCAAAATTACATGCTTATAAAAAAGGTTGCCCTTGTGTGCGACGTCAACGCCTTTCAAGCTTATCTACACATCCGTTTTTGAAAGTTGGGATTTAAAAGAAAATATTATGGATGTGTTATTGGCGATCGACCAAAAATCATTACACGATCGACCGGGGGATCGATGTGATATCCCAAGTTTACGTTATGGAATCCGTGGAAAGACAGTTGCGAATTTCTCTAGCTTACACTGAGTTCATATGGGAGGAGATCAGGGAATCCAGAATCATTTAGTAATATAAATTTTTAAGATAAAATGATGAGAGGCAATCTAACGACTGCCGCTAGTGAGAATACAGATAAATTAAAGAAACAGAGCACGTTAACAATAAAGGTAAACAAGTTTCAGACTCCTGAAGTAAATGTTTTTCTTCAAAAGTACGAATACTTGAAGAGTTCACTGCAATGAAAGTTCTAGGTTTATACAAGGCGGTTATAATTAAAGTGACCCTACTCTCAGCTCTCTAAAGAGAGTTCTAATCATCATATCTGAAGGAAAATTATATATATGCTAATTAGATCATGAGTGTTTCGCCTCTAGGTGGCATGTATGATGGTAAAAGAATTATGGAAACTACTTACTGGATATAAATTGCCAGCAGTCATTGCAAGCAACCCATTCTGAAGGATTACCGTAGCGATATCTTGACCCTGGGGATGAAAGACCTTCTCATTTATGAAGTGGAAACCATGTCGTATCATGTTTTTAAATACTTTTTGACTTTTAATTTTTTTGAAAAGGCTGTATCAGGTGTGCAGGTTTCATCTTTGAACTACTCAACACATGTTCAGCACAAGAAAACATTTCTGTTACTAGTTAATTTATATTATTATTGTTAAACTACTTCAGTAAAAAATAATTCAACATTTTCCTTTTAAAAAGCAAATGGCAAAGGGAGGGTATCAAATGAATGTAATGTACAGGCAACATTTGCAATTTTTACTTTCCTTTAATATGATCAAGACAGAAGAATAACAATTATGATTTGACAAACCATAAAAAATTTATACAGTAATTAATTTGACTGATTATGCTAATTATCATCGAAAATAATGAAAGAGAACATTAATTTAAATTAAATAATAACACTTCACAGTAATCATTGACTTCATTACATTAATCCTTCGCTGACTCCAACATTAAAGTTTAATTTTCCTTCTTACAAAATCTTACATTTCAGGAATAATAGAAAAGAAAACTATTTAATTATTAATAATTATTAATAAAATTATTATATTGATTAATTCTGTAAATTTGATTAGTAGTTTTAATCATCAATTATTTTTACTAAGGAAAAACGAAATGGCTTGTTAGTTTCTGACAACAAATGTTCTCGACGATTTCAAAATTTTGATTCCTTTTATTCTTCTTGTAAATTAATCTCGTTCTGTCTTGAATTATGCCTGAATCCATTAATTATCCATTAATTTCCTAGAAATTATTGGAAAAAAATTCTTAGAATTGTTGTTTCCAGTACTTATTAATCATAACTATTTTCATTGTAAATAAAATAAAATTAAAAACACAATTATCAACTGGTAATATACATTTTCACATTGTATTATCAACACACTGATGCTGCAGTTACTGTTGCTTTTCTATTTCTGTTCAGACCTATCTTTTTTTAGTATTAATTGTTTTGTATTTTCCTTAATTGGCCAAAGAAAAGAATTAAGGGAACATAAAGAATTAAGGTTCTCACAAGATTAAAAGACTATCGTAGCGGTATTTTGTTTTGGGGAAGGATTCTGGGGCGGTGTCTTTTATCATCCAAAAGCCGACCACAGACTGCTAAACCATGCTTACAATTTTTGGGGAGATTAAAAAGCTAATCCGGAAAGCTAATAACTCTACGTAAAAGACTTGCATTCTGTATAAATCAATAACAGTATTTAGTAGAAATATAAAGTTCCGGATTTAAAACCTTTATCACGAACCTAAAATCAAAAGAAATCATTTTAATCTTTTGGTGCATTTTGGAGAACATTCTCAATTAAAATCCTAAATTAAGAAATTAGAAAAGAGAGATTCTTTAGTTGTCTCTCAAGCGCCAGGAAAGGATATCCTTTCTTTTAATGTTTCCGGAACTAACGGAAAATGAAGGTTAAAAGAAAAAAAAGGCAGCCGAAACATTTGGAAACAGGTTTTTCTTGAGTAGGAAGTAAATAATTAAAAATAAGCTTTATTACTTTTTCAAAAGCAACGTGATTTCAAGATTTAGATTTACAACGAATCAATAAAAATTTGTTTGGCTGTAGAATAGCTAAAAAAGCAAAGTATACGGATCATTTTATAGCAGGATCATTCAAATATTATAATTGGACGATCAGTTGAATTAGTATTCAATAGAATGTGAGTCTGTACATAGAAAAAATGGAGGCTTTTACAGAGATAAAATCGATTCGAAAATTAATCACTAGGCGATAAATATCTATGTTTAGTAGAATGATAAGCTATCATTATTAATTTCTAATTTTTTGTTTTGATATTTTTCTGAACTATTCGGCTACCCGTCGCTTCGCTCCGGAAGCCTCGCTTATGTAACGGAAAACAACTTTTTATTTATTAAAAAAAACACACACACAAATTATATCAAGTAAACTAAAACTAAAATTAAAATAATTTTTTTAAAATTTAATTTTTGATATCTATATTCTCTCAATCCACGACTGCTTTTAGAACCAGCGTGTGAATCATATATCTATGATATATTTTTATTTTTTATAGAGATTAGAATGTAATCCTCGTGGTCTAATGGCTAAGACGTCTGACTTCGGAGCAGAAGGTTGCATGTTCGATTCCCGCTACGAATTTGTAGAAATTATTTCTATTTTCACAAATTACAACAATTGCACCAGACAGACAAAGAAATAAAAGATTTTAGTAATATAGATATACTTTTTAGTAGTTTTTGAGTTACAAATAGTATTGGTTTTTAAGTTACAAATAGTTTCAGTATTCTACCTAATAGAAATAGTTCATCTTTCTTTCTTGACTCTTTTTTTTTATTCCTATTGATACTTTTCAGTGGTTTTTGAGTTAGAAATAGTAATGGTTTTTGAGTTACAAATAGTGATTTTTCAGTATTCTACCTAATAGAAATAGTGCTTCTGTCTTTCTTGGAAACTTTTTTCAATTACCATTGATACCTTTCAGTGGTTTTTAAGTTGCAAACAGTGATGGTTTTTGAGTTACAAATAGTGATTTTTCAGTATTCTATCTAATAGAAATAGTGCTTCTTTCTTTCTTTACTCTTTTTTTTATTCAAACATCTCCCGTGTACACGTGCTTGTTTTTCAATATCACATAGAATTTGATTAAGTAACAATATTATATTTAAAATATTCCAACATTTCGGCAATTAAAGTTCTAATTTAAAGTTAGGTATCAAACCACGGCACTTAGCTAAAGTTTGGATTCGTACCTTGAGTTGTCATCGGGAAGAGACTGGGACGGACCGTTTCGTCCTCATTAGGACTCCTCAGCCAGCCAAACTCCCCTGATGACAACTCAGAAGGCGCGCAAGGTGTTAGTATCCCGCTTCTCGCACCCGAGAATGGGACCTCCCACCGAAGAAATCCTAACCAAAAATTAACCAAGATAAAAAATACAAAATTTCCCTGACCTGCCTTCCGGCAAGCACAAAAGGAATTTAATGGCTGCATAATGGCTCATAGGAGTTTGGCTGGCTGAGGAGTCCTAATGAGGACGAAACGGTCCGTCCCAGTCTCTTCCCGATGACAACTCAAGGTGCGAATCCTAACTTTAGCTAAGTGCCGTGGTTTGATACCTAACTTTGAATTATTCCGGCACGTTAAACTTCTTTTATTTAAAGTTCTAATTATCATTTTCGAATTAAAAATAAACAGACGGATCGGAAATAAATAAAAATCTTGAGATTCCAAAAAAAAAAAAAAAGGCTGAATTCATTCATTATTGATTGGGGGAAGGGGAAGGACACATAAGTCAAAAAACAATATAAAGTGAGTAGTAGTCACCTTGGCCTAATGGATAAGACATCTGACTTCGGATCAGAAGGTTGTAGGTTCGGTTCCTGTCGCGGACGTTTCATTGTAAAAATTATTTCTATTTTCCATTCGCTCAGGAAATTGCGCCAGACAGACAGAGAAATAAACGATTTTAGTAATATAGATTGCAGGATTCTCGGCTTTTAGAACTGAAAAGAGTAGAATCTACAGATGAGGAAATTGAGGTATTTTCAAATCGGCAGTTTTGGTGCACTTTCAAATTATAAATAATTTTCGTCATCACTGAAATATTTATTTGCTTTAAAAAAAGCAACTTAAGACTACAAAAGGTAACAATCCATTTAATTGGTTTGATAGAAGAAATTGGAATAACATAATCCCACTACATTGTTACACAAGAGGAAGATTCTACTCAAGACACAAAGAGTCTACTCTAAATTCGTTATAATGAAAGGAGAAGAAATCCTACCTCAAGGGGAAAAATACAGGTTATCAATGAATATTTTGAGTCAGAATTAAATGTAAATACAAATGTAGGATGGAACTTATAATAATAATAATAATTTCTCCACTTATATGGAATAGTACATGGAAAGATGTTCAAATATTTTAACAGTGCCAAAAAAAAACAAACAAACAACAAAACAAAAAAAAAAAAACTCTTGATATGCTTACAGAATAGATGAAAAAGCTTCGCATTTCGTTGTATTACGTAAAAAAGTAAAAATAAGTACCTATAAAAATACATGTATAATGTGAAATGTAAATTAAATTAACAGTGTGCAGGATATTATCAATTCTTGCCGTGCATATTATCAATGATATGTGATATTATCAGTTCTTGGCGTGATCTTGTGAATTAGACGGCGGTCTCCCACGAGGCTGATACGCCGGCACCTGCGTTCGAATCCCGGCGCGGGTTGGACGTTTACTTTCTTTCTTGTGTTTCTCTTCGTCCAAAGTCTACGACAATAAAGAATTGTGAAAATTTAAAATGGAAAACAACAATTTCACCTTTTCTGACCTTTGTAGGATTAGAGCGAGAAATCCAGAAGGAAAAGCTCACGTGGTGTGAGCCAATGGTCCTATGCCCAATAAAAGAAGAAAAAAAAGATATTATGACTTCTTGTGTTATGTAAATATGTACTATATTTCCTTTCCTTTCTGGTGAGTGTTACAATTCTCAGTATAATGTATTCAAGTAATGTAGGCATTTTGGAAACTCAATTGAAACTACTAGTAGTTCTATATTATTTAGAAGCCCATCATTGATTTACATAGTAACATTATTTTCTTTTTTATTGATGATAGTTTCGTAAAATGATCTTTCAATTCAACGGTTGTGATCAAATCTCCTTTGCAATTCTGTAAAGTGATGTTCTCTAACTATCGAACAATTAATCCGCAGTCTGAATAAATCTTCCCTAATTACTGATATTAAAGCTGATCAATTTTACTAATTATTTATTTTGGACTGATGTTTCTTTTATCAGAATCCTGTGTACACTTGCTGAAATAAATATCTTACTGTGCGATCGTTTTTATCTTCAAATTTTTATTTGAATTCTTTTGTTGGAAGATTCACGATAAAATCTAGGCTGTTTTCCTTCCCAATAGATAACAATTCAGTTCCTTATAAGTAATACCATGTATTGCAGTGTTTATTTTGAAGTATTTTAATTCATTTTTTAAAGAAATCGGGATTTAATACATTATTATTTGCTGTTTCGATTTATATTTTTTTTTTTCATGGAATACATGAAAAATTCATGAAAAATTTTTTAAATACAAAGTTATACCATCTATTATTATTAAATATTCTTTCAAAATTTCAAAAGATCTGCTTATCTTCTTACACACATATAGACCTTATTTACTGAAAGTTTCTATCCAAAAACAAAGCGTTCTAATAGTCTTTGATTTTTAAAACGATACAAAACAAACAATAACAGATGAAAAGAAACAGTTTATTTTTATTGAACGTCAATTAGTAAATTTATTTATTTAGTAATCTGTATTAATTAATGTTTAAATAACTTCTTTATTAACTTATATTAACTCCGCGAGTTTATAATTTATTTTTGATTTTGGGAAGGGCGATGTGTTCTCTCTTCCCGTGATGTTATTTTAAAAAAAGGCTTGAGAAAGTAGGTCGATTTGACCTATGAAATATTGGCGTTGGAGTTCGTGGAGTTAATAGAATTTAATAAATCTGCATTACTTAGTAAGTAATAGCTGACTTAAGTTTTATAACATCAAAGCATGATAACGGATTAATAAGAAATCGATACAATTCATTGTTTCCGCATTTGATGCTTTTGATGCTCTAAGAATTTTTATTATCTCCAGTCAGGGCCGTTTCTACCATTAGGCAAGACTAGGCGGCCGCCTAGGGCGGCAAGATTTCAGGGCGGCCGAAATACAGATTCGTTTTTTTTTTTTTGATTGTTAAAATAGGATTGTCGTTTTGTTTTTTTTTTGTTGGGGGCGGCATTTGAAAGGGAGGGGGCGGCATTTTTCAGTTCTCGCCTAGGGTGGCAGAACACCTAGAAACGGCTCTGACTCCAGTAAAAGTATTTCTCAACAAGGACGTTTTTGTAAAATATTCACGAACAAAGTTGTATCATCTCTTGATATTTAATATGTAAGGAAAGTTTCAAACGATCTGTTCATCTGTTTTGGAACAGATACAGAAACAGATTCAAACTAACTTCTTTTTTCAGCTTCACTTTCCTAGAAAAGTAAGCTAGTAAAACGAATTTAAATCATGAAACATTATGTTTAGCTTTATTGTGTAAGATTCTTATTCTATTTTAATAAAAATGAAATTAAGGCCACCACACTTGGATGATTAAAAAAAAATATATATAATTTTAAGCTCACCTGAGGAGGGGGTGGCGACCAACCCGAAAGATCTCGTGTAATATTTAATTTGTATATAATTTTTTTTTCAATCATTCAAGTGTGGTGGCCTTATTTTCATCCTTATTATTAGTTCAGATTCTATATAACTTTATTTTTTTCTGATCTGATAATTCTATAGTTTTTTTTTTTCGTAAGAAGTTTTAACTTTGACTGAAGAATTTCGAGTTATTCTGAAATTGATTTGTTTCATCGGTGAATGACTGCTGTTACCGAAGTGACAAAAGTAAGAGATGTACTTAGCTTTTTATCATCTGCTCTTATTCTTGATAGACAAATATTTCCCTTTAATGACGAAATAAACAATGTTATTTATTGAAGTTTGACAAATAGTCTTTTTGTGTGTCCTTTTCTTGTCGTTCCTAAGAGAGATTTATATTTGATGAGAAAATACTCAGAAGCCTTCCACAAAACAAACATTCAAAAGGGAGATCCGTTGCGTCCAAATCCATTAGTTCTTCAAAATGGACTTCATCCAACATGAAAGACTCCCAATGAGACCACTCTACTGAACTTGTCTTTTTTTCGGATTTTCTTTCGAAACTTCTGAAAGTTTATTTACTTATTTTTAATAGTTTCGGAACTGCCTGATCTTCAGTCTTTTCTAAAGTTAATTATTGTATTGTAGTAAATCTCATTTTTGAGATTTGATTTATTTAACAACATGTCGCGAAGAGCAGAAACCTTTCTTCTCTAAACATTTGTTCTTCGGAGCATTGAAAATTACTACTTATTAATTTGGAATCGAAAAGATAAGAACCGCCTTAAAAAAATAATAAATATTTTAAATATTTTATGAAATACTGAATTAATTCATGAACATTCAAATCATCGAAATTCATGGTTAGGTGCAAGATTACTAATGAATTTCATGTTTTCTCATATAACTCTTACAAAAACGAAAACCATATTCATAGATTAGCTTTAAAAACATCAAAGTCATTCCTCACAGAGGTAACACTAGTTCCTTAAGGATTTCGGGGAGGGTTAAAGAACTGCAATTTATCAGCTCGAGAAATATTTATTGAACGTATCCGGAAATGTGGCTAGATTCTTCGTTATTAAGCTGAGTCAAATATTAAGCATTGGAGATGATGTACATACGAGACTTTAGCCATTTTTTAGAACTGAATTATCTTATGCTTTCAAACAATCAGAGTCAATCCCATAGAATGTTATTGAATGGTGTATGTCTTACCATTCCTAGCCGAAAATACTAACGAACGATAACGCACTCTTTCAATAGTTTGACGGTAAGATCAAGAAACTAAATCTTGATCTACTTACGTTAAGAATGCTAGATGCAAATATGAGATATGATTCGTATGATCAGTTTTCATTCTTATTTAGTCTTCCCTTGTTAATATCATTAAAAGAAGCTTTCCAGTGGTGGAAAAAAAAGAAAATCTTGCATGACACCGCAGCCAAATTAATGATAATCATCAACTGTTTCCTGTCACCGGTTTCCCAAACATTGCTGCTCTCATTTTGGATGATAATTTTTATGAGGTAATGAAAATACTGCTGAGATTCTTCCTTTAAACCTTGAAGATGTATTTCAACTACTGGTCCGTCAAGGCAATAAAGAAGTTCTTTCCATAAGTCTTTATCTTCACTATACCTCACGATGCAAAGTAAGATAGCATAGTTGCTCACGTCAGTTGAGTCACCAACTTGAATCGCAAAACATCTCGATTTCTTTTTCCCCTCCACAGCTGGCTTTTCAATACATCAACAATTCATATATCATATCAACAATTCTCGTCTGAATAATGGTGTCCGAAAGCGAAATAGTCTCCAGTTTTTTAGTGGCTTGAGGACCGAAAATTTCTGGTATGACATCTAAGATGCAAAGCTTTACTAACTCCTTACCAACAGTAAACGATTCGAAGAGCGACTAAATAAGACGCTCGAAGCAGCGACTTGTCACGAGTTGTCATTCTTTTCATTTGACTTTTCTGACTTTTCATCTGATCACTTATAAGTCCAGTGGCTTATCAGTAAACTTTCTATGCTTCGAATGAAAATGACGAGGAGCATCATTTGACAGAATTTCGGAACATACTACACACAAAGGCCGTGTCGATAGTTCAGTGCCAGAGGCTACAATGAAACCAAGATTTAAATATTTCTTATCGTATTGCCTAACAAAGTTTCCTTTTCTCTTTTTGGTTTGTGTTGCATATTCCGAAGTATCAACATATTTCTTTTTCTTTGTTTCTTCTAAATTTGAAGCACTAGTACTTGGCATACCTTCAGTACCATCACTACTTTTCTCCTAAATATTGTCCTTGCCTCTACTAAAAAAGATTTTGTTGTTTGACTTTTCTTGTCTCCTTTAGGATTTCAAATTTACGAAAGAAATAACTTGTTTTCTGAAATACCACAACACAATATTAGAAAACAATACGAATGAGCGAGATAAAATAAGAATTTTGGAGACTTGTCGTTGACAGGCGAGCTGACGCAATAATGGCATTCGGCGGCCGCGCACTTCACATGTACTTCGGGCGATACATGATTGCGGAGAAATTTTTGGCGGACCGCCAGGAAATTCCGCGGACCACAGGTTGAAGAACAGGACCTTCCGAGAAGACAGGCAAGGTGTAGATTCTAGGCAACAAAATAAAAAGAAATACAAAGAGCATTACTGACAACATATAATGGAGGAAAAAATAGAGAACAATACAAAAACATTACTAATAAAATATAATGGAGGTATAAAGAAGGAACAATGAATTTGCAATGGAAGTACAAAACAAATTACACATTTGTCGAATTTAGATGTGTAATATAAAATCCTCATAAAATAACTAAAATAATGGATAATGCATAATGGGTAATTATATATTAATACAGTATTGGGTAATATAATGGGTAATATATAACTAAATGTTTTCATCTGAATCCTAAACAGTAATTTTCGGGTAAGAGAAAGTAATTTTCGCGTAGCTGAAATTGATGGAAAGTAAGAACAATACCAGTGAAATAAGAAATAGTGAAATAAGACAAAGAAATGGAAGATATCTGGTCAAAACCGACACAAAACGTAAGGAGTTAACTGATGAGTTGGAAATAAGAAAAGATGAAAATGACAATTGTAAAGTTGTGTAATACGTACTTCTCAAAAATTCAATTGATCTATCGCATTTCATATTTAAGTTAATAATCTATTATTTTTTTTAGTAAAATTTTTAATTTAACCTAATCGACTAAGATTTTAGAAAAACTAAAAACCAAAAAAAAAAAAATAAATAAAATAAAAATAAAACTGAATAAAGCAATAAGATAAAATGGGTCCAGAATTCATTTGACTCTTCATAAATCAGTAGGAAAATAAATTTAAGTGTTGAAAAGACAAGGGATATTGTGAATATTTACTAGTTAATTAAAGATTCTAACAATACTGTATGAAACAAGTCATTAGAAAAAAAACACAACAACAACCAGAAGTTGAAATAAAAAAAAAGCATCAAAAATTCACTTTTTATATTTTATTAGGATCTAAAGGAAGAGTGATAAAAATTTATCCTAAGAGTGGTAAGCATCAGAACTGTAAGTTTCTTTCATCTGTGTTGGAAACTGAGAATAATTAAATTGTTTTCATAGAATTTCCTCTGCAATGATCAATATTCTTTACCTTCAAGCATTCCGACTTCGAAAATAGAAATGAAAAATAAAATTCCTTCATTTCCAATTCTAATCTGGTGACTTTGCAGATAGAAAGTAAAGTTAGCAGAGAAATAAATATTTGAAAGAAAACAATTAATGCACAAAGGGAAAGAAACTGAGTAAACATTTAATATCAGCACAAATCAATTCACGTAAACATAAGCAACCTAATTAGAGATTTATCCAAACAGAATGCACGAAATTATTAATGGTTATTGAATTTGCTTTTAATTTATCCTTTGGAATGGAAAACCATTCTAAATTTAGATTTAGAAACACAACATTAGTTGAAAATTAATGTTGATTTTGTCAGTGATATTTAAAAATATCACAAGATCAATCTATTACGCTACTGATCCTAATTTTCGCAGGTCTTTATGTTTTATTTACGTCCGATGAACATTGGATTTCATCTTTGTTTAACTGAACTTAATTCGCTTCGAAGAAAACTATTTAGAATCTAAAATTTCAATTCATTAATAGACATTTTAGGGGAACTGAAGTAATCTTCGATAGGCTTAGGAATTTATCATCAGCGCAAATTGTCTTTGAGGAGTTCTTGTTAATTACATTTCTCAGAGCAATCAATGTTCTTATTATTGCGTTGTGATATTAAATCCTAGGTGTGTCTAAGCATTATTTCTTCTTCTTCCTTCTAGTTTGGCCTACTATGGAACCGCAGGAAACAACTGACTAGATGAATAGTCTTTTCCTCTCCTCCCAATATTCTTCATTCTCTCACTTTGCTTCCGCCTTCAGATTACCTTGGTCCTCGTAGTTCGTTTACTTTGGAACCCCTTGTTAACTACTCCTGTTAAGCCTCCCACAGTAAATAAAAAGACAAAACCTAGAGCCCATAAAAGAGGAGCTTCCTATGCAAATTTTGATCCGTGAAGGTGGCTAGTCAACTAAAAATTTTAATTCCTGTTGGGACTGCAATAATTATTGTAGCAGCTGTGAAGTAAGCTCGTGTATCTACATCTATACCTACTGTAAATTTATGATGGGCTTATACAATAAAACCTAGAAGTCCAATAGCTAATAGAGCATAAATTATTCTTAAAGCTCCAAATGGTTCCTTTTTTCCTGATTGTTGACTAATAATGTGAGAAATTATTCCGAATCTAGGTAAAATAAGAATATATACCTGTGGGTGCCCAAAAAATCAAATAAATGTTGGTAAAGGATGGGATCTCCTCCTCCTGTAGTATCAAAGAATCTTGTGTTAAAATTACGATCATCAAGAAGTATGGTGATGGCTCCTGCCAGGGCTGGAAGTGATAGGAAAGAAGAATGGCAGTAATGAATACTGTTCAAACAAATAAAGGTACGTTCAAATAGTATAGTTCGTATATTAATGATAGTAGTAATAAAATTAATTGCTCCAAGAATTGATGAAACTCGTGCTAAATGAAGGGAGAAAATTGCTAGATCTACAGATGCACCAGCGTGAGCTATTTCTCTAGCTAAAGGAGGGTATACTGTTCATCCTGTTCCTGCTCCTCTTTCTACTATAGAAGAACCTAAAAGATGTATTAAAGAAGGAGGGAGAAGTCAAAAACTTATATTATTTTTTCGCGGGAAAGCTATATCAGGTGCACCAATTATTAAAGGTACAAGTCAATTTCCAAAGCCTCCAATTATAATAGGTATAACTATTAAGAAAATTATTACAAAAGCATGCGCAGTTACAATTACATTATAAATTTGATCTACCCAATTAAACTTTCTGGTTGTCCTAGTTCTACACGAATAAGCATACTCATTCTAAACATTAACCCTATTCTAAACATTTTCCTATTCTCTTCTGGATTAATTCCAGATCTATTCCAGATTTCTTCTGGATTACTCCCAACTTGTTCCATGTCTCTTATAGTTTCCTCAACCCCTTTAGTCGTCGACTTTAAGTTGGTGATATAGTTGAAGATCTACTTTGTCAATCTAGATTCGCTCATTCTTACGAGGTGACCATAAAATATCAGTCTTCTCTTACGTATCATGTTTGTAATCTTTTCCACCCGTTTGTATAAATCAACATTTTTCTTCTTCCTCCGTGTACCATCCTCTCTTTATTCCGGTCCGAGTATCTTCCTTAAGATTTTTCTTTCTCTCTTTTCAAGCTCCTCTTTTCCCTTTTTTTTGTTTAAAATTAGGCGCTCTGAACTGTAGATCTCTTCTGGCTTGACAACAGTGATATACCGTCTTAATTTTGCGTTGTAGGAGAGAGCGTTTTTGTTATATATATATTTTTGTAAGCATTATGATTGATTAAATTCTTTACTAAACGGAAAAAAGTGAAGGAAAGTGATTTGTCTGTTTGTTTGTTTTTCACATATCTTTTGTTGTTCTTTTTTATTGTGAAACATTTACCTTGTTTTATTAAAAAATGTGATATTCCTTGCTTATTCAGTTACCATGTTGTGACAGCCACTCCTTAAACACAAACGGATGTCCTTAAACACTCCTTAAATCCAAACGAAAAAGGAAAATTGTATTCCACGAACCTAAAAAAAATTGAATTTATTGTGAACTTTGGATTAATATTGCACTTGAAGCACTTTCCTTAAAATCTTGCTTTATCTTTTTTAAAAATTTATGTTATTTTTAGGAAAAATAATAAAACCAGAAGAGTCTTTTTTTTTTTAATTATAATAACAGCCAAATTCAAACAAAACAGATTTTTTTCTTAAACAATTAATTCAATCCCCTTTACCTACATAAATACTCTGAATCTCATTAATTTAATCATAGTACAGTTTGTACACGGATGACAGGCTTACTCAGTTTATTTATAATGTGTCTAAACATCCATTATTTTGGTCCTAATGTTCTTCAAAGGGAATTTATTCTTACCTTTTAGGCCTAATTTCTTGATGATGACGGACAGTGAAAAAAATGAAGACATAAAATGAGTCGTAGTTTGTCAATAAATGTACAAACCAATTAACAGCAGCGGTTCAAAAGTTATTAAGGAGAAACAAACAGACTAAGTGATTTGATAAGCCTCGCTTTCCTAAGAAAATAAGTAGAAATATCTTACACACAAAGCAAAAAGCTTTGCAAAAAGCACTGTATAATAATTTAAAAAATTGGACTTCATTTCGTAACTAGTTTCTATTACTAAAGTATAAAAAAGTAAAAGATGGGCAAATATTTTACAGTTAATTTTGCATGATACTTTTTAAATATTATTTCCAATTAGTTGATATAATTATAAGGCTTGTATTCTGAAAAGAATTGTTTCTTATATTTTGCATGAAAATTTCGAGAGAGGTCTCATCGTCAGAAATGAGGATGTCGGTCCGTAATAAACTTATAGGACAAAAAGGTTCAATGATTTTATATACAAAGGGGAAACAGGGCATTTATGTTCGAAGACTGATCACAGATGAACCAGCCACTTGTATATTAGGCGATATTTGACGAAACGGAGGCTATTTCTTTCGAAATTACAAGTTACTATTCTTCTCCAAGTAATCCGTGGAGAGTTTGCTGGAATCGTCTGCTGTTTTCACACGGAACTTTCCGACTCATTGAGAGAAAATTAAAACAGTTGAAATTAACTTCGGAATATATTTAATGTCCTTAGATTGAACTTAAAACGAATATGATATCATCTAGGTTACAATTCACTACATAACATGCGTATATTATTATCAGTTCTAAATTAATAATTTATTAATACTTCTTGAGAATTAATATCGAAATTTACTTGAAACTATTGCGAATTATGTTTATTAATTACAAAAATTATTTAATATAACTTGTATGATAAAACAATAATAAAAAGATTTCTTATATTTTGGAACTGATCTGAAATACGAAGCATTTCGAAAACTGAAGTTCTATTCTTTGTTCTTTGCCTTTTTCCTAAAAACGGGTGCAGTATTGATTTACAGCACAAAGTAAACTAATAGTTCTTGTGTTTTCCATCGTTCTTGAGGTTGAAGCTTTTTTTTTTCTTATCTTGTGTGCAGAAAGTTATCAACTTTCTAATTGCTTCATCAGTGTAAATTGAGCCTCAGGCAAAGAAGAGTACAGATTTTGTATCGGTAGAGACAGAGAGCTGTAATTGCACGTTTTCAAGCAGAAGACATTCACTGATTCTGGTGTCAGAAGATGAAATAGAAACAAAAAAGCATTGTAGTAATATTTCATCATAATTTATCAAAATATTCAATGTTTTCTTGATTTAAAATTTAAAATGATGGAAGTGGGCACTGATGTTACTTATTAGACAAGCAACAAACTCAGCGAAAAGAACTTTCAATTTATTAATTAGCATGTAATTAATAAATTGAAAGAGTTCTTTTCGCTGAGTTTGTTGCTTGTCTAACAAGTAGCATCAGTTTTATTACATTACAGAACATTAGTGAAAAATAAATTTTAAGTAGTAAGCAATTCATTTGTTATAATAATTACTGAGCTTTAAAATAATTATAAAATATAAATTTATTTTTCAGAATAACTAAATGAATCTTATATAGTAAAAAAAAATAGAAAAGAGTCTATTTATTTGTAGTAAAAAAAATTGTAATATTAAATATTGTAGAATTATTTCATCATCAGTTACAATTGTTTCATCATCAGTGAGAAGATTTAATAGAAAGACTACCAATCTTACAACCATACAGAAATCACAATATCCAAAAGAAAAAAAGTGGGTAAGGGCGCTTGGCTGCGGGTTGGAGGTAGCGGGTTCGATTACCGGCGGAGGGTGGAAATTTTTCCACGCTCTATTCTCCATTCTCCTCCAAACGGGTTCTATGGTCTACCCAGCCCTCTGTATAATTGGTAGCGGGTTTCTTTCCCGGGAGTTAAAGGCGGGCGGGCGTCGGGCTGACCTCAATCTAGTCCCGTTGGTCACGAAACGCTGGGAGCCTTATCTCCCGCGCTCCCGTGGGCCAGCATGGCCTGTTTCTGGGATTGCTTTAACTTTTAACACTGCTATTGATAATTTATTTGAGCGCCCTTGTAATAATCTTCAAAACAATTATTTTTGACTTTTAATGCCAGCGATCTGATGTAGTGAATGCTGATATTTTTCATCATTTCGGTAGCTCTGCTTATAACTATCCTTTTTACATTTGGCCATTTTATATTTCTTAATAAGAAAAAAAAATTCTTTTCCTTTTAGGAAATGAATGCTAGCCAAACGTTCAATATAATCACTGTGATTCACGAATGCAAAAGAAAGCTCACTTTAGTCAATTTCCAAGCATTCAACAGGTGAAATATTGGGTAAGAATAGAATAGACTTAGTAGAACTTGTTATCAAAATGAATTTTGTGTTTTTCGCAATTAACATAAACCCGAAATTACCATAAACTTAATGTAATCATCCTGATGATGATGATCTCAGGAGTTTTCCATTTATTAGTTGGTATCCTCAACCGAGATTTTGTCCAAAGCATCCTTCCATTGCTTTCTATCGTAGCATCAGTGGATTAATGTATATAAGACTAGCATTTATATGATCTTACTATTTCTGGTTTGGTCTTTTCCGTCTACCATTTTCATTCCACTTTATAAACATATTAGGGAGTCTTCCTCCCGTCGCGTCGTTCTCATCCCATGGCCGAACCACTTAAGTCATTTTACTTTAATGGTCTGGAGATCGGTTTGTTTTACTCTAATCATTTCTCGAATAACCACATTACGAATCTTTTCTCTTCGATATTTCTTTTCTGATCCCTACAAAAAAAATCCATCTCAAGAGATAGGTCTGTCTTTATGATGTGCATTTATTGAACATGTTTCTGCGCCATATATTAAAATACTCTGAACCAATGTACTCTCGATTATCCGCGGATCTCTCCTGTTTCCATTTTTTTTACTGTAAATAAATTACGGAATTAAAAAAAAATAATCTAGAATAAGGTAAACAATAAAAAAGACTAACTATGTAAGTGAAGACAATTATAGACAAACAATTTAAAGAACAACCTTGTGGGCGGAGCTTAGGCCGACAGGTTACAGTAAATTACAGGAGAGTCTTCCCCTTGATAGGAGTAAAGAACTTTATAAAAAAAAGAAAAAAACATATACAGTGCAACTTGGATAATTCGAACGTCTTTAATTCGAAATCGTGGTTAATTCGAAGATTTCTCTTGGTCCCTTGAATTTCTTATTAAATCAATGTTAAAAAATCGTGGATAATTCGAAGTTCAACTTCCTTAATTCGAAGTTTTTTATATAAAATTTCGAACCATAACGACTTTTCGGCGTTTCATCGGTAAGAACTTCGACACGTGACAACTGAAATCCCCTTCCCGCCACCGTTCCACACGTGACGCCATCGACACGTGACGCTGAAGACGCCATTCGAGCTTCCTGCTGTCAGTGTCACCAAGTCTTTCAGTAAACCACGCGTGTACAAGAATTTAACGTTCGCTGAAAAGGTCGCCGTTATTCGCGAGGTGGAAAAGGGTGTGGAGAAGAAATGCCAAATCGCCAACGAGTACGGGATAGCACCGAATTTCGTCGGTACATTGAAGGACAAAACAACGTAAGTGAAGCTGTTTTCCGTTCACTAAACATGCTTGATGATTTTGCTAACCTTAAGCGATTGAATTCTACAAAAAAATCAGATATTGCACAATTTTTTGAAAAACTATAATTTTCTGTATTGAATGTAATATGTACTGTAGCTTACGTAATATAAATCTTATTTTGTTTACATACATATAGTCTTTAAGTCTGCCGTGCTGGCGTGGTCGTGCGGTCTCGGCGGCGGCCAGCCGTGGCGTCCAATGCGCCAGTACCTGGGTTCGAATCCCGGTCGTGGCATGGTTGTTTCTTTCGTCTTCTTCTGTGTGTTGTGTCCGCTGGGGACCCGAAATCTGCTCTGTAGGTAGTGGTCCCCATTTGTCTTCTATATGTTACAGGCTATAGTCTTTAAGTCTTTCATACCATGATCTTTCTGAATAAATACTTACTTATTGACAGAATAATCTTTTCAAGCATTTAGAGGACCTGAAATTAAAGTTAGAAAATGTAACTTGTTTAATTCGAAGTCTTGGATATATATATTTAAAGAGAAGAATCCGCTGACATAGGTCACCTCTGTGACCCCTTGAACAGCGTTGGACGAAACACAGAAGAAGAAAGAAACAGCCATGCCACTGCCGGGATTCGAACCCAGGTACTGGCGCTCTGGTCGCCACGGCTGGCCGCCGCCGAGACCGCACGACCACGCCAGCACGGCTAAGTCTTGGATAATTCGAAGTTTTATAGTGGTCCCTTCAGCTTCGAATTATCCAAGTTGCACTGTATTTCTCTGTATATACAGTTGCAAAATGAAATATTCTTCAATAATTTCAAAGCTAAAAGTAAAGAAATCAGTTGTCTAACCACAGATTAGGCACGGAACATCTATCCACTTGTGGAATCAATAGAAGAAATTACTACGATACCTTATCTCTCGCTGATATCTATCCACTTATAATTCTTTCACTTTATTTGGATTGAGATGAATTCACACTTTGGAGATTCTGGTTGAAACAAAATCGAAAACTTTGAAACACTTGGAACACTTTGGAATAACATCTTAATAACCATTTCCTTTCATAATATAATTAATTTCCAATTGATTCACTTCACAGGGTGATTCAAACTTTCCTACACAAGCTTTAAAGGTAGGTCAGGACACCAAAAACAAACCGTATTCATAGTGGAACGTATGTCCACAAACACCCCCGAATGTGCTAGAAGATATACTAAGGTTCAGAAATAAAAAACAAATAAGGTAGACAACATATTTATTAGCCCTATGTTTACAATATAAGGTGTACACTTACTTTGTTCACAATGGGTGCTCAAAGTTTCACACAATCTCTGGTGCAAACGCGCTTGCTGATTGGGCACTTGAATGTTGGGGAACAGTTCACGACACAATCGTACAGCTGCTCGTCCGTTTCTGTTCGCTGCCCCATAGGTTAATTGCATATCTGTCTTCTCAGAAAGTCAACGTCTCAAACGAGGATGGCTCACACTGTCCAACTAATGTGTTGCCAAACAGCACTCTAGCTTATTCGGGTGGCGTTTGTGGACATACTTCCACTATGAATACGGTTTATTTTTGTATTCTTGTTCTTCCTTTAAAGTTTGCGCAGGTAATTTTGAATCACCCTGCATATTAATAATGAATTTCTTATTAGTATCCATTATTAAAACAGTATTATCACATCATTTCTCGAGATATTCTTTTGTGAACATATAAGGATAATATTTATCATTGTCCACAAAAATTCGTTACATTTAATGATCCTCCTTTTTGTTTTAACTCAAATTATTCTGATTCCACAATATTAACTTTTGATGTGGCTAAATTGATAAATCCTATTAGATTAATGAGATAGAACACCTGTTAGTTCTGAATGAAACCGAACCAGTGGGTTACAACGAATTTTCATTATTTTCGAGCTGAACGATTTAGAAGTACTAACTTTTTATTAAAACCGATAGAATTTTTATTCTGGTTTCCTTTTTTTACTTTTTAAGAAAATTCCAGTTTTAGTTGGAACTCTTTCGCGAGCGGCGGATGCACATTTTCAAAGCAAGAGCTTGTAGCGTTTTGAGGAAAACACACCCGGAGACTGTTTTTCTTTGGAAATAAAACAAAACAAAAAATTCCTTTGAATTAACTGTAGGTTAGGTTAAATGAGGTATAACCATTTCAGTATGTTTCGTTGGAAAAACAAAAAAGAAAAAATGTACTTTTCTTTTCGGAATGATCCTTGATTTCGCAACTTGTTCGCCGTCTTTAAATAGTTCAAACAACCATCTTTCTTATGTTATACGGGTACTTCCGCAATAGAGTACCACAGAATTTTCTAATTTTTTTAAAAACTAAAAAAGGTTTAATACAAAGTAAGTAATTCTGAAATCATTTCATTCTAAGATCATGAAAATTCAACTTAATTCCACTGGTTCGGTTTTATTCACAATTACCGGAAACCTTGTTCTTTTAAAAGTCGGATTATCTTTTTATTTGGTTGTAGCGTTTAAGGATAGGAAACAAAGAAAACGTACTTTTAGAAAGAGAATTCTATTTTAACTTAATATTTTCTTCAGAGTTTCTGCATTATCTTAGGGGACGTTGTCGTGACTTCTACGACTTGATAGACGAGATATTTATTTTTGAATTGAGATGATTCCAAAAAAAACTTCTTACCATGATAATATAATAGAACATCGTTTTTTTTTAATTTCTATTCAATATACCATGACGATATTCGAAATTTTACAGGCATGTAAATAACTTTAAATTTATCATTTTATGAAATATAAAGAATTAGATTCTAGATGCAAAACATTTTAATATTTTAATGCCATTAACTTTTTCATATTACAGTAATACTTCAAATAAATTATTTCAGATCTTCCGATGAGTTTGAGAAAATACATTTTTAGAATTTCTTCTCTGTTTACGATGATAAAATACTCTTAATAAATTATTAATTTGAAGGAATAAGGCATTCATAGATCGTAGTGGACTTATTAATGTACTTTTTAAAGTAATGACAAAAAATGTGAAAAATTCAACCTCATCAAAAAAATTAGCTTTCATTTTAAGGAATTTATTAGATAATAGAAATATTTTAAAGAAGCTTTTTACAAATGATTTTTTCCTTCCAATTTACAGTGAAACCATTAGAATTTCATTTAAAGTAAAATTAATTTAGACTAAGCTTGTCATTACTTCTTTATTTTCTTTTTTTAGAAAGATTTAATTAAAAAGAGAAAAGCCTCGAGATGTAACATCGTCGGAATGAAAGAGAGAGGATTTTATGATGAAAACCATGGGGACTGTTCTGTTGTTTACTGAAGATGGAATTAGTACAAATACTTATCGATTTTAAAAGTTTTGAGACTGTGCTTCTCTTGGCTAATTATGTTAAGCATTTTGTTTTTACTTTGGAAAACTTAATTCATCCACTAATTTTATGATGTTTTCTTCAAGTTATTATTGTTTTGTATCCGGCAAATCAAGTTTAGATAATTAAAGACATAAACAAATCAAATTAAAAGCAGTGGCTCAAAAATACTGAAGATTTACTGGAACCTAAACAAAATTGCGGATTTTCCTTTTTTTTTTAAGATATTTTTCTAGGTTTGATGGATGCCTAACTGCTTATTCAAATTCTTTTTTTTTTTTTTTTTCATGACATTGATTTCTAAGAAAGTATTCCTTGAAAGATACAGTGAGCAACTCACTTTTAAAATTAGATTTAATTGAGAAGAATAAGGAGTCAGCAAACGAGATTTGATATATCTTCAGGTCTAATAACTGCTTCCTAAAATGTCAAAAACAGTTTGTCTCTTAAGATGCCTTTTGTATTAACATTCAAATGGACAGCCCCATACAAAAATAAGATAGATTATAAAGCAGTGTTCTCAAAGTCATTGAAGCGATTGTTTGCGGAATTTGATAATAACAACAGTAATAATTCATGAATTTCCTTATTTTTAATTGAAAAACGGTACTTCCAAAAATTAAGCTAAAAACAAAATATAACTATTTTATATGTAAAGTTCCCATATTTTTTTAGTAGATCTCTTCTCCTAATTCTTCGACTATTAAATATTTCTAACATCACACCAAATTTAAATGTAAAGACTACATTTAATATGAAAAAGCAAATTTTCGAAAAGATTACACGCCTTCAACTTATTGTTATTTTAGCTTGAAAAAGAAAAGACGTGTAATCTTTCCGAAAATTTGCTTTTTCATATTAAATGTAGTCTTTACATTTAAATTTGGTGTGATGTTACAAAATATAACTTACATTAAAGATAAAATCAGTAAATTCATGCGCTAGCCTCCACTAGCCTCAATGAATTTTTTATGGGGAATTAAATAAAGCGACTAAAAATAAATATCAACACATTAACAGGTTGAGACCCAGTGATTTACTAGGTGAC
>JAFIDM010002131.1:4685750-4696385 GCA_023159025.1 Thereuonema tuberculata
ATGAAACAACGTTCCCATTACTAAAATACATCCAAACATGATACAGTGTAATATTTTTCTTTGTAAATTTTAAAAATTCATTAAAGAAAGGAGGACGTTTGGACTGCTTTGGCAGCCATTTTCAACCGTTATAAGATTGATTTGAATAGTTCTGAACCATGTGATTGGATATTTCATTGTAAGGGAGTAGATTATATGCCAACAGAAGAAATTTCTGTTTCAGAACTAATTTTCTAAAATGAAAACTGCTTAATGATTTTGTATAACAATGAAAGGATCACTATGAAAAAAGTAACTCCAAATCTATTTTTTTTATTTCATTAGGGTATCGTTGTGATTCACACACAATATTTTTTTGTATGTGAAGACATTACTAAATAATCTTATTTTACTAAGAGTTTATATCGCTTCTTTATTATGTGCATCAATATTAAAGACTCTTTATTAAGTTAGAAGAATATAACTTAATAGGTAATATGTAATATAATATAATATAATATATAATATAATATATAATATAATATATATTAATATACAATATTTTTATTATATTATATATATACAGTAATATATAATATAATAAAAAATATATGGAATATAACTTTTTAGATATAACTTACTTAAGCTTTATGACATGAAATTCGCTGTCATTACTTAAGTATGGCGAATTCATCTTTATTTAAACTAGTCGGCTACCCGTCGCTTCGCTCCGGAAGCCTCCCTTATGTAACGGAAAACAATTTTTTATTTATTAAAAAAAAACACACACACACACAAATTACATCAAGGAAACTAAAACCAAAATTTTTTAAAAGCTTTTTTTTTTATTTAATTTTTGATGTCTATATTCTCTCAATCTACGACTGCTTTTAGAACCACCTTGTAAATCATATATCTATGATATATTTATTTATTTATATATCTATGAGATTAGAATGTAGGCCTAGTGGTCTAATGGCTAAGACGTCTAACTTCTGAGCAGTATTCTACCTAATAGAAATAGTGCATCTTTCTTTCTTGACTATCTTTTTTTTTTATTCCTATTGATACTTTTCAGTGGTTTTCGAGTTAGAAATAGTGATGGTTTTTGAGTTACAAATAGTGATTTTTCAGTATTCTACCTAATGAAATACTGCTTCTTTCTTAACTTTTTTTTTTTTATTCCAAATGATACTTTTCAGTGGTATTTGAGTTACAATAGTGTTCAGAATTCTATCTAATAGAAATACTGCTTCTTTCTTTTTTGAGTCTCTATTTTTATTCTAAGTGGCACTTTTCAGTGGCTTTTGTGTTCCAAATATTGATGGTTTCTAAGTAACAGATAGTGATTTTTCAGTATTCTATCTAATAGAAGTATCGCTTCATTCTTTTTTGACTCTCATTTTAATTATAATTGTCACTTTTCAGTGACGTTTGAGTTACATTTATTGATGGTTTTTGAGTTGCAAATAGTGATTTTTTCGGTATTCCACCTCAAAAAAAGAGTGCTTCTCTTTTTCTTGACTCTGTTTTCTTTACTCCAACATCTGGCGTGTACATCCACATATTTTTCAATATCACATAGGATTTGGTTAAGTAAGAATATTTAAAATATTGCAACGTTTCGGCAATTATCGTTCTAATTGTCAGTTTCGAATTACAAATAAACTGACTGATGTGAAATAAATAAACAATCTTGAGATTCAAAAAAAAGATTGAATACATTCCTTATTGATGGGGAAAAGGAAAGGAAATATAAGTCAAAAAACCATATGAAGAGAGTTGTAGTCCCTATGGCCTAATGGATAAGGCATCTGACTTCGGATCAGAAGGTTGCAGGTTCGATTCCTGTCGCGGATGTTTCATTGTAAAAATTATTTCTATTTTCCAATCTCTCAGAAAATTGCGCCGGACAGACAGAAAGACAGACAGACAGAGAAATAAAAGATTTTAGTAATATAGATTATGACTATTAAAATTTTCTCTTTAGAAAAATTTATGAAAAAGTTTTACCTACAGCGCGTTTCAGATTTCAATGCGCTACATATAGATGGAGAACAAAGACAAGTTTTTTTTTTCTTTCTTTTCGTTGGCCACAATAGGAATTCATTGTTCATCTGAAATAAAACTAATCTAAGGCATCTTTAGCCACCAACCACTGGTGCACAGAAACCAGTCACTTTATTTAATTCAAAAGCATTACATTAAATAGAATGGCTTTCTATGTTACTCTGAGGATGATTATTTTATAAAATATATGTTTGATATTTACAGTACCATTTTAAAATTTCAAGTATAAAAATTTGTAGTTATTAAGAATTGAAAAAGTCTAAACCAATACTTTTAAAACTTTAAGTAATTTCAGTATCCATAGTTTGACAATTTCCTGCCACCTCATTATTTCTATAACGACTTTACCTCCTGAATTCCTTTACATTGTTATATTAGGAATATTTCGCTTCTGACGCCACGAGTGTCATGATTACGAATCCGCTCTGTTTTGACGTCTCACCAGACGTCGGCTGGTGTAGCTGAAAAATATCTGAAAATCTCTTTTTGATGTCGATTGTGATTAGTTGCTAGTTTGATAATAACCAGTAGATGACGAGTAAGGTAGATTGTTAAATAACAACATCAGAGAGTTTAACAGTAAAATAGAAAAAGAATAGATTAAGTTACTTATTTAATCATTTATTTTTTTATGAATATTTCATATTTGATATATTTATATTTTATATTATACAGACTGATAATGTGCAAAACATACGAAATAACTATTACTGCTTAATGTAAATTATTCGGTAAATATTGAAGTAAATTTCATTACATGAGGAAATGAAAAATGGCGAAGCAGTTTAGTAAAGAAATTTAGTAAATAACTCCTGTTTACAATTAATTTTAGAGGACCTTACAACAACTCATGCAAATGAGCGATTAAATTCCGTTGAATGCCGAGCACATGTGCCAAGTGTTGTGGAAGAGGTTGTTTGAGAAATCGATGCCCTTTTCATCTCATACGATTTATGCTCGTTTTTGAATTAACTAATTCTAAAGATTAACCAGAAAGAATTACGATAACATTTTGGATAAAATGAAAAAAACTCTTAGTTTCATTTCAGAGAAAATATTTCGAGTCTTTAAAAAAGAGAAGGTTTATGATCAGTGATAAACGAAATATGGTTGCTTATTTCACGAAAAGGCTTAATAGTCAAAATTAAAAAAGAAAAAAAAAATATATTCTTCTTACGAATTCCTTATCAGTTAGTTATTGCGCTGATATTTACCTTAGCTTCCTGTTAGCCTTGAAGAAAAACTAATAGTCTTGAAAATGTATTTCTTAATGTGTATCATAAAGGACTTTCTATAAAAAAAAAAGGTCCTTCCATTTTCTTCCCTTCATCAGATAGGCTACAGTATGTTCCACCTATATTCAGTCGTTATACATTACACATGCGAACAATCTAAAGACGGAGAACATTTGTACCTTTATTTGGAAAACAGTTCACTTCAACTGTAGACAGGACTTAGATAGGAAATACTGGGGGGAGATGCTATTTGGGGTAAGGTGTCATTTTCGCTGTAATATTTTTTTGTAAGTGACAGACAACAGAAAATGCAGAACAAAACAGCATCTTTATGATTGGGATATCGTTATTATTTGGTTTAAAACCACGAAAATAAGTTAAGAGCTCTGTTATTAACGAATGGGGTATTCCACCTAAGATTCCAAATTCTTCAATAATCTTCTTTCTTTCCATCTTAAGATTAAAAAAAAATAAAAAGTGAAAATTTTAATAGATACGAAGAACCATTTGTAGATCCTAATATTATTATGTTAATAAAAGAATTCATTAGTATTGATGTAAAAAAAGTAGCAACTTTGGATGTTTTAAATTATTAATAATACCGTATAATTTGATTGATTAATTGGTGATATTTTGTTATCACAATTGATATTTATTTGAGTTGGCATATTATTGTTATAACAATTTGTATGTATTAACGTTTCATGTATTTGAACTTTGTTATGTTGTTCTACCCTTTTTTGTTTGTTTCATTTTTGTTTTCTGGCTTGATAAAGAGCATACATACGATTCCCGAAAATTTGCAGTTTTGTTTCGATTAGGTTAAGTGAGGCATCGTCAGCTGCGGGATGTATCTGTTGCTAATTTTGGAAAAAAAGCGTCCCCCAAATAGCCCAAATCGCCTTACATCCAAATCCAACTTCCCGCACTGAAGTTAACACATCCCACATCAACTTCCGGTCAATTTCACCGGAAATTCAAACATCATACGTCAACTTCCGCTTCCGGTTTCTAAATATTGTTCCAAAACGGCCATGTTTCACAACTGGGAAAAAAAAAAACCACCGGGTACGTAAAGTGCAGTTTTACCGAACTCTGTTTTCCTCCTCAAAGTTGAATACAATTTGAATTAGCATTTTGAATTAACAAATGAATTAACAATGATAAACAAATTGCATACGCTGCCCACTATACGTAATAACTTCTGAATTATAAATGTTGAATTAACAAATGAATTTACAATGATGAATATGTTTCATACGTTGCACACAATACATAAATATCATATGAATGACTTATTATTACAATTGAAAAACAAATAATGAGCATAATACTTCAGAATTACAGAAAACTAAAAACTTGTAGAAACTTTGTTATAAATCAACCAACATTTCTCCTCTTTTTTTTATTAATTATCCAATATCTTTTTCTTTGCTTTCCATACAACTTATCCAAACGTAATTTTATTAACTTTTAAGGGTTTTTTCTTTATTCACGCATGGGTTTCCAGTTTATAAAGCATGATTCTCTGTTGTGTATAAAATGAGAGAGGAAAGCTCTCGTTTGATGATATAATCGTGCTTTTTAAACTGGTCGCACAACGTCGTGGCATGCTTAGCATCAAGTTATCCAGAAGTTTCTGAGTCAAATTGGTTTATTCTTCCTTCAGAGCAAGAAGAGTCCATGCTTCATTTCTAGAGGGGTTTCGTGCAACAATGGTTCTCCTATTGCGTCCTAGTTGTGTTCTAAGGTGTTCTGGCATTCGGGCCTATAGCCCGACATGTCGCAGACATCTCGCCACAGCATGTCGGGATATCCGCGTTCCTGTGCTGGAATGGAGGCGAGTCGCAAGCTGACCAGCAGTGATACGGGGATTACGTTTTGCTGTTACAGCTAAAACTCTGTCTTCATGGGTCGTCGTAAAGGAGGGTGACCTCCTCGCAAGGGTCTGGAACACATTCCATTGCTTTGAAACACTTACCAGAGCTTGGATGCAACACTTTTGGCAATCCAGAACTCCATGACAGTATCAGTTACTCTCTGGCCTTCTTCTAGCTATCCTACAATTCTTTCCCGCGCGAAATCATCTAGATAATGTCTTTGTGATATACTGAAAAATTCGTGTACGTGACTTCTTTCCTTCACGTCAAACGGTACCTTCAAACACAATTATACCCACCGCTCCAATTTGCTTTTTAACCGTTTCAGTGTTATCTCTGTGAGCATGATTCACAAATTTTGCATTTTCGCCAATTTTCTACTGATGTCCACAGGTACGCAAAATATACAAACAGCTCTTTGTTTGTAACCATTCGAACTTAGTGGAGTGTCCTTAGGTTTGGACGAGTGTAGATTTATTGTAAAAATTTTCGTCGAAGTAATTTTCGAGCAAGTCTCGTGATGTTTTTATTCCCTTGAGTCTCAAGAGCGTAAAGTGAGAATTTGACAAACTGTAAAATATAACAGAAAAAGAGGAAGTAGGAATGACAAATAGAAATTAGACAATTAGTATATATCTAGTTTTCAGGATTTCCTTTGTATGGAAATTTCATTTATAAAAATAGATAAAATTACAGAAATCTTACTCTGAAAATAAATAAATGTTTATTATAATGTTTGATGTATAATTTAATGTTGTTGCAGTAACATTATTGATGTTCCTTTTGTTTCAGTTATGTTTATATCTTTTTTATGCCTTTTATATTTGTTTCTTTTAGGGGAGACCGGGGTCAATTGTAACATTTTTCACTAATATTTTTTTTCAAGAAAATATTCAGACATATACAGAAATGAAAAGTATGTAAGGTTTCTTCAACATTAGGTGGACTTACACAAAAATTGACAACTCGTCAAACCGATATAAAAGTGACAAAAAATATGTTTAAATGGACACACCACAAGTGTTACATTTGACCCCAAATCGGGGACAATTGTAACCGTGGTAGGGAGCAATTGTAACAGATAACAGAAGGAAATGTAATTGCGATAATACAGTATATCGAGGTTAATTTTTGTTTATAATGTTCTGTATTTCAATCATCATCATCATCATCAGAATCACAATTTTGGCAGTAATATATTGCTTCACCAGGAGTGCAATCTTCATGTGCCCATTCGGAGCAAGACAGGCACTGAACCCATTTCTCATTTGGTTTGCTGTTTCTGTAATCTTCACAGCACACTAAGCAAAATGTTTCCTTTTCTTCATTTGAGGAATCTATTGCAGCCTTATTACTAGTCTTAATCTTCTTGCAGAGTTATTTTGATGAGTCTTTTTTTATTGACCGTCCCTTTGCCTTTCCGTTTTGGCATGTAGATATCCCTACTTGCAGTGCTCTTGATATTGTTGCTTTTGTTTTTGTATATTATAATTATATAATTGTAATTACTTCAATAGGCTTTTAAATAAATATGAGTTGGGCTCATGTAAATAAAATGAGTTGGATAATATTTAATAGTTTTTAATTAATCATGTATTTATATCTTTATTTATTCATCAGGCTTTGCAACGTTTGATTTCCTATTATTTTTCCACTTTAAACTGTAATTTAACGTTTATTTAATTTAATTATATAATTTAATTTTTAAAATATAGGCCTATCTATACAGAATATTGGCCTAAAAACAAAAATATAAAGAATGGGCTCAATTGTAACGCTGTTACAATTGTCCCCATCAGCAATGTTACAATCGTCCCCAACAACTCAATTCACATGTGGTGTTCAATTATTTAGCGCAGGATACAGCCATAGCGTATTTTGTGACGCAGAAATATAGCATTTCTATCTGCCTTTTTTTATATATATTTGTCACATGTTTATCTCTAATACATTTGGTTTCAGTTGATAATTCGTACGACTAAAGAAACTTACTTTTAGCAGTAAAAACCATGTTTTTGTAATTATCTTCAGAACAAATTGAATGGCCGATGTCTTTTTTCGGTAAATCATTCTTGTATATAAGACGAATCCCATTGCCAAAAATTGGGATTTAATGAAAGTTTGCTTAGGCTACAGAGCGCTTGTTACAATTGCCCCGTGTTACAATTGACCCCAGTCTCCCCTACATCTGATGATGGGGAATAAACCTCGAAACATGTTATGTATTGAAATATGAATTGCTTTTTTATTTACGAATTATTGTGTGTTTGGTCCTATGTTTATTACAATGTTTGTTTCAGTTCTGTTGAATGGGAGGCATATTTCTAAAAAAATATTTCTAGACAGTGTTCTATTACTTTCCATCCACTGTAAAATTAATAATAATAGTATTCGATGAGACGCAAGATCTCAACAATCACACGCATATAACCATGAATGTACCTAGAGATCATGGGAAATGAAAAATAAAGCAGAGATAGGATCGTAGCCTTCAAGAAAATCACCAAAAATCTCAGTAAACAGCCAAATGATATGAATGACATTTCAAAGAAAGATAAATAAAGTCTTATCACAGATCGGTTGTGTTCTTCAGCAACACTCGTGCGAGAAAAATTTATTTTTGCTTACAATAGCCACTTGTGAACAATGGCAGTTCTAATTTTATCTAGTTATTAGAAGTATTCTCTTGCTTTCGTCTATCCTTCTTTGTCCGTTCATGTGTGGATTTTGATGAATTATTGTATTCAAGGATTTGTAAATCTCCGACTGAAAATGATTATATATAAACTTGATAAATTTTATTATTGTAGTGATATAATTCAAAATTAAAAGGATCTAAAAAATTTCAATTTTTTCAAAATGTTTTTGAAGTTATAGTTCATTCAAAGGTCAATTTTATTGTATCGACTTTCTAAGTTGCTAAATATCGAAATATTTAGCATTTAATAAATGGCGAATTGGTTAAGCAATGCCTCAGTAATGGTACAGAAGTAATGCTATTCCTGGAAGTACGGCAATCTTTTACTGCAACTGCAGTAGTTCCCAACTTTTTTTCATTCGCGAATACCACGGGTATGAGTAACGCTAAAGAAAATGAAAAAGACACCAATGTACAAATTTTCTGTCACCCTAACAGTTGCTTTTACTAACATTGACGGTTCGTGATCCACGAAATGGAAAAAGCTGTTAAACTGTATCACCGTAATAACATATTTCTTATTCAAAATTACAAATACAGAAGATGTATAAAAATGGAATATATTTATTGCTCAGTTTATTGCTTTTAAACTGAGTTTTTTGTGTTTTTTTCCATACAATTCTAAGTTACGTTAATTGCTAATGCTGAAATTTTCATATGCTTTGGTCGTTGAATAGTTTATGGATACCTTATTTTTTAACGTTGTGCAATAGATTTATTGAGACATGATAGCAAGTTTCTTGATCCACACAACAGAAATGAAACGAGATGAAACGGATAAGTGTTGCCATAACAACGGCACAACATTCTTGACTTCAAAAGCGAATCAATCAATAGTGAATAGTTTGGAAGGGAGATCCATCAACTTCCCAAGTATCTCAGTTCCGACATTGCAACCAACTAATATCAATCAGGAACGAATTAAAGATGTGAATCTTCCGTTCTTACAGAAATACGGTAATGAAATTTTCTTAAGGTTTCAATGTAGTCTTTTTAGATAATATATATATCACACTTATTTTGTTTTTTAGTAACAATAATAATTTTAAAACATTCGTATTTTAAATTTAATTTAAAAATAAATAATAGCAACTTTTTGAAACTTATCAAAAATTTGAAATAATCACTAAATAGTAAACTTATTCATTCTTTTAATTTATTTCATTAAAATATTTTTATTTTTATTTTTGAATTCCTAAATTCTTCAATGAAATTAATTCACTTTAATTTTTTTAATAATAATTAAAAGTGATTTTAGATAATGAAAAGAACATTAGTGAATGTGTTGACACTAGTTCACTTTTTTTGTCAACCAATTAATGATTTTCAATGATTTGAAATATTTGTAGATGAGAGGCAATCCTCTCGAAACTTTCATCCTAAGAATCTTTATTGGAAAATTTGGCACAGGAAATTATTAAATCAAACAGTTCTGGAAGCTTCTATTGACGCTGTACAGTGAATGGCACATCACGTTGTTGTAATTTCTTCAATTCCATTAAAGGCTGATAACGTCGTTCCATATTATATATTTCCGGATATAATGAGTCTTCAGAGATTTTTAATTAAAGTTAGATTTAGATGTTTGTCTTCAATTAATATGCTAATTTGCAATAATCTACGAATAAGAAAACACTAATACAATTCCTTCTATATCTAAACCAAATTTTTATAACCGAAGAAATTCTATTATTTCTCTGATTTTTATTATCTAATTTAGTGAAAAGAATTATCGTTTTAGAAGATAATCAAATATTTCTAACGTTATCTGGCCACAGTAATGTGGCAAGGTTGAGCACCATACGTAGTATGTTTAGCTTTTATTTTGGCAGGTGCCAGTAAACAGAATATGTGAAACCCCTTAAGATATTTATTTAAATTTCTAATCATTTCCAAGAGTTAGAATAATATGTGGACTTCTTCTAAATCAACATTCTGATGAATTCCAGATGTCACAACGATCTTCTTGGAATTCCGGAGTGGTTTTTTTGTTCGTATTGAGTGTGAATTGGGATTACAAAACATCCTTAAAGAATCTTTTCTTAATAGAATTCTGATAGAAGTTTTCGATTGGTCAACTTAATTTTTCATTTTTCCATCTATTAAAACTGCAATTAGGAATGTTACAATATATTATTATTATTGATTCATTGATTTATTATTGATACTGAATTAAATGCTAGAGTAATAAATGTTTTGAGTAGAAATAAAAAAGGATTGAGAGTGGATATTTTTTTTTTTTAATAGCATTTATAACGCTAATACAAAATTTCCTATGAGATTAGCTCGGGTAATTTCAAGGTTCTATCAGCCTCATAAGTCTTGTCTTCTGAATAAAATATTAAAAGTAACTGAGTCATTAATATCTTCTCTTATAAGCATTTGCTTGCTCCAATACAATATGCCTTCACAGTATTTCTACAATACCGTTGGTATTAATTATCTATGAAAGGTAAATGGCCTTTCACTTTGTGTGAAATATTTAATATAGCTTTTCACTTGTGTGAATTATTATAATAACTGGAATCAATTCTCGCAACTTACGGAAAAGTTCACTAAAACAAATTTCACTAATTATTCTCACTACTTAACTTCAGTAGCTACGGAAAAAATAAAGCTTCGTATAATTCTTCAAACTAAATAATCAAAATAACTCGTCGTATAATAGCTTTTAAATCGGACAGTTAATTGAAATTCTCTTCGCACTTCAATTTTCCTAACAGTCTTGTGATTAATGCTTCTGGTGACTCTGGTATTGGCGTATGCTGCTTGC
>JAFIDM010002131.1:4696395-4713741 GCA_023159025.1 Thereuonema tuberculata
AACTTCACAATGGCTCGTAGTGTATCTTCGAAGCCCATTTCGAACGAACCGCCAGAACTTAGCTCACGCCTTGCAAACGCCTTTTCTCGGGGTCGCCGCCCCAATCAAAACTTGACTGTCTTCATCCAGTGGTGACGTCATACAACTCGGCGATTCTTCTCCACGTCAGAATATCTTAGTCGCTCGCTGCGCCCTCTGACTACTAATCAACTCTTTACTCTTACTGTGTTACTGAGGTCTACTGATATCTACACATCTCTACTACCAAAGCGAGGCAGGGTCATCTGTCTTATACATTTTTGCCTCTTACGTAAACATTACGTTCCATTATTTAAATTTCTCTTATCAATTAACTTAAATACATTTTAAGCTATTGAATAATAATATTTATTTATTTCAGATAAATAAATAAAATCTCTTATAGATACCATTGATTTTGTAGGCGAATGTTACTGTGTCTAAGAAGTTAAATTAAAAATTAAAAATATAAATTTCAAATGTATATAAATATATTTATATAGAAAATCAAAATCAACAATATATATATATGCAGTATATTTATCATATGCTTCATTAGACGAATTAAGTTCGAACGTCGCAGATCTTGGAGAGTCGTCGCTTCCACTGTGTTCACTTTCTCTTTTAGATTATCCCAGAGAAAGATATCCATTGGAGAGAGGTCGAGTAATGGTGGAGGTCGCTCTACTTGACCATCACAACCGATTACCTTTTCTCGAATGTGTCGAACAGTGCTACACTGCTACTAGCTTTTTTGTTCATGTTGGGACCACAATGATCGTAGGTAGTCCAGAGAAACATCATCAACCAGTCATTTAATGTACAAGTCCCAGTACCTTGGTTCAGTTAATGTCTCTTCGTAAAGCACTGGTGCAACAAGTCGGTCTTCCAAATTCCACCCCAAAAGTTGATCCACCAGTGGGACTGATGTTTCAGCTCCCGTACAAATATAGGATTCGTAAACACCCAACAATGGATGCTTTATTAGTTAAGCACTCCTCCACGTGTGAATTGCGCCTCATCGGTTCCACAGTGCCTATACGCGAGCCGCCACTGTTCCTGCCAATTTCGCCATATAGAAGCCATGATCTTTTGTTACAAAATACACAAAGGCGTATGCTCGCGACGTCTGTCGTCTTCTATTTGCATGATTCTTTTCTGTTAATTCATTTCTTAGTAATTCGGTAATGCTCTACAACTTTCTCATTTATTTATTTTTTTCTTTATCTCTCAGACTTTCCTAGAAAGTTATTAACTTCCACATTTTGCCTCAGGGGACACTGCTGTCAGTCTCATGTGATAGCGTATCATAGCTGTTCTTTACCAATACCTAACTTCCCTAGTTCCAGCTATCTTAGTTCAAAAGTTCTTTAGGTGACTTAGGACTTTCCCGTGCACCCTCTGTATATAAAAACTATCGTACCGTCAACAATGATGGAAGAACAATGTGTCGGCTTTTAGTTGAGATAGAGTATTTTAAGTAGAATTACTTTGATGTTTAAATATTATTTTTAATTTCTTCATTCATGTCGAGAATTGTCTCTGAATTGTCTTCAGTTCGTCGTTGAGAGCGAGCTTCTGCATCCAAGGCTCGCCTGGCCTGCACTTGTAGTAGGCTAAAAAAAATTAACAATGAAATTTAAATTTTAATCTAATAGGCTAAAATTAATGAGTTATTTTTTTTCTCTGGCTCTTCTCTCTTTGCGTCACACACACACAGGATGTAATAGGAGTATTTAACAACTATAATTTGAACGTATTCCGCGTGACCTAATGGATAAGACGTTTCCTTCGGATGAGAAGATTGCAGGTCGAGGACGTTTAGTCGCGACGTTTTATTATAGAAATTATTTCTGATTTCACAAGAAATTAAAATTATTTTCCAAACAGAGTGGAAATGCGTTAGACATAGACAGATCTGGGAAACTATATAAGAGATACTATTCAAGAGCACCTGTATCCCCTATATCCGTAGGGTATAGGCTGTTTGCATGAAAATTTCCGGTAGAAACCGGAAATGGGGTAATCGATGTCAACTTTAAAATTTCAAATTAGAATGTAGGCCATGTGGGGTGTCGTTGGATAGGTCTTTTGATAAGAAACAACTTTTTTGAAATTTCAAAACCGATCCCGATTATACCAATTTTCTGTTTCTATCGAATATCCACAATGCCACAGTTCGATTCTTTGGGTACTGTTTAATAATGAAAATTTTCAGGCAAACAACCTGTACCCTGTGGTTTTCGAGAAAAGCTGGGGATAGGGGTGCTCTTAAACACTGCGTATATAAATATTGAACATTCAGTATATTCTCGGATTCGAAATTCATTCTTCTAATGAGATATATTGTCACCGGTTGAATAGGCCGATCTCCCTCTACTAGAGTGGACTAGCCTGATCCTCCTTCCCTACAGCTCAGTTGATTGTCCCAGTCGTGGTGGAAGGAGGCTGGGACCAGGACTAAAAACAGCAGCAGGGTCAAGCCAAGAGAGTTGGGTAGTGGCAGTCAGCCACAAGAGGATTCTCCTCCCATTGAAGTTGGGAGCAGCCAGCGACATTAGAACTTCTAGAAGAAGAGAAAGAAGAAGATGTATCTTACTCTGCATCTAGCCGAAGAAGAGAGAAGATCGTCGGAAGCCAGTTGCAAGAGGTCCTCTTATACTGCATACAAATAAATCTATTTGTACAGAAGGGAAGAGTAAATCGGCAGGACATCGACTACAAGGGGTCCTCCCTATACCGCAGGGAAGAAGATAGAAGTCCATTGGGTAAAGAGCCCAAAAATCCGTTGAAGAAGGTTCCTGAATCGGGACAGCTCAGGAAAGCAGCAGCCCACGTGGCGATAGAAGGTTCCAGACCCGGGACGATAATTCAGGAGGTGTCAGCCCAGTTACAAGATCAGGACTTGGGACGATTACTAAGAAAGGTGACGGCTCAGCTAAAGGGGTGAAAAAGGAACAACATAGAGCCAGCACAGACGCTAGAAGACGATCCGAGGAGAAGTAATCAGGACGTTACGTCTAACAGCTCCCATTCCAGAAGTCTGGTGTTTAAAGAAAATTTGGCGCCCAGACGATTTCCTTATTTTCGAGTGTTGATTTCCTGCTTTACATCCATTCCTATTAAATTAAAATTAATTATCATTCCCATCAGTTTCGTAAGTTCGAAACTGTTAAATGTATGTAACCGCTGTTTGAGCTACTTCCAATAAAGTCAACTCAGTGATAGCAATATAATAATGAAAAAAAATCCTGAAAGAATTTTCTTTATTTTCGGATCTGTCTGCGCGAGAGTTAAAAATACATGTTGCTAAAGTTCTCAAAGTTTATTTAGAATCTTTATCAGTTGAATGATGTAAAGCATTTTTCCTGTGATTTTGCATAGAAATAGGAAAAAGACATTGGTAAGCTATTTCTTCATTATCCTATCATCCAAATAAAAATAGAAATAAAAACTTCTGTTCACTACACGTTATAGAAGATATATAAAAACGGGTTTATTAAAAAAATATTTAATTATCTTTAGAACAACATGTTTCGCAGCTATTTTACTGCATTATCAAGTCAAAATGTAATATTAAAATAATAATATTAAAATAATCCTAACAAGTAATATTAAGTAATACTACAGCTGTAACTTTACGTGCACTGATCATGTTAAGAATACAAAAATGAAGCCGATGCTCCTTCTTAATTTTGAAATAGGTTATTTAATACAAAAATGACTATAGTTTCCAGTGCATAAGTGAGCATTCATCTTCAAGTGAGAGATTACGTTAATTATACTAATTATGTACAATTACTGGGAAGATCAACTTTTGTATTTAATTTATAAAATTTATGTAATCTCTCACTTGAAGATGAATGCTCCCTTTATGCATTGGAAACTGTAGTCGTTTTTGTATTAAATAATCTATTTAAAAATTAAGCAGGTGCATCGGCTTCATTTTTGTATTCTTAAAATAATATTAAGAAATAAGACAAGTAGAAACTGCAAATGAAAGACAATAAAATACTTCTTTAATTAAAATGAAATTAACAGTAATTTTAAAAATAGAACTAACAATTGATAAAGAATATGCTTTGATTAACATTGAAGTAATTCCGTAATAACAGGAATTTCAAATTTACGATTCATTAATGTAATAGAAAAAGTTAAAAAATTTTTTCTTAATATCACTTTCTCAAGCTGGTTCAGATTTTTGTAAATATTATGAAATAAGTCCTAATTCTATGAAAATATGATGCTTAAAAACAAAAAACAAAAGCTAAAGAATCAGTTTAATAAAATGTACTTTACCTAAAACTCAGTAGTAAATATTGTATTTCAGTCAAAAAAAAAAAGTAATGAAAATATACGTTAGAACTGTGATCATGATTTTTCTTACAGTATCAGATTTGAAAATTAAGATGAAAAATAAAACAAAACTTACAGCTAAACAGTTGTAGGCCTTAAAAATATTTACAAAAGCTATGTTTGTTTCAAAGAGATAAATTTTTCAATTCTAATTTCAAAAAATACAAATTCTTTAGAGGAATGGATTTGAGGAAGATCACCGTAAGGTGATTGAAACTAGTCAAGCGTTTCGTTTTAATTTTTGTGTTTTTTTTTTAGTTTTAACTTTTATTGAACTTAATTTTTAAAAAAAGCTCAATTTTTAATAGTTTCCAGTTCACATTTTTCTCAATAAATTTCCTAAAGATTAAGCGACTTAATCTTTAGTCAAAAGAATGGAAGAGCAAAAAAAAATAAGATTTTTGTTAAATAATAGTTTTGGAAGGGCAGAATTGGTTTGGGTAGAAAATTAGACTATTAATTCTTTTCTTGCCTAGCAATTTCGTCCTTTCTTGATCAACTATATTAATTTTTTAAATACACTGATGGTCATTAAAGTGCCAAACTACGAAAGACAAGAGCTATCAAACCAAATAATATTTATTTTACAGATAACTTATGATTCAAGATAAAATGATTATAGCGCTTGTAAAGAAATCAGGATCTCGTAGTAGCCGCCATGGCGGCAGTACCTTCTGCTGCATAGAGAAGAAGTGATGGTGGATGTGTGTTTGGGGTATATTAGTCCATACGGTTTCGGCATGGTGCCAAAGTTCATCTGCTGTAGTCTCAGATTGTCTGTGATGTGCCAGTCATTATTCGATCAGATAATGGATCAGAATTGTTCAAGAGGCGACAGATCCGCTGAACGCGTGGGCCAAATAAGAAGCAAACATGGTGGTCATCCAGAAATTGTACAATTCAATACGCTGCGTGTAATATGCGGTCGCGCATTGAACTGTTGGTAAGTGGCCGTGGAGATAAGAGACAACAACAGACTCCAACACCTCAAATGTAACGGTGGCTATTCAACGTACCGGGAATGCGTTTTAGGTGCAAGTGGGACTGGAATCCAATGGGATCCGATGCTATCACTTCAGTTGTCGGACCAGTACGGCGATGCATAATGCTGTATTCATTTCAGTCTTTAGCCGCGGTGCTGCAAGACACTGTTGCGACCATCATGATGCTGTAGAAAGAAGCAGGATTTATTGGAAAAAATGATGTAATGCCGTTCATCCCTCCGACGTTGTAGGTACTATTGTAGCCGTAGACGACTGTGGTGTACATCAAGGATAGCCGAAGCAAGGCGCCTTTCAAAAATTCTCTGTTGCTGTAGATGACGTCGAACCGTATGTGCGGAGACTGGTTATTTATGTGGCAACACACCCTTATTCTAATTCACATTATAATGGCCGCGTTTCGTCGAGCACCAATGTTTCGGAAGGATAATCCGCAGTCCCGGTTTGCCCCAATTCTCCCCCGATCTAAGTCAGAAACCTGCTGATGTAGCTACCGTATTCTTCAGCGAGGCATATTGAAGCCGTCGTGCGCGAGAACAGCGAGCAAACAGAATTCCACTGCACATGGCTCTCTGTCTTCCTCTCTCTGTTTTCCCTGCTTCCAGGGGTGTTACTGGTTCACATTATTTGCCTTTGTGCTGCGCTTCTATTCATTTTACATGTGCTCCTATGATCTACGCATCATGCAAATTTCTGGTCGATGAGTTACGTCCCTCCTGGTGTTGCCCTTTTAATGGCCAGCAGTGTATTTTCTTTCGCTTCAAAGTTCCTTAATTGAGTTTACATCTGCTTCATTGAGTATTGCAAATGTATTACGTCTCCTACTACAATTATAATTTTTCTAACTGAAATTATATGTGAGAATTTTCTCAATTACAAATTGGAGACATATTTATTACATTTGCAATTTAAAAAAGTCGCATCGCAAAATCTTTTGTAAATATTACATAAAACTTATTATCATGCAAAAATATTATGTGTTACACGTATAAACTTTATCAATCAATTTTTGCATATAGATTTAAAAGAAAAAAGATTATTACTTTTACTTGTCATCGCTGATATCATCTTTTATCTTTGATGTGTCGCCATCATTGTGTGAAAGGAATTTTTTTATTACCGAAATACCTTACAAAATTAATTCTAGCGACATCTGATTGACAATTGGCTCAAAGATCATTGGCTCATGGAGATCAGATCTTTTTAGAGGAAAGGTCAAACCATTTAAAAAAAAAAAAAGGTAAAACATTTGATACTTGCTAAAGTAAATACATTTTATCCCTTTCTATAAATGTATCAATAATTATTTAGGATTTAAATTAATAAACAATATGAAAATACCTTTTTATATCTCAAATTCTATTTAAGGAAAATCCGAAGCTTTGATTTCGGCAATGGTAGAGTGGTTTGATCTCATCATAAAACGATTTTATTATTTTCATTCTGAATTTGCATCATAATATATTATCAGTTTTAATTCAGGATATAAAATTCGAGGATGCGGCATCATCTTGAATCCCCTACATCAATACAAATGTACATGAATTTTATCAATAGAAATGTGTATCAATAGAAAGGGCCTTTGGATATAAGGGCACTATAGTAGAATAACTAAATATGAAACTATTAAATAAATACAATACTTAAGGAAGAGTTTTAAAGAGATCAAAGATATAATTATTCATCTTCTCGAAAATTATTCTCTTCTAAAATGGAATGGAAAATTACTTTAAAATTTCTTTCTTTCCATTTCTTTCGTGCCATCCATGATATCTTTCATTTATTGAGTTATCTCTATTTCATGAAGAAATTTCAAACAAATGCACTCCATTACACTTTCTTTGTTTGGTTCTGAACCTAAATCTTAAGTGGTGTTAGAATCTCGTGAAGATTGAGTTTCACAACTTATCCGATGAAACGAACAATTCCGTTAGGATTTACCAGACAATGGGAGCTAGGAAGATGAATAATATCATATTTCAAGTATATGCTTGGAAGAGCATGAGCAGGAACTCCATTAAAGAATCATCTACTCATTTCCGAGCATTTAATAGATCCATATGGAAAAGAAGACTGCGCAATTCTTTCACTTCCAGCAGTAGTTTCTGAAGGAAAATACGTGTTGCTAAAGTCTGAGGTTTTTATATTTCAAGAAATGAAGATAGTATTAAGATTTTATTTTATAGTTTGAAAATATTTCTATTTTTTTGTCCAGTACAATACAAGTAAGTAACCTTCCCCCTACTATCGCGTCACCTTTAATTATTCACTTGAATATTTTTCTTCTTTGTTTCTCTGTTTCCTTTTTGTCTGTTTATCTGTTTGTGAATGAATGTCTCACGCAAAATTGGCTGATGGTTTTCTTTCAAATTTGATAGATGCTTATTAAAGCCCACCATAGACACACTAATTTTGAAACTGATTAACCCCAATAAATCCCTCGCTCGAAACCGATGGATTGATTATTTTAATTTTATTCTTAACTTTGATACGATATTTCGTTTCTGGTTCAACCTTAAGCCCCGCGAACACCATCCGATTTTGCACCAACTTAGTCGGCCTACTTTCAGTCTTCGAGTCGCTAGAGACGACTTTGAGCAGGTTTTTTAGTGACTTGCCAGCGATTTTAGTTGTTGCTTCACAACCAACTCGGAAAAGTTGGTTGGAATTATCAATCACAGGGCAGCGTTGGAAAACGTCAGTCATGACGTCACGTCCATGGAAAGAAATGGCGTCTAATACGATTCGAGTCGGCGACAAGCGAGTACACAATTAATATCAGAGTATTGCGAGTTTCTTTCATGCATAAATAAAGTTTATACTGAAATGCAGTAATTGTATGTGGCAGATTTTATCAGAGAGGTTTCAAAACATCGATTTTTTCGGATTTTCCACAGCTGCTGGGGAAACACATAGAACTATGGGATTGCTGCTATCGCGGCCGATTTCATTTGCGAGTTGGATGGTGTTCGCGGCTGTCAAAATCGCACCAACTCGAAGTTGGCCGACTAAGTTGGTGCAAAATCGGATGGTGTTGGCGTAGCTTAAGATACGATCAAAATCATTTTGGTCTCCATTCCCCCCCCCCCTCCCAGGGATCAAAAGTTATCCTGTATCCTCAGTCTCCATTATGCAATGGATGTAAACCTAGTATTCTTAATATCTTGTATTAATGGATTTGTATTATTAAGTAGATTTAGAAATAATCTATTATTATCCGAAATTCTCCTTCAAATATAAAGAAACGAAGTAGAATATAAGAAGAAATCAAATTAAAGAATGTACTGTTACTAATGATTTTAAAAATCTAATCTAATTATTTTAAAACATTTTTTTCAATAATTAATTTTGCCAATGAAGATCTAGTTCTTATTTTGTTTCTTATTTTGTTTAAATGTAGCCTTGTTTCTTTGTGTTTCTTTACTTTATTGCCTTTGGCCTACTAGTTGTAGGCAATGGTTTTGATAATGCCTCTCGGCATTTCAAAATTTTGTTTCTTGCCTTTTTGCCTTTTGGGGTCACTGCCAGGTTGGCCGGTGACCTTCTCATAGGTTTGCGCCTTTTCTGGGTCTTTTATCGAGGGAGGCGGGTTAGGGCTGAAGATCCCGTTGAAGGGTGAAACAGTCGCTAATCCTCCCCATAATTGAATCAGAAAAGGCATTTATTCTTGTGCTGTGGCTTTACGTTCATTTCTATTAATATTTTCAGCACGTTAAATTTCTTATTTTGTTTAAATGTAGCCTTGTTTCGTTGTGTTTCTTTACTTTATTGCCTTTGGCCTACTAGTTGTAGGCAATGGTTTTGATAATGCCTCTCTGCATTTCAAAAATTTTGTTTCTTGCCTTTTTGCCTTTGGGGGATCACTGCCCGGTTCCCGGTGACCTTCTCATAGGTTTGCGCCTTTTCTGGTGCTTTTATCGAGGGAGGCGGGTTAGGGCTGAAGATCCCGTTGAAGGGTGAAATAATAATTATTTACCCTTCCTCCCCATTATTGAATCAGAAAAGGCATTTATTCTTGTGCTGTGGCTTTACGTTCATTTCTATTTACTTTCATTTCTATTTACGTTCATTTCTATGAAGATCCAGTTCTGTCAGTAATGTTTCAAATCGAAATATCTTTGAATTAATAAAAAAAATACATCGATTTTCTTTTTCTGTGAATTTAAATTCTATTTAAATCGATTTTCTATTTTCTATCAATTTTTTAAATTGTAATTCTAGAATTAAGATTTTAGGGTGGTTATTTCCATATATTTAATTAAAACATAATTTTCTTCTTTCCTCCTTCAAGCTTGTTACTCAAGACAATTTTCGAAAAGAAACGAGTAGAAATTCGAGCTCTCCATTTAATCCGACAGAAAATGTAGATTCATGTTAATGATTTGTTTACCAGCAGTCTTTTAAAAATCCTTTTCCTGTTGCCAAAAGTCTGTTAATAATACATAAAATATTTTTTCCAAATGATTTCCATTTTATTGATTTCCAGCTGCAATTGGAATGTTATCACTTTTACTTGTCCGTGACATTGAACAATTATTTGTAATTTATTATTAGAAGTTTTTCTACAGAAACTTTCAAAATCACTTTTTTATTTTGTAGCAAAAATATAATTAATATTGAATGAGTTACTTCATCAAAAATCTGCAGGAATACTAGACTACGTCATGCATATTTTGCTTCAGTTTTTGAACATTAAAAGCAACATTAATATCAATTCATATTAATATTGTCTTTATATATTGTTATATTTTCTGCAAACCTTCTAGCAGATCGTTTCAGTTGCTTTCAGTTTAATAACATAAACGTTTAAAATGCTAGCTGGCAGGGTTAATATCGATATATTAACAAAAGAACAAATGTGGAGACATGATAAATTCTGAAAAGTCGAGCTAATTAAATAAAGCAGATTTATTGGCAAGATATTAAAAAAGAAGATATAAAGAATTACAAAAGCACTCACGTTTGAGTAAGAGTCCACAATAAATTGATAAATGATTCAGATCGCATTTCAACATGAAACAAAATAAATCATGAATAATTAATTCTTTAATAGTTAGATAGATATTATAGGTAGACAGGAATACTTCTGTTGGAGTGCATTAGAACATTACTTCCTATACTGCGCTTATTAAAATAAAAAAGGGCTAATTTTATTTTAATCAATCATGTTTGCTGTGGGAATTGATAGAATTCTACAGTTATATAATTAAAGAGATGATAGAAATGTCCTACGTTACGTAAAAACATCCGATGGTTGTGTTGTTAGCAAAATGAAAGTGCTACTATATTCATTCAAAATTTTTGATGGCAATGCAACTAAAATTAAAAATATATTTTAAAAAATATGTTAATAAATTACGGTTCTATATATCTTACGCACATAGACTCACAGTGTACGGTATGCTAGAATGCATCTTTCTAGAATGGATATATTTGAAATATATGCTCAATAATTAAATTCTCAGAAAAGAAATGGGTAAAAACCGTTTTTTACCTATTTCTTTGAATTATTCAGGCACGTTAAATCTCTTTTCATTTTAATGAAATTCTCCTCTTAAGATATTTGCTGAATACTGCAAATCATAGCAAATATAGCTAATTACTGTTAAAGTGTAATTAAGTACCGATATATGCACAAAGGAAAACATATAAAGACGAAAATATTAATTTAAGAATATAAAAAATATGATTTTACGTGTACTGCGTAATATTGGATGCAAATTTGAAGCCATACACCTGAATATGTGAGAAATGATTTATACAACAAATAAATAACAAGTATACACGACGTTTCGCCGTCGAGAGACAGTCTCTTCAAGTCAAGTCATACTTGACGTCGTATATACTTGTTATTTATTTGTTGTATAAATCATTTCTCGCATATTCAGGTGTATGGTTTCATTTTTGCATCCAACCCCTATTAAAATTAAGACTTAATAACTTTGTTTTAAAAAGCTTTGTTGAATGAGTGAGTATTTTAGGTTAGTCATAAGAACTTTGCGAAACATGAATTTTATTTTACTTGTTCCAATAAAACAATTTCAGAATCTGAATCAACAATTCTGAAAGTAGTTCTATTAGATCTGTTATTTTTCATTTTAATTTTACTAATTCTTTGTATACTTATCCCTTTGCAGATGACGAAATGAGAATGGGAAAAGAATCATGGGAATATGACAATGTGGCAGAATGCTACGAAGCTTACAAGGACTTTACGCCATTTTCTGAAGGTAAAGTTTTTATTTTGAGGAATTTCGAAGCTTCATCTAATTAATTTTTATTTTTTCCAGACTTATTGATGCGGTTCATTATCAGATCAAAGAACTTGTTACTCGTTAACCTATGTTATATACGGCAGTGGCGTATATAGAATATATTTTCGGGGTGGGGCCCGGGCCAAAAAATCTATTCAACCAAGAAAAAAAAACAATGGAAACCTATCTGTTCAACCAAAAAAAACGTTGGGAGGACATATCTTCATTATTTCGGGGGGGGGGGGGGGGGCCCCCGCCCCCCCCCCCCCCTTATATACGCCCTTGATATACGGTATATAGTCTTCACCGTTTTTGCATATCTATTGCAAGCCTAATCCATATCCATAAAACCTTCGCCTAATTATCAAATTAAAGTTAAAGGCAACGGATCCAATGATGTTCATTTTCCTCAAAGATTTGAAGAACTGAAAACACATTAGGTTGAATATTTGCACAATTTTATTTAATTTGTACCAAGCATTAGATTTTGATATTTTTTTTCTATATTATTTTTTTTGACGATAGAAAGATACAAAGCATAAATTTAAATTTAAATGTAACATAATTACAAAACCTCCCAAATATTTTGTTTTTAAATCATTTCACTCATTACGGAATCATTTAAAGTCATTTATTTTGTCTTTTTGCTGCTAAGAAAGCACAGAAAATGTTCTTTGTTGATATAAGATTGTTTATGTTCGTTCATTTTTTTTAAGTTAACGTTGAGAGGTTTGGCTGTTTGTCTAATTTTTGCAGTCGATGTTGTCTTGGCAGAAGGTGCTCAAGTTACTGTTTACGCATTTTATCAGAACACCCGTTGGGAAGAGTGGCTACTCCCAGATGTTGATGCTGCCTCGTCCTTCCTCCGAACAAAAACCTCAGCTGAAGAGGAATTGAAAGTAAAGGAGCTAAATCCCCATTTTGAGGGCAGCAATTGGAAACTGCTCGCGGAAATTCCTGGAAATTACAATGGATATGGAAAAATGGTGAATATGATATACCATAGGGTAACAGATATTTTGATTTGATAATGATCTAAAATTAATCTAAAATAATAGAAATAGTTTTTTAAAAAGTCTCTTTATTATAACTTAGTAAGTCATTGATGAAATACCTAAGAGCTCCCTACACAGATGCAGAGAGTGAGGGAAAAAGTTTGTTTACTAAAGAAAATTGTTAATCGAAAATCCTTTTTTGAGATTTAAGAGAATACGTACTTTCCATACAGTCTTAAAGAATTTTATTTTAATATAACTTTATAAGTAAATATCTTACAAACTATTAGTTACATTAATTCGAAATTCTGCATTAAAAACACACACACACAAAAAAATTAGAAATTCACGAAGAAAATAATTTTTCCACAAAGTGGCGAAATTGCACAAAATTCACGAAGAAAATACAGTGGAGCACCGTTTATACGTTTCTCGTTTATACATTTTTATCATTTATACGTTTTTTTGAATAGTCCCGGCAAATTCCAATGCATATTAACGTAAAATAATTTCACTTATACGTTTTCCTGAAATCGCAAATTTCATTTATACTTTTTTTTCAAGAACTGAAGAAGAGAGAAAAAGCCTATTTCAACCTCAGATTCCCATTTGCCGATTGTCCAGTCTTAGAAAAGGCGTGCAGTCTTAGAAAATTGCACTGAAAAACCTCAGCCAAGTTTTCAACAAGACTTGGCGGGTTTTAACACCTTGCAAGAATACCTCATTAGCTGTGATTTAAATGATAAAGTTAAGATGGCACTTTTAACTGTGCACAATGAACTTTTTTCTGTGCATTCCAAAAAAGCCCTACAATCTAAAATAACCAAATATTTTGTAAATGCTGAATCAATATGAATAGTAGTACTAGTTGTACCTTAAATCCGGAATAAAAAGTTTTGTATTACAATACTCGTTTTTCATTTTCATGTAATATTTTAATTTTCCTCTGACTTTTTATTAAATATATGTTTTAATATAGTAAGAAGCGTTGCAGAAGTATTTATTGTTGGTTATTACGAAATTGTTCGTAACTTTTGTGAATTTCGTTTATACGTTTTTTCATTTATACGTTTTTTTTCTAAGTCCCTTGAAAAACGTATAAACGGTGCTCCACTGTAATTTTTTCACAAAGTGGTGAAATTGCACAAACAATTTTCATGGACTTCAGAGAAAGAACAAAAGCCGTAGAAAGGCATCAGAAAGAGCCAACTAATAGCACTCAATACTACTAATTATTAAAGTTTCAAAAAGCTTCTTAACGTTATTAACAAGTAGAATTACTATTTTTAGACTAAAACAGTTGATTACATTAAACTTTGAAATTGTAGAAATATTAATTTAAAATTATGACGATATTAATTTTAGCAGATTGTTACTTGAAAACAATTCACATGCATTTACTTGTGATTAACTTTTTTGAGATATTCCCAAAACCAAATTTAATAAATTTCGTGGATTTCTTACATACTGTACATTTGTTACATATTTAACTTTATGCTAAATCAACAGCGGGAGACTATCTCAGTAAAATTGATGGGAACTTCAATGCACTAATATGTTGCTTTTCAATGTGTCTTTTAAATTCGTATGTTTCCTCTATGTTACTACTAAATTCTATCAAGTCTCTCGTTGGTCCTAGCTCTCGTTGATCAATTAGAGGAATTTCTGCAATATTTATACAGTATTTTAGCGTGACAGTATGGTTTCAGTTTCTTCATTCCAATAACGTAGACCAATGACGTATTAAAAAATGCAGTCGATATTCTTACATCTTATCCCACCTTTATCAGTCTTTATTTTTATACATTTAGGAAATTGAAGAACTAAAATTATTCATTATCATTCCGAACTGTAATACAGAATAGAGTAATAAAAGGCGTTCTGAAATAAAGAACACCTAAGTGCAGAAGTGTTCGCTGCCCTCAGATCCTAGAGTAAACAGAAGATTTGTAACGTTAATGCATTTACTCACATAATTTCCCCTTTATTTTCTTAAAACTTGAAGGAGAAAGATGTTCAGAGAAAAATTATGGAATGAAAACTAACTTTGAAGAAAAGCAAAGACATTATTTTGGAAATAGAAATTTTTAACTTTTTATAAACTATATACTTTTTTTACAAACATACGTAATTCAATATTTATTTTTTTTTGGTTTCTCTTGAAAAGCCCCCTATTGTACTATTTACTAAATGGAAATTCTTTTCCGTCACTTTGATTTGCTTTGCTGTTTTTCCTTAAAGATAAGTAAAAATGCAGTTCTTTGGAGGCAACTAAAATCGGAGAATGGGTTAATCAAGTGTGTAGATAGCCATTTTAAACAAATTCATCATGCATGTTAATGAGAGATTTTTAGCAATTTTTTAGCAATTTTTAAAGAATGAAAGTAGAAAATGTTCTTTTGAAGAGATTCATCACGAGTTGTTTATCTGCTTGTATAGTTTATGGTCAGAAGCCGTGCACTCTTTAAAGTCTTATAGACAACAATTACTTTCAAGCGATGGGAAGAGATGCAATTGAAGCCCAAAGTGGTTCTGATCTTGAAGTGCCTTCGAGTACAACGACTCTTGAAATAAATCTTTTGCAATTGGTCTTTTGCCTTCATGTAAATAAATGACAGGAAACGACTTGCTCTCAATCTTCCTACTCAACAACAGATGCAGTGGACCATGTGTAATAGAAGACTAAGGCCAGTAATTCTTAAATAAAAGAAATTATTGATTTAATGTTCATTCCAAAATATCTGTTTGAACTTTTTGTTACTGAAAAGTCAAAGTTTCGAGGATTAACCGAAAAAAAAATCAAGAAAAACAAAATTTATAGTTAATTATAAGGGGAAAAAAATCTTGTTTGTTTAAATCTTTATTTTGAGGGAAAAAAAATTAGATTATTTTTATAGTACTATTAGCCGGGTATCGTCACTTCGCTCCGGAAGCCTTGCATTTGTAACGTAAAAAAAACGCTTTAGTTATTTAGCAAATAAATATCGAGATCAAAGAATATACGACTTCCCAGCCCTTTGTGGCCTTCTCCACACCCCTATCACTTAAAACCTTCCCATTTACCTCATGTGTATTGCGGGTTGGCGCCACAGTGTCCTGGTTTCCGCACATTCACAGTTCATGGTCCCTTCCCACCTCCCCCAAAAATAATAAATAAAAAAGCTTATTATGGGTTTATTTTTATATTTTTTTTTTTGCATTGTCTATAGTATGAAACCTATTGTACCAAACTGATTGTAGCATGTTGTGAAGTATGCAACTACATACCCCCTCACACATATCTACAAATTTCCCTTTTATACATAACTAGCCGGGTACCAAAAGAACGCTTTATTTATTGAGCAAATATCGAGACGACTTCACAGCACTTCGTGGCTTTCACGACACCCCTATCACTTGAAACTTAACTCAAGTGTATTGAGGGTTGGCGTCACTGTGTCCTGGTTCCCACCACACACAGTTCATAGTCAATTCCCCATCCCCCCAAAAAATAAAGTTTATTTCTATACATTTTACATTGTCTATAGGTATGGAACTACCCTCATGAAAAATTTCAAGTTTGCAGCATGTTGGGAAGTATGCTAAACATTCTTCAGAACGTGGTTAAAACTTCAAAAATAGAAAGGAAAAAAAAAAGAAAATCTTTAATTTATATTAATTTGGATTGTCTAAATTAAAGCGTTGGAACTTAAGATTATTCAAATAACAAGTAAGGAAAAAAAATGAAACAAAATTGGGAATTTCGTTAATTATTATAGAGTACAATAATATTGCATTAGACCAGACATTTGGTTCGTGCAATTGTATCTGTAACAAGTAAAATCAGCGTGAAACTACATATTATTTAAAAATTGAAAATAAATTGAATTCTTGAATTTTGAAACGATATCTACTTACATGTGTTTACTTGCTTGAAAGACAGGATATTAAGGGAGTCCTTCAAAATTTCCTTTTCAATAAAAGTAAGTATAATTTTATCTCCATAAGAAATATAATTGATTAAATTAGCTTTAATTTTTCTGAAACTGCTTCTAAAATTGTGTATTCTTTTTATTACGATAACTGTTTGTCCTGATTTTTTTGTCCCAAATCTGAAGAAAGCCTCTGAGATTAATCCTTTTTTTTTTTGTTGCCAGTATTAACCTAACCACGAATCTTCTGCTTTTAAACAGAGGAAACTTTCCTTTGACTGAGGCCTAACCTATGATAATTGCAGCAGTCAAAAAAGAACCTGATTGTGTATTATATATTCTTGTTTTCTCAAGAAAGAGCTCCTTCTGTTAACAATCACGTAATCTCTTTCAATGAAAATGATAATTGCCACTTTTGTTTCTTGTAGAGCTTATTCAATCCTAATCTGAAGCTCAATTTCTTTTTTTTAATAAAATGCTTCAAAGACTATTGTGAATTTGTTCACAAGAAAAATAAGTTTAATATTAAAATGGAATATGTAGAAGCCTTTAATAATATACAGAAGTTATCGATCATCTACCTAATAGAATCATTAAAGTTATTCATTGTGTGTAGACTGTATAAATATAAAAGAGACCATAACACACATATCTTCAATAACAAAAATATATCTTCACATAACATGTTTCGAGATTATTTTCTCGTCTTCAGATGCATATAGAAAGAAAAACATATTTAAAAACATGAGTAATCAAAACTACAACATAATAACAAAGAATATTCTTAATAATACATCAAGTTGACAGAATC
>JAFIDM010002131.1:4728927-4752508 GCA_023159025.1 Thereuonema tuberculata
GAATATCATAATAATTGTGTTAGAAAAGTATTATTACCGAAATAATCTTTGTCCTTAAATATACATATCAAATTGTAAGAAATCCATCTACTGTATTTACTGGAGAACACATTCATGTATATAGTAAAAGATTTGATAGTTTCTAGGAAAACAGAAAAAAATTAAAAATGGAATAATGTGGTTAACTCAGACATCGCCTTTTAGACAAATGAAGGCTAATTGTTTCGGTTATGTTAACTTTCAAAAATTGGCAATAAACATAATATTTCGGTTTTTGTAAAGGTTTTTTAAAAGAAAGATTTATAATGAAATGGAAATATTAAATAATGGAAAAGAAATCATTTTTATGTTTCATCAGCTCTTAGATTTATTAGCATTATTGTAATATAGGCCTTTATAAATACACAGAATTCAAAGAATAGTCAATTATAAAGTCTATTTAAGTCGTTAGTTACCCAGTAATTACCCAGTAAAGCGTGGGAAAATATATGCTTCGTATTCATGTAAGTTAAATCAGCGTACAGCGACCATAAGTAAAGAAGTATACAAGGATACAATCTATATTTCGAGACACTTCTAATTACTCCATTTTTTGAATAAATGTAATTTTCTGAATGTTTCTTCCTATCTTAGCTCTATTGAAGCAGATATTGTTCTCCCTATAAAGACGAAATAAAAACAATTTGGCGTTTTAAAAAATTCTAAAATTTTTTGATGAGGTAACAAACTCATCCTTTTCGAAGAATGTTAATGGACTTCTCAATTACTAGTTGGTCTACTCGAAGTGATAAATTTGAGACAATAATTGAAGCTTTTCTCTGTTCAAATGGCTTGAAGAGGAATCAGACAACTGGCCTCAGAGATTGAAAGTTATCTCTGATTAATCTTTACAAAATTCTACAAACAGAAAAGATTCCAGAGATACTTGATATTAACAGTCGTCTCCTTTTCATTAGAGCCAGATCTCGAGGGAATGGTGATGTTGAATGGCGTTGATAACACAGCCTTCTTTTGAAATGTCAAATCCTGCCTCAGTGTACGGTGTCCTGTTTTATATTTTCATTATTCTTTTAAGCCATTAGCTAACTACTTAGCTAATTAAGATTGCTGATGGATTTGGTGTATTTGTTTTCTTGGGGCACTGGGGCACTTTTTTTTTATAATACAAGGTGATCCTAATTAAACGGCCTATTCAGATCACTCTGTAGCTGTAACCAATCATCGGATTGTCACCAATTTGCATCCAATTCAAAGGATGCGGAAAAATATTATGCAAAAAAAAAATAATACTAATAACACTGTACAACATGAAAAATGTCCTTTAGATGAAAATATGTGTTTCTTATATATTTAAGGCTGGAAATAATGGATCTGTACTCAGTTTTTGTCTAATACGTACCATTTTCCCAAAAATCCACAATTTAGTGTTTTATTTATTTCCTCGCTAATATTTCTGTGTTTTCTTAATTTAATTTAATTATGGAATATCCTGCTTATTCTATTCAACATTTTCACAGCAGGGATAGATTTACACACATTTAGCAATATATATCTACATCAAACATTCACTGCCAGCTTGATCATTCCACAATTCCAGCAAAACCGAAAATTTTATTTCATTTAGACGTTTCTATTCACTGTATGATACTGCTCATTGAATTGGTGCTGTATTTCTAGTGACGTTAAGTGGGAAGTGTACAAATGTTTTAAGGACTAAGGACAAGATACATTACGTTGAGTTCATTATATCTCATCAGTGTAAAAGTAAGCCGGACTTATTTTGTTATGTGTGTGGCAAACTTACATTGAAGACTCAACAATGTAGCTTGCTGCAGACAAGGACCATCGACTCGCCTTTGCATTGACCGCTCTTATCAGAATGAAAGTTGATGTGTCCTAGGCGTGGAACATCCTGTGGAGCCACGAGGTACATTTTTATCTTAACACCCAAAATTGCCGGATTTGGACTATGGAAAATCCACGTATTTTTCAGAGACTTCCCCTGCACTCTCCTAAAGTGACCGTTCATTCCACATTTACATTCGAAGAAGTTCCTCCCAATGGCCCTGTGACATGTCTGTGACGGTCCTGAGATATCACGACATGCTCCAGAATTTCATCATATCCCAACTTCATCAGTGAAAATTCCTTGCGTCTATAACTTTTATACAAGATGGTGCATCCCCACATATTAAACTCACCGTACAGCATTGTTCGCGTCAACATTTCACCTATCGTCAGGTGATCACTTTCTATTGCCTGGGCATCATGCTCTCCTTCGGATCTGAATTTATTTATATGATTTTCTGATTGTGGGATCACTTAAAATATATGGTTTATCGTGGATATGTTGCTAATTCAAACTCAAAGGGACGTTCTACGCTACATGTACGAAGCATCACGGCGGGAAATCAGTTTTAAATTATTGTTTGCATAATCCTTTTCCGTATCCTTTGAATAGTCTGTACACAAATTTTATTGTAATCCGCTTATTGTTTACAGCTACAGAGTGCTTTGAATAAAATTATATAGATAACCTTCTATATAATATTATATAACGTGTAAAATTATCTATGAAATTATAGTAAGGCTGTTAATTTACATTACAGAAAATGCACGTTGTGATTATAAATCCAATCACCTTCACATGTCATGTCTCAGGCGCTGACGTGCCCTGCGCAGCTTTAATGATATAAAGGAATTCGGAATTACAAATTCGAAAAAAAAAGGCAGAAAACAGAAAAGAACTGAAGAGAACTCTAAAGGAGGTTAAGGCCCAAAGGGACTGTAAGACCAACAAGGAGAAGAAAAGCACGACGTCCGTTCATATGTTTGGGCAAAGTTCGAAGTCTTTAGGGCACTGCGAAGAAAACTGGTTGGCCTGCCAGCCTTTGAACTTTTTTTCTGCCTTTATATCTATCTTTTGTTCTTAAATATTTAATGTTAAGAGTCGTCAAATCAGAAGGAAATCCAATTACTTGGAACTTGAAGAATTTAATTTCAAAGTAAATAAGAATTAAAGTTTTAATTGAAATTAAGATCAATTAAAAGTTGTTTTCTCGATTTAAATGCTGGAATTCTCTTTCTCTACGACAGCCTTTTCTTGGCACCTTCCATTGTTTATCCAACCCCTAGACTCAATGCTTGAAACTGTGCCTCACAGCCTTCCCTGATGGATTCCAAGTGTTTCAATGGCAAACGAGTTTTAAGATTTGAATTATGAATCTTAACCCTAATCTGAATTTTCTATAGATTCTTCAAGAAATCATTATCTTGATTTTCAATAATTTGATTTGAATAATGGAGTGCAATTACATTAATGGTTATAGTTCTTGAAATTAAAGTGATTTGTTGCTAATTTAAATTCTTTAGCTCTTAAGTCATTAATTAAGTCATTTATTTAATCCATATCAAGCATTAGCTGGTTTAGATGCATTTAAGTTCTTGAAAGAGTTTTGAAGTTTAAAATGTTGCAGTTTATTTTTTTTTATCTTTATTACATGAAGTTAAAAGTTCCGTGAAAAAGTTCTTTGTTTTTCAAAATTAATAACAGGTGAATGAATATTTTACCTCGAAAATTTCCTTATGGCGAAAACTTATTTAAAGCTTCAAATACGTATTTAAGTTTCTTACATTCAACCGTGATTAACAGCAAGGGGACGTTCAAGTTTACGTAAGTATTTTAGACCCCCTCCCTTCCCCCTTAGCAAAAATAAGAATACCCCCCCCCCTTCTATTTAATATAAAATTTGCGAAATCATTAACAGTAAAGAGCACTGAACAATAAATTAAAAAATAGTCAATATATCCAAGTGCATTTTGTTTGTCTTGCATAAAGTATTGCTCTAATTTCCCCCTCCCCTTGTCAGCAAAAATAAGCAAAGCTTGAACCCCCTCCACCCCCTTGAATGCTTATGTAATACTTGAACAGCCTCTTAATGGACGTAAGAAACTGTTAATCATCTTTTAAATTATTCTACTTTTCAAGGACGGTAGCAATTTCAAAAAAATCCTCAAAAGTAAAAGAAAAATAATAAAACAATGGAAGTTTCTCGATAAGCGTAATTAATAATGATCATTTTTACAGAAAACAGGTAAGCATCTGAGAACATTCAGGAATTTTTTGGCACTTTTCAAGTTAAAGATGCTTTTTTTTAAAAGAAATGTTTTAAAATATTTTAAAGAATGCCAAACTCAATTAAAGATACTAAAGGAAGACTAAAAATAATTTAATTTTAATGTTGAATATAAATGTTATTTCAGGTCCTTTCTGTAATGCGACTTGGGATAGAATTTTATGCTGGCCACCGACACCTGCTGGATCCCAAGTGTTTCAGCCGTGTCCCCCTGTTAAAGGAGTTGACATTTCAAGTAAGTATTTTTATTTTATTTTGAAAATTATTAGGAAATCTTTTAAAAAAAACACTAATTGAAGCACTAATTAATTCACTATTCATTAAAATAAATCATTATTTGAGTGGGTTGCAATTTTCCTCAGTTATTTAGGATAATTGAGACAATCATGATAATTCATGCTTTGGGGGAAAGAGTTGAGCTAAAGTTGAGCTAAGTGATAGGCTTTCATTTTTAAGAACCAATTAATTAAGATTTTAAAGTTTTCTTTTTAATTATAATCTTATTAAACAAGTACATTATAGCAGACATTCATGAATTATAGATTGCAAATAAATAAAACCAATGTTTCGAATTTTTTTGTTCTCAATTATCAAAACCTAAAAATTAGATATTTTAACTCAAACTTTCCCAGACATTGTATTTCGTTATAATCAATTCAAACTTTTTAACAAATATAGTATAGAGAAAGGAATGGTAAAAACTCGTTCTTGGAGTAATGTAGTGCTTCTCCTGAATTGTTTTTTATTCCTAATACTTGCTGGTAGAAGTTTTTGAAGATTAGCTGTTATGTGCAGTTTTGTAAAAGTATTAAGACAAGATATTTTGTTGCATTTGTTTATTGATTTCTAGGCAGAAACGATTTTCTATGGATTTACATGAAGGTTACTTCTTCTCCCACTTAAGTGTTTCATCTGAAACTTAAATAAAAATTAATTATTTCGTTAGACGATGAAGTTAAATGAATTTTTTCAATTTTATAATTAAATTGTGTTAAAGTAGAATAAAAAGGTTAAGACAAGCAGTAAAGTTACCGTTATAACTATGAGAGATAAAGCCATCTAAAAGCTGTCCAGAGAATTTGAAAAATATAATAGATAAATTTCATTGATAAGCAATTAATCTTGATCATATATTTCATTTACAAGCAATTAATCTCGATATATCTATATATATATATACACAGTGAAACCTCCGAATAGCGGACAGTCACGGGACCTGAAGTTTCGTCCGTTATTGGGAGGTGTCCGCTATTGGGGAGGACTATCTTTTTTTCATTTTTTAGCTTGTAGCAGGTCATTTAATGAAAAATTAAGTACAATCTTAAATTTCTACAATTAGCATTGCCCTATAGAAAATATGAGCAATTGCAAACTGTTTACTATTTTCCTTTTTAAATGAATGCTAATCCATTAGTCTTACTTAAAATAATGACAAAACTAATTACAGTATTAATTTTGTCATTATTTTAAGTAAGACAAACGGATTATAAAATTAATTTTATTAACTAAAGTAATCAGTTAACAGAGTTTGACATTTCTTTTTTGCATTGAAAACATGTTTCTCAATATGAATATTTAAATCGTTTAACTTTGCAACGCCTTCAGAGTCCCCTTTGCTTCCAACGCCTTTTCTTGCAATAATGGCCCACTAATGGGAATGTTTTTTTTGCCCGTGCAGCACAAAACCAATCGAAGACAACACAGTCGATCGCACTTGTCTCCGTTTCCGAACTTTGATGTTTTTGGAGTTTTTGTTGGAGTTCGTGATCCGTAATTTCAAAATTTCCTCTGGATGCTACGTATTACTGTAGCCTGATTCTATTGCTTTTGAAAAACAACATAAGATCGTTCATTTTCTGTAGAATATTGTCCGTTATTGGGAGTGTCCGCTAATCGGAGGTCAATACATGGAAATGTCTATATTAAGGGACTGGGGATTACAAAATTGTCCGCTATTGGGGGGTGTCCGCTTTTCGGGAGTGTCCGTTAGTGGAGGTTTCACTGTATATGTAAAATTTTATTTATAACCGATATTAATTGCTTATAAATAAAATTTATCTGTTGATCGTTATTAGACGCTAGCAATGACATCGATGTGTATTTTCTTTGCTGCAAGAATAAATAGTGATAATTAAAATTTAGTGTCAAAGCATAGCATTTTTCAATATCACTGCCAGCTCACTTAAACTGTAGTATCTCTGGTATTCTGGAATCTACTGATAGAAACAACGATCTCTACTTTCCCCTAAAAAATTAATTTAATCACTGACTTCATAAGTTTTGTAGTTGTTTGACTATTCCTACTTCCCCCATCTCTGATTGTAAGGTGAATGATGTTGACATTCTGATTGGCTAATCATATTGATTTGTTCGATATTGATTAACAGATAAAAATATGAATCTGCGAAGAACTTCTTTGCAACAAAAAGAATCTCTACGCTAGTTACGAATTTTTCTCATATTGTTAATAAGAAATGAAATAGAGCAAGAATACATTGTGGAACAGTGAACAGTCATCACTGTGCTGGAACACTCAAGGAGTTCATTGGAGAAATAGCAGAGAACATTTAAATTAAAAGATCCATAGGCAGGTTATTAGTTTCCTTTTTAAGCGACACTTCGAATCTTTTATCTCATCAGGTGAAGTCTTCTGGAAGAGCAGCCGAAACTGGTCAAGTGCAGATTTTTAACTTTAACTTTTTAATTTTTAACTTATCTTCTAATTCACATGTGTGCTCTGCCAGTTTTATAGTTTCAACAAGAAGGACACGTTAAATCTCACGTTTAAAATCAACAGAATTCAATAATACTTTTATTTTTTTAAGATTTTTTTTTAAATAATTATTTTCATGATTTTCTACTTGAAAACCTATTTCAACTTTAATTATTATTAAGTGTTTTTCAATAGAAGAGCATAAAAATAAATCTGAAAAGTTAAAAATTCAAATAACAAAAGGTCAGGTTATTATTGTTGTTTAATTCTTTTTTTTTTAGTCTGCCAAGAGAGTTCTTCGATAAATTCACCATTAAAGATAAAATTGACATTCTGAGTATATTTGTATGAATGTGGAAGTCAGCAGATTTGTCAAAAGGAGGATTCGACAAAATAATTTCAAGTTGAAGCGGTACGATGATTAAAAAGTTAGCAGATTCTAAAATCTTTCAATTGATTTCAGGATTTGCATTCAAGCGCTGTTCAATCGACGGATTATGGGAGGGTCGGCGTCAAGGCGACTATTCCGTTCCCCAGGGATGGACAAACTACACCGACTGCTTTACTCCAGAAATACGAAAACTTCTTAACAAATTGTACAGTCGATCACCGGAAGAGGCTCATGTGAGTTACCAATTTTAGGTTTTTTTTTTAAACAAATTTTGGAAATAGTAAAACCTGAAACTGTCCACTTAATATTCATTAAATAACAGTAATTTATTAATGTTAATTGGAATAATTCAATCCTACATCAGCAGCTTTTAAGTTTTCTACTCAAAGAACATAAATAAATCTATAGATGTTTAGTATTTGTGAAACCACTGCCCTACCTAAGGCAAATTTTGTGACAAAAGTTTATCATGAGAGAAAGAAAGATTTCGAACGTAATGTAATGTAAGATAGTGATTCATTGATATCAAATATCACAATCGAAGGGAGTAATAGTCAAAAACCAATAACTGTAATCAAAAATTGAAATTCATAAATGACTTCCAAAATTATCCTTCAGCTTTGTAATTCCCCTTCAATTTAAAGTCTTGTTCATTTTCTGTTTTTCAGGACAAGAAAACACAACTTTTAACAAAATTTACAAAGATTACTCGAATTTGTCGAGAACTGAGTAACAATGCAATGGATATTTATCATTATTTGTAATAAGACTTAATGACTGAAAATTCCATTTTCTATCTGCTTAGAGAGAAGTTTATTTAATGCCCTTGAAATAACGGCTCTTTATTTTTATGAAATTAAAGATCGTTCATGTCAGCAAAGGCTGTAATTTTAAATGTTAAATAAATGAAACAAAAATACACTCGTTACCAAAAAAAACGACACACCTAGAAGGAGTTGTCCGATTGTAATGAAATTTCGTATGCAAAGACATTTCGTATGCCCATGCAAATGATTAAACTTTGGTGTCCAATGAATGAATAGTGAGAGCTACAGCGCATCGGAACTGCGCACTCAGCAGGTGTATATAAGAAGCGATTCTCAATCTGATGGTCAAAATTTCTGTTGCATTGTGAGTTAGGATACCTTTCAACGACTGAAAAAATGCCTCGCCGCAGGATTCGAGTTCGTTACGTGCAACTGTCAGAGTTTGAAAGAGGCAGGTTGGGCAAATGGGAGAATCGCTCGTCATATAGGTAGAAGTGATGTTGTGATTAGAAGATGCTGGCAGGAATGGGTGGACAATGGCAGATTTCAGCGTCATGAAGGTAGCGGTCGACCTAGGGCCACAGCAGAGCGGGAGGATAGAGTGATTGTCAGATCAGCTGTCACAGCGTGTGAATCATCGTTATCAACCATCAGACGTGCGACCCGCACACGAGTGTCCACCATGACCATTCACAGATTATGGCTGAGAGAGCGACATCTATGCTCCTACCGACCGCTACGCCACCTGCCACTCATGTGTGCACACCGTCAGGCCAGATTACAGTGGTGCTTGGCTCGATCCGGTTGGAATGATGCTGATTGGGGACGTATAGTGTTTAGCGACGAATCCCGCTTTCAACTGTGTCCTGACGATCGTCGCAGACGTGTCTGGAGACGCCCAGGGCAGCGTGCCGATTCTGCTTTCACTATTGCACGCCACACAGGCCCTCCACCGGGAGTTATGATCTGAGGTGACATTTCCCTTGATAGCCGGACCTCTTTGGTCGTCATTAGCGGCACACTTACAGCACAGCGGTACGTCGACGACATTCTAAGACCTGTTTTTCTACCCTTCCTTTTGCAGTACCCTGGCTTTATTTTTCAGCAAGATAATGCCAGATCACATACGGCATGTATTGCTATGACCTGTCTTGCAGCTTGTGAAACACTTCCTTGGCCAGCCAGATCCCGAGATCTCTCTCCAATCGAGCATGTCTGGGATATGATGAGAAGGCGACTGCATCCTCCAGGGAATGTGGATGACCTAGCCCGACAATTGGAGCAAATTTGGCAAGAAATACCGCAGGAGACCACTGTATGCCACGTCGTATGGCAGCTTGCATTCAGGGTAGAGGTGGGTCAACACCTTATTGAGCTCTTTAATTTGTAACTCTGTAACTCTGAAATAAATCATTTAATTTGTCTGAAATTTTAATCATTTTCTACTCATTACATAATCTTCCTCTCCACCAATTTTTGTCTCCATCGGACAACTCCTTCTAGGTTCGTGTTTTTTTTTTGTTAATGAGTGTATTTATAAGATTCAGTTTTCTTAAAATTTACAATTAATTCATAAGTAGCTGCTAATTAAAGCAAAATACCCGAAGCAAAAAGAATTGAACTCAATTATTACCTCTAATAAATAGTTGTCTTCTTCTTCAATGGCTGGACAGCCCTGGGTGGGCCCTGGCCTTCGCCAGAAGTTTTCTCCAGGCATCTCTACTTTTGGCAACTGTTCTCCAGTTTTTAACCCTTAGAATGTTTAGATCTTTTTTCAATCTTTTGCTTCTATAAAGAGATCATAAATTCCAAGTTCCAAATCTCAAATCCTTTAAATCCTTTCCAGGTCGCCTCCGTATTGATAGTCCAGAAAATACTTCCTTTGATTTCGTAACAATCATTTTTTTTTAAGGGATAGGGTTGTTCGTCCTGTGCCCAACCCCCAACCTGGAGGGCCAGGGTTGTTCCTCTTCGTCTGGTGTCTCTCCTCCGACCTGTCGGGCTTGGGTGTCCCTACCAGTAGCTAAGCTACCGCCGGCATTAAATATTATCTCTTATAATTACAGAAAATAAGCTGATTATACATTATATTTAGTTTAAAAAACGTATCCAGAAAAGTTGTGGTTAACTCTTCATCCTTAATATTTCATAGGCAGATATTGTACTTACTTGTTATATTTTTGGAAAACGATCTTCAAAAGAATGGAATTAATTGTAATTCTTAACATTGCAACGCCAACAATTCATCAGTTTTCAAACAATTAATTAACTCAAACAAAACAGTTAATTAATTAACAATGAATTAACTCAAACAAAAGTTAATTAATTAACGATTAATTAATTCAAACAAAACAGTTAATTAAAGTAGATGTTAGACAAATCATGTCCTCTTCTCTGTTACTGTTTATAATTTATATGAACACGTGACGGAGGAAAAATTCGAATTAATAGGTTCATTCAATTAATAGGAATACAAAATTTAATTCACTTCTTTTTGCTGATGATCAATCTTTTTAAGTTATACTTGAGGATGATCTTCAATACACTCCATATGTTTAACTTCACAGGAGTATAATACAGTAAAACCTCGATATAGCGCTCCCGCTTATAGCGCTATCCCGTTCTTTATGCCCCTGTTATACGGTCCCTGGATGTGTTCTGCATATAGTAAAACCACGATATAGCGCTGTCCCGCTTATTATACTTGACTTATCAAGTCATGGTCCCTTGATGAGTGCAATAAGGGGTTATACCTACTGCATATAGATCTATGTTAATAAATCAAACGTAATGGCATTTAAAGGCAAAAATCTCTAATCACAAATAAAATGGGAATAGATAATAAACCTAGAACAAATTAAGCACTCTTTACACGAAGCGACCATGGTCGCGCGGCCAAGATCGCTTGCCTTTACACATGAAGCGATCACGGCAGCGCGGCCAAACACTCCACCAGCCGAAGCTCATTAAAGTGATTCAAGCCATCAGGCGACTGTAAACCTTTTATTTCTTTTACATATTTATTTTACCAATGCACCTATAAATTCTGAAAATTTAAATATCAACTTGTGACGCATATGCGTCAAATCAACTTGTGATTTATATTTTCTTGATTTTAATTTTCAAAATATTCTGTAATTAATTAAATTAAAATTTAAAAACAGTCAATTTTTGGGGGGTTGTCGAGGTATTACTCGATATTTTCAACTTAAAAAAACTTAATGAACACCTAAATGATAAAAAAAAATTCATAAAATAATGATTTGTGTTTAAGATATTTAATATTAATGCAATATTTAGGCCTAAGTTTTGAATAAATAAAAAATGTGTTTTTAAAAATTGTTTTGAGATTATTTTTTTTTACGTGCTATCAAATAATCATAATAAAAAACGTTTTCATTAAACGCTTTCTAAATATCATACAGATTCATTGATGGTGTTTGTTTTCAAAAATAAATTTGTTTTGAAGCAGTTTTTTTTTAGAAATAAAGTTTTGTTTATTCTATTGGAATCCATTTCTAAAAAAATGTTCTTTGATTATAAGTATTCACTGAACTTCTAATACGAATTTTTCATTGTCAAAGTCCCCATTATCTAAAGAAGTTTCGTTTTAATCATGTATTTCAACACTTCAAAAAGCGAAAATAAATAGAAATGACCTAGCCGCAAAGAAAATCGCGTCTCGTGTGAAAGGCTCCGTTGAAATCTATAGAACGACAATGGTCGCGCGGCCAGTTTGGCCGCTTGAAAAATCGCATCATGTCGCGACCAGAAGTCTAGCTGGGCGGCCAGAAGCGACCAAGCGGCCATGTGTGAAAGGCTCCACTGAAATCTATATAACTACGTGGTCGCTTCGTATGAAAGAGCGCTAAGGGGCTTTTCACTCGATGCAACCATGGCAGCTTGGCCAGACCATTCTGTAGATTTCAGTGGAGCCTTTCACACGTGGCCGATTGGTCGCTTCTGGCCGGGCGGCCAGGATTCTGATCGTGACATGACGCGATTTTTCTAGCGGCCAAACTGGCCGCGCGACCACAGTCGTTCTATAGATTTCAATGGAGCCTTTCACACGAGACGAGATTTTCTTTGCGGCCAGGTCATTTCTATTTATTTTCGCTTTTTGAAGTGTTGAAAAACATGATTAAAACGAAACTTCTTTAGAAAATGGGGACTTTGACAATGAAAAATTCATATTAGAAGTTCAGTGAATATTTATAATCAAAGAAAATTTTTTTTAGAAATGGATTTTAATAGAATTACCAAAAAATAATTTCTATAAAAAAATGCTTTAAAACAAATTTATTTTTGAAAACGAACAGCATTCAATGAATCTGCATGACATTTAGAAAGCCTTTAATGAAAACGTTTTTTAGAATGATTATTTGATAGCATGTAAAAAAAAAAAATAATCTCAAACAATTTTTAAAAAAGCAATTTTTTTTAAAAAAAAAATTAGGCCTAGCTATTGCACTAATAATAAATATAGTAAACACACATCATTATTTTATGATTTTTTTTTTTTACTATTTTGGTGTTCGTGAAGTTTTTTTAAGTTGAAAATATCGAGTAATACCTCGACAATCCCCAAAAAATTGACTGTTCTTTAATTTTAATTTAATTAATTACAGAATATTTTTAAAATTAAAATCAAGAAAATATAAATCTCATATGCTTTACAAGTTCATATTTAAATTTTCAGAATTTTAAGTGCATTGGTAAAATAAAAATATAAAAGAAATAAAAGATTTGCAGTCGCCTGAATTGCTTGAATCACGTTAACGAGCTCCAGCTGGTGGAGTTTTGGCCGCGCTGCCATGATAGCTTCCTGTGTAAAGGCAAGCGATCTTGGCCGAGCGGCTAAAATTTACTGGCAGCGCGACCATGGTCGCTTCGTGTGAAAGAGGGCTCAGAGTTAAATGTCGTGGATATCATATTTTATATGAGGAGGAGAAAGATGAGGATCATGTAATTTTTCATTAAAGTTGTTGGGATAATTAATTCCATTTTCAAGCCTTTCATCGTCGTACGCAGCCCAAGATTAAAATTGTACAACATATTGACAAGGCCTACTTTAACATTGCTCTGAAGCTTAGATTTAAAAAAAGAGACCACACATCTGCCGAAATGAAATTCGAAATGAAATGAAAATAAATAAAATACTTGAAAATGGTGACTTTTTATCGATAAAATTGGTATGACATCTAAATTTAAAATTTGTACAACAATGAAATTATAATCAATTTCAGCTAGAAATTAATAATGATGTTAATCGTTCTTAGATTAATAAACATTAATTATAGTGAAGCATTAAGGCTGATTGTTAAATTAATTACGTTATACAAACTTACATAGCCATAATTCTTTCCAGTGTTACAGTCAACGCTTGAAAACTGCAATTCAGAAGAATTGCATTATGATTTATTAAATAGAAAATTAAGGGTTGTTTTAATTTTACTACATTTCAATTAATTAACTATATAAGATCAGTGAGAAGAAAAGAATTATTTTTGAGAATGGAATTGTCAAAGCCAAAATGATAATCAGGGATTTGTAATTGATCAGGGATCATCTGTGTTTTGTGGTATGTGATCTGTTTCACAATCTCAACTTTTTCAGTAATATTTTTTTTTAAATCTTATTAAAACGCTTCTATTGAAAATACCGTGAGGAATTCTAGTTAATGCTAATTAAAAATAATAGTAATAAAAACACCTTCAGAATCACGTTGTCCGAAATCTTTCAGTTTCAACAAATTCTGATTAAAAGATTAAGAATGATATTTTCAAAAAATTTATTTTATGTTTGCTTTTTTCTCTAAGCGAATTTTGAAAAATCCAAAAGCCAAAATTATAATTACTTTATTTTTACAGAAAAAAAAAATCAACATTTTCTTAACTTTAAAATTGTCTGCTTTTGTATACGATTTTGTTTTCTTTTCATTGTGTTTCTTTTTGAAATAAAACACTCAGACTATCTTTTGTCTACAATTAGAACAAAATATGTTTTTTAAAGATAAAAGGAAGAAATTATCTGCTCGTAATATGAGAATTACAGACAGATTGTTTCAACAGAATGAAGATCTGAACAAGGAACAAGAAGGTCAATAAAACTTTGTTTTAATTCTGTGGAAAACGGCTTCTTTTCTGTTCTAATGGAGATTTTCTTTTATTTTTTAGGTTAAGTTTCGAGTTGCTCAAGGAACAAGAATAATTGAAATTATTGGCCTTACCGTATCGCTAATATCACTTTTAACGTCTTTAGCGATTTTCTGTTATTTTAGGTAGTATTAATTTTTTTTTTCCATTTCTATACTATTGATATTTAGTTAATTAATGCTTTTTATATTGAAATCTATTTTTAATATTAAATATGTACAATAACCTTTCAATAAATTGGAAATATAATGTTATTTCAACATTACGTGAATTTAAAAATTAAACCAAATGAATTTTAAATTTTAAGATTAAAATCCACTTAGTTTAATTTTATTAAAAATTTGTTTCAAAAGGTAATAATCATCTTAGTTTTGATGAATTTTATTAATTTTGAATCCAGAAATTCAAGTTCTATAAATTTTTGTTGATAGAAACTGACCCGTTACTCCCTCTAATGGATCAAAAGCCAAATGATTGAGAAAGGAAATTAAGTTTACAAACGATAGCTCCAGAAGTTGAAATATGATTTATCTGTTATAAAATATTGAGAAGATAAAAATTCAACACAAAGAAGAAAAATGATAAACGAATTAACTTTACATTGGATAAAAAAAGGAAACTTTTTTACTTTTACAAAATACATGTACTCATAATCGTTACGAAAATGAGATTTTAAAATAAAACTATCTTCATCTTCATTTTAACTTTGAGTCTGTAAGATAAGTCCTGGCTTATAAGTCTGTAAGAGTCGTGGCTTCTGCCAAAAGACGCTTCCATTCTTCTTTGTCCACAGCCGTTGACAGCAACTTCTAATTTCTAACGTTCTAGCACATTTCCTATCTCCTCTCTTCAGTGAGGATTTGGTCTTCTTATCCTCCTTCGTCTCTAGGTGATACAAACATTATTATGATAGGCATAGCCATCTAAGCCTTCCATTGAACCTGTCCAGTCCAATCTCTCTATACGAGGGACTACTGAGATTTTAAATAAGTCCTATAACTCGTTTGCTGCTTCTCAAGTTGTTTTCTCCATAAATTCTGCGAAGTATTTTTCTTTCAAACACCTCCAGCATCTTTTCACTTGTTCGTGATGTTTCCAGCATTTTTGCACGTTTCCGGCAATTCGAATTTTGACCACATATAGCGGGTGAATAATCGATTTTCTTTATTGACTGGCTATCAGATGCATAATATTTAACTATTTAAGGACACATTTAAAAAATCGATTACAAAGACTGGTATATTCCAGCTGCAGATCCAAGTTGTGATTTACAAGAAATGTAATTATTAGATGTAGGATATGATTGTATTTAATTTTGTTGTTTATAACTGCTGATTATATGCTTTATCCTTTCGTGATCTTCTTTTACTATGATTTCTTTCTTCTATTGTTAAGTAATAATTACAGGAAGCAAATCATTCCTCGAAAGATTCAATAATTAAAATTGTTAAGCTTCCATTGCAGTCACAATATATAACCTAGCTGAAATCTCCAGCATTCTTTGCATTGATAAAAAATTTATTGTCTGATTTTGAAATTTTTCAAGGTTATCACAGTAAAAATGAAATAAAATAAACTGTAATAACGCAAAAAACTAAAGAGGTTGGTGAACACCATCGGAAAACACATGGTAAACACATGTTTTGTAGGAATCATGCAAAATTCAAGATTAATTACTAGAAACATGTTTATTAAGAATATCAACTTTTATTTCATTTTAACAATAACTTTTTTTAATTATCGAATGAAATGCTTGAATGCCCTTCAATTTCAGAGAACAGTTTCAACACTTTCCTTTCCTTGTACTACACAGTTCTTTTAGTACAGGGAAAGCAGCCTTTTTTCCGGACAACGGAGAGGCCAAGTCAGTGAGTGGACGATGGGTCAGTCGAAAAGCTGGTTGAGCTTCGTCTTTTTTGTTATTAATGGGAGGCAAGTTTAATACAATGCTGCTCTACTACATTTAAATGCAGCTTTGCAAAAACTACTTTGTTACTTCGAAGCTTCTCGATGCTCCTACATTCTAAATTCTTTTTATTATTTTATTTCTATTTTAGATATGTCGGTATTTTTTCCCTTACATACATTTCGTTCAAAGTTAGTGTAAAGGTAGTCTAAGACGCGATAGCTTTATCTATTAACACAGGGAACAAGAGCAACAAAAACACTGGAGCCACGAAGCATCATGGTGCATGTAATAATTGGTGTGAAAAAATGAACAACTATGCTAATATTTTTCATCTATTATGGGAAATAACATGGTTTGGAGAAATAAATAAGACGTTATGGTTTCTAAAACATCTCCAACTGCATTAAGAAAAAAACAACAAAATTCATGAACTTTTATTAAAACAAATAAAACTTTTACAGCAAATTATCTTAGGTTTAAAAAAAAGCTCACTAGTAGACGAAAAACTTATTTATATGTAAAAAACAATCGCAACATTCAAAGACAAAAAAAAAATATGTTAACTGCAATTTTCAATGTTGATTACTTAAAATAGTTATGTATTTTTTGCTTATTCCACATCTATATCTTAAAAAAAATTACTAAGTATAAATGCAAAGAAAGAAAGAAAATGATTAGAAATATATTTGACGTATATAAATTTATTACATCCTAATTCAAAAAATGTTTTTCAAAAAAAAGTTCTTTATATTTATGATTCCTCTATAAACTTAATAATTTATGACATTAAAATATATAAATTTACAGATATTCTAAACATTTTTTACTTTATTTCATCCTCTTTCTTTGTAATCAGGTTATTATCTTTGTAATATTTGACTGATTATTTTTTAATTATAAGGTGTTTATTTAATCTTGAAAGTTCTATTTATTGTTAGGTCGCTAAATCTAATTTCAACTTTTTTTTTTTTATAATTTTTTTCGCAGTAATCTTAATGTTAGATATTGAAAAAGAACAGCAGCCAATCCATTTATGAAATACTATTTAATTATTTGTACGAAAAAAATATGACTGAATAATATTTTTTTTTTTTACTTTTTTATAAGATTGTTTTATTTCCTTATTTGTAGAATGACCCATGAGAATTAACTTCATTTTACACTTTTTTTCCTCCATATGTTTATTTTTTTCCTTATTTTTAATAAGAAATAAGTTGACAAAAAGCTAAATAAAATACTATATTATTTCGAAATTACGATCAGTTTAGTTAAGAGTGTCATTTTTGTAGCACTCTTACAATAAGTCGATAAGATTTAAGAAAATCTTGTTTATCAGGCCTAAAATACTTACTTCAATTATTTTTTAGGAATACTACGGGAAGGGGAATAGGATATTTCTTTTGGGGACTGTGAGGCGAATAATTTCGTCTGATGGACCTGATTCCGACAGGCGTCCATACGATGCCCCTTCTGGTTTAGTACAATTGCGAATTGTTGTTTACTTTCACCTTTATAGGTCTGATCATAGTGTCTCATAATTGACAATAATAATTATTTTGTTTTATTGTTTGGTTTGTAAACCTAATTAACATCTGTCAACAGCGTTAATAATGTATGTGTTGGTATTAAACTTGAATTCTAGGCCAAATAATTAAAAAAATTTTTAATCTACATTTTTTTTTAAAAACTTTTAATACTTTGGCGATACATGATTTATATAGAAACTGCCAATTTTTTAATAAAAATATTCCTGATTTTACTTTAGGTTCATTAAATACTGTATTTAATTGTAAGATATATTGTCAAAGGTTCCGATTTATACAGTTAAAGTATCGCCTTAGAGGCCTAAGTTGCTCTTGGGGCTGCGAGAATAACCGGGCATTTACTTAGCAACGTGACCAAGTTGAGTTCGGATGCTCAGTTCAGCATCTGCCCGCCTTTTATCCTCGGAAAGAAACAAGCTACCCATATATCAGAGTGCTAGGTGGATCTTATTACCCATCTGAAGGAGGATTCAGAGTCGAAAAATCTCCGAACTCCGCCGGAGATTGAACCCAGCTCCTTCAGCCTGCTGTCGTGAATTTACCAGATGTTATATTATGGAATTAAATATATTTACAGTTTATTTTTTATTTTAAATCAGTTAATCTTACTAAGATGATGGATGTCTACACATTGATTTTTGTGGAGATTTTTGTATCTCTATAGGTTGAAAGAGTGCATAGAAGAATCCGAAACCAGACAATAATCATTCTTGATCAAGTAACAAATATGTTATGAGACAACTTTCTTTATTTATCAATAAAAATATACTGATTGAGGAAATCTGGAGGCAAATCTGAATAGACAAGTACCTGATAAGCGTAGTTTATTTTAAGATATATATTATTAATCAGTTAGAATACACATTTTAATCAAATTTGGAATATATGATAATTCTGACGCCATATATATCGAGCACCGGTTAAGTCATGGTTAAGTGTTGGTAAATAGTAAATAAAACAATAGTGTTACTATTCTAAAACTATGGTACTAGTTGTTTCTTATGGGTTTTTTTACAAACTTTGGCAGCTAAATTAATGTTGATTTTAAAGGTTTTTGACCAGTTTTAATTTATTACAACTACATTTTTATTTTCTTCAGGAGTCTTCGAAATACACGCACTCGAATTCATCAGCAGTTGTTCATTGCTATTATTATCAAAGTTTTGGTTCGACTCGCGCTCTATATAGACCAGGCCATTGTCAGAGGAGACAGTTCCGGTCTGGTAGGGGCTAATTTAGCCTACGACAGAAAAGGAATTGACAACACGGTAAGTGAATATTTTCGAAATATCGTAATTAATTAAATAAAAAGTGCTTTTCAATTGTTCTGATATCACATAAGATTAAGGTGTATTATATTTTCTTATATACTATTCTATGTTAAAGTTTAATTTGCATCACGTTTGCACATAAGGAAGATCTTTTTAATTCAAAAATTAAACCAATAGCTACGAGTTTACATTTTGATCTATATGGAGTGAAAAAGCTTTTTAACATTTCATTCCAGGCTATTAGAAAATTATCCATATTCTATGAACTTCCACTCTTTATATCGGATACTAATTTTATACAGAAGTCATAATTTGAATAAGACGATCGTGAATGAATAAACACAGCTCATCCATCCTTCCTTAGCGATGACTATACTTCCACAGCTTCAAATTTACATTTTTGAGGGAATCGTCACGCCATCCTCGAGGATTACTTGTGTACAGTATTTAATTACATAATATTGAGAAGAAAGCTATAATGATATGCTTCTGTTGTAAATTACCAAAATATTCTTAAGGAGAGGATACAGAGCAGAAAATCTAACAAAGAAATTGTTGGATAGCAATGTTTAATCTCTGCTAGAGAGCTGTAATTATAACTTAAACGTCAAGCCTCAGATGGCGTTGTGTGATATGTGTTTTTCCTGATGGAAGCCAAGCTGGCTTCTTCCTTACATTAGCCTTAAATTAAATGTGATTTTGCAAATACGTTCTCTTCCATAAATTCACTGCGTCAAACTTTTTTCTAACAGGTTATGGGAACGTGATTCCAAAAGAATCAAAAAAAATATTTCGAATTGTCGCTGGCATTTAAGCATGGCGGACAGAATGCGATTTTCAATTCAGAAGCTAAACAACGACTATCAAGTTTGGAAGTTTAAACTTCCGATGATTCTAATTAAGGACAATTTACGCGACGTCATAAATCAACCTCAGTTATAACTGAGAGCTTCAATAGGTCTACTTGTGGAAGACAATCAACTGCTTCATATACTGCTTACCTGTATATACAGAACTATAAACATTCAGAGTTTTTTACGTCACACATGAAAGGCAGTGAATGACTAGTTCATTGTGATTTCAATACAATTAAAAACATTGAAAGCCAAGAACTTCCTTCAGGGAGTCAAATTGCCAAATGCAATCATCAAGTAATTTGTCGCGTTCTCCTTTTCCAAAAGAAACCAACCAACTAAACAGCCATAGCAAGTAATGGATTTGATTCACTCTGATCTATATGACCCTATGCAAACAAAAACAAGTTATGTGTTCACTTTCATAGACGATTACAGCAGATATCGCATTATATTTCTTCTAAAACAAAAGAAAGAAGTTTTGAGAAATTTCAAGAATACATATGAAAAATAAATTTGGCAAAAAACCTAAGATGCTTCGCTCAGATAACGGAGGCGAATACACAGTTACGATATTTCAACATTATCTGAAACAAGAAGGTATTATAAGCCAAACAGCAGCCCGTATACACCTGATCAAAATGGCGTTTCTGAACGGAAAAATCGCCGACCTTTAGAAATGGCAAGGTATTTATTATCTAATACACAGCTACCAAATCGAAATGCACAGTTACTAGGGAGAAGGTGTATAAATTCACTGACAATTATTTTCAGAACCGATTATTAACCAAAGCAACTGGAACAACTCCGTATGGGAAGAAAAAGTTCCCAAATTATCACATCTTAAAACGTTTGGATATCCTGCGTATGTCTTGGTGCCAAATATTAAAATAAGAAAACTTGATGAAAAATCTGTGAAACTTATAATGATTGGATACTCTGAAGATCTCATAAATTTATCGCCTTTTAGATCGACATACTAAGTACATTACAATAAGTAGAGATGTTCGCTTTGATAAAACATTCATGAATACTGCAGAGGGAGATCTTCATTCAGATGAAAAAAACTCATCGAAAGGAGAAGTGGAGGTATTCCTTGGACAGTCTAGTATTACCAAAAATGAAAAACCTACATCTTTACTTAGATTTTTCAAAGATCAACTGCAGGGAAACCCCTAGAAAGACTGAATGAAGTTGTGATCGCCTTTCATCTTAAAAATAAAAGATGTCCACTTACACTAGTGGTGAAAATACTGGAAACCTTTTAAAAAAGTTGTTTTTTTCAAGGTTGCTGGCTCATAATATCGGTTTTTTTTAGAATAGCACCATAATATTATATGTCATTAGAAAAACAATGTAATATATAATGAAATTCAATACAATTTATGAGAAAATAATGTGAAAAAATTATGCAGTAAAACCACAATGAAAAGTATTTCATAAGTTCTCACCACTTATGTTAGTACTTCGTCAGGACACCTTTTGCGGCAATTATGACATTACAACGGCGTTTCATAGAGTGAACCAAGTGTTTTAGTTCATCAGGTGTTACAATATGGTACCAAGATTGAATTATAGCTTATATTAATTGTGTTTTATTCCGAGGTTGCTTCTGACTGACATGTTTTTTCAAAATGCTCACAAATTCTCTATAGGATTTAAGTCAGGCCTATCACCTGGCAAATGTTATTTTCCTTAAACCACTTTTTACAGACAGCAGCAACATGGCAAGGAACTGAGTCCTGCTGAAATATGTAGATCTGGGGGCACGGCAGTGCCCCCGCCAAGACGAGCCGAAGGCAGGAAGGGCACTACGTACCTTTTCTGGAAGTGTTTCGTCGTATTTTTGAACCCTCATAGCTTCGGCCTAGATAATACTAGAGAGCTCAAATTTTCAGGATAAGATGCAGTTAGCAGACTAATGAAATACGCTAAGTTTCATTTATTTAGCTTTTATACTTTGGATTTTATTAATACCTAAAATACGTCGATTCCGTCACTCACTGACTGACTGACTCATGATCATCAAAACCTCTAGGGTACTTCCTGAAGTCCTAGAAAGCTGAAATTTGGTATGCAGGTTAGGATTAGCACACAAACAACAAAAAAATTAAGAAATCCGTAACTTTCACCCTCCAACCCCTCATAAAGGGGGGGTTCGGTTATGTATTATCGAACCCTCATAGCTTCGGCCTGGATAATACTAGAGAGCTCAAATTTTCAGGATAAGATGCAGTTACCATACTAATGAAATACGCTAAGTTTCATTTATCTAGCTTTTATACTTTGGATTTTATTAAGATCTGAAATACGTCGTACCCTCAATGCTTCGGCCTAAATAATACTATGTAATAATGTGATTTCTTACAAAGGTGCAAACAGCTTGTATATACAAGTTGACCAATACAAAAACAGAAAAGTAGGGTATTGAAAAAAAATCCATTTTCTAAATAATCTTAAAACGAAATTTAGTTGTAATAGATAATCCCACCCAAAACATTTCATGTAAAATAAGTTGCCAAGACTCACATGCTCATAACGCTTTCACTGTTAAAAAGTTATCAGATCTCATCTTACAAAAAGAAATGAAATCCCCACCCAAAACATTTCATGTAAAATAAGGGGTTGCCAAGACTCGCATGCTCATAACGCTTTCACTGTTAAAAAGTTATCAGATCTCATCCTACAAAAAGAAATGAAATCCCACCCAAAACACTTCGTGTAAAATAAGTTGCCAAGACTCATAATGCTCATAATGCTTCCACTGTTAAAAAGATATGAGATCTCATGTAGAGCCAAGCCCCTAACTCTACGAGGCCTAACTCTACAGCCCTAACTCTAAAAACCCTATATCTTGGTCAAAAAGTATGGCTTGGCCGTTTCATGGAACTATTTCATCTCACCCAAAACATTTCATGTAAAAAACGTTTCCAAGATGCTCATAACGCTTCCACTGTTAAAAAGTTATCAGATCTCATGTAGAGCCAAGCCCCTCACTATACATGCCTAACTCTAAAAACCCTACTATCTTGGTCAAAACGTGTGCCTTGGCATACTCCATATCCTTTACATAACTCCATGGGATTGTCTGTGTGACAGCCACGAAACGGCCAAGGCATACTTTTTCACCAGGATATAGGGTTTTTAGAGTTAGGGCTGTAGAGTTAGGCCTCGTAGAGTTAGGGGCTTGGCTCTACATGAGATCTCATATCTTTTTAACAGTGGAAGCATTATGAGCATGTAAGTCTTGGCAACTTATTTTACACGAAGTGTTTTGGGTCTCATTATCGTGAAAAAGATCACATGCCGAAGGCTTTAGTTTTGGCTCAAGTATATCCTCGATATATTTTTTGGCATTTAAAGTGCCATCAATTATACAAATACTGCTTACACCTTTCGCTGTCAGGCAACCCCAGATCATAACACTAACGGCATGCTTCACGGTAGATACAGTGCACTCAGATAACAAATCTTCTCCAATTCTCCTCCTCATATATTTTATTCCATCGCTACCATAAATGAATATTCTGGTCTCATCGCTCCAAATTACTTTATCCTATTGTTCTTTTGACCAATTAAAATGTCTTTTAGCTCATTCTAATCTCTTCATTCTTTGTTTGGGAGATAGAAGTGGCTTTTTCCTTGGAATTCTGGAATTTAAACCAAAGTCTTTGAGTCTGCATCTAATACTCCTTGCACTCACATGTTAGCCACATTCTGATAAATTTTTTAATTGAATTATATGATTTTCTTTTGTCAATTAAGCTCAGTCTTTTAATTCTTGTATCATCAACAGTTGGTGTACATTTTATCCTGCCTTTACCGGGTGCGTTGTGAACGG
>JAFIDM010002131.1:4756005-4857942 GCA_023159025.1 Thereuonema tuberculata
CCCCCCCCCCCTTATATACGCTCCTGGTTAATATTAATTCCTTTCGGATAATAGAAATGACCTCTTTTGCTGCATAAAAAGCATAATATGTTCCCTTCGAAAAGGTATAAATAACTTCTGAAATTATTTGGCTTCTTGTAGCATTTAGGTAGTCTCTTTACTGCTCATCTATTATTAATCTGCGGCTACGGTTCATCTAGAATCAGGAATCCATAGATTGTAGTTTGGTTCTCATCTGCTTTATTCGTCCGAGATTTATCGAATCCCGCTTCTAGAAAATTCAAGAAAAGCTGTTTCATGCTCTTTGGCGATCATCAGATAAGAGGTTCTACTGTGATTCCCACGATTCCTTCTTCTAACAATTTCTAATCTGCAGTTGCTATTATTATTAGTTCAGTTACACATGCAGCGGTTGTTTGAACAATTAATGCAGGCAATTGCTTCTCTTACAAGTTACTCAAATGACACCAACAAATTACTGATGAATTGTTCATATTCAAACTTGCACAATTCTGAAAAAAAATGCAAAATAACTAAATGAAAAAAAAGCTTAAAGATTTAAAAAAAAATATGAAAAAAAGTCTTCTTCTTGAAGAACTAAGCCCTAAAAATAATCTTTTATTAACGATCAATTTCTGTAAATATTTTGTAATCGTAATTTAAAGAAAACTTTATTTAGTTATGAACATCAAAGAAATTCAAGAAAAGCTGTTTCATGATCTTTGGTGATCTTCAGCTAAGAGGTTCTTCTGTGATTCCCAGGATCAAAGAAATAATTTTAGATTTGAGAAATAAATTATTACATCAGAAGCGCAGTGGTGCTTCAAAGAAAAAAATATACAATGAAAAACTCACCAATGAAACATTAGTGACACCACTGTGCTTCCGATGTATCATTCATACCAGCCTCAGTACGGAGACCTTGTTATTTACTGTGACTTCTCCTGGCTGTGATCGCCAACGAGCGTGAAACAGCTGTCCCAGGATGTCACTTGTAAATAATTTGGTCTCATCCATTGTTATAAATAAATTATTAATTAAAATTTCAATCAATTTAATAAATAAGTTAAAAAATAAAAACTCTTAAAGATTCTACAAAAAAAAAATTCACAATTTTATTTGTATTAAATAAAATCAAGTGGAAATAATTTAGCAGGTGCAGTTTATTTTAAGGAACGTATTTTGTGGTTTCTTTATTTGTTTTTATTTACTGGATTTATTATACGAGGCATGTTTTTTAAGTAAGTGCCGTTTTGCAATCAAACCAAAACTAGTAAAGATAATGTCAAAAAAAATTTTTATATTTTATTCCTGAAACATTAAGCTATTTTTCAACATAATTTCCTTGTTTGTTTAAACACGTATCACAGCATTATATCAGTTTTTGTATACCATTGTCATAGCAATCAGCCGCCGGTGAAGACAACCAGGATACAACCGCTGTTTTCCCTTCTTCGTCTGTTTCCAACCGTTTACCACCGAGAAACTCTTCCTGTGTACGGGCCCTAATGCAATGAGAGCAAGCAAAGTGGTAAAAGGGTGAGATTGTTCAAAGATGGGTGTGGCAATGTTCATGATGAAACAAGGTCGGGGCGACCTTCTGTAATCACAGATGATTTGGTACGCGCAGTTGATATCAAAATTCCTGCAGACAGCCGATGCAGGATTTCCATTTTGTCATTGGAAGTTCCACAACTGTGCTTCCTGAAAGAGTTTCTCGGTGGTAGACGGTTGGAAACAAACGAAGAAGGGAAAACAGCGGTTGTATCCTGGTTGTCTTCACCGGCGGCTGATTGCTATGACAATGGTATACAAAAACTGATATAATGCTGTGATACGTGTTTAAACAAACAAGGAAATTATGTTGAAAAATAGCTTAATGTTTCAGGAATAAAATATAAAATTTTTTTGACACTATCTTCACTAGTTTTGGTTTTATTGCAAAACGGTACTTACTTACAAAACATGCCTCGTATATACATTTACCGGTTAACAGTATTTGATGTAAGAAATGTTTAAGACTTAAAAATGAGTGATTAATAATAAAAATTGTTAAATGTTGTTATTTTCAACCAAATAACTAGAAATGTATGTTGTTTACTTTTCTTTATTTTTACGATCACGAAAAATACTATATGCTATGAAAATTCCTTCTATTAACTTATTAGTTCTACAACTAACATAATCAATAATGAGCTGTAACAGAATTTCATGTGAATTTGCATAAAAACAAAAATAAAAAAGCAGTTTATTACCTTTCATTGAAGTAATACAAATTCCTGTTAATTTTTTTTTTAAATCAAAAATATGATTTATTAAGTTTTCTTTGTTTTCATCTGATTGTACCTCGAATCATTTAAGTCGAATTTTGCGATGTACTAAGTTTAATTTTGAGTATCTCTTTCACTCGAACAAGTGAATGTTTTTGTCGGTTGTTGAAGGAAGAATTCAAACCGGGAAAATGCAAATATTGTTGATCCAGGAAACAAAGGTCATGAAGTCTGACTCGAAATGTCTATTTCAAAAGCCTTGAAAACAATTAGGTGTTTGGTTATTATTCATTTTTCTTTACAAAGCCTTTGCAGCAAGCTTAAATTATAACTTATAATCTTAAATTATAACTTACTTTATAACCATAAATTATTGTTCTGAAAGATAAAACAAAACTTATCTCAAATCTTTTGTGTAAACTTTAATTTCTGGGTCAACAAAATTACAAGTTTTGAAAATGGCAGCCACCAATCTTTCGGAAAACGGATAGTGATTTCCGTACTATCCATTATTCAAAGAATTTAAACAATTATTTCTTCCAATAAAATAGTTAAATCATTCTAGTTTTCTTTTAGTAGATCGTCTGCTGCTTTGAAAACAGGCCAAAGACCAGTGACGTCGAAGCCAATCAGAAATCATTATCATGTCACGAGAAATTTCACACTTAACATTAAAAAGAAATTTTACGTATTTTAATAAACAAACTTCTACGTATTTTCATTTTACAATCTTAACAATGAAGGTTTTTCAAATGTTTTCGGAAATTCCCAATTGCCGTTACATAGATTGATACAGAGCATTAAGAATTAGCTTTTCAATTTGTAAGGTTAGTACAGGATACGAAGGGAAAAGAATCGGGGTTTTATAGTGACTACTCTCCACGGAAGATCGACAGTAGACCGTGAAAAAGCTGTTTGGAGATTTCACTTTTGCACTTATAAATACTAGGTCCACCTTTTAATGTGTTTAAACAGTTTTTAGGCGCTTTTTTCTTATTTGATGCGCATAGAAAATTCATTGAGACCAGCGGACACTGGCACATGAATTTCTATTCTTTTATTTTTATTGTGTATTTCTTTTTTTTTTTAGTTTATATTTGGAGGTCTCATTCTTTTCCCTTCCAATCCTTATACTAACCTCCGTAATTGGACCTAGGGGTTTTATATTGACTACTTTCCTCTGAAGATAGGCAATAGACTGTGAAACAGCTGTTTGGAGATGTCACTACTGCACTGCTAAACACTAGGTCCACCTTTTAATGTATAAAATCAATGATTATCACGAAATTAATTCTTTAATCACTTTCAGTCATTAATTTTCTTTTCCGAATTACTTTACAATTAAACAAATTTTTAAAATTGATCTGTACAAAGCCTTCGCTTACCTTTTCTTCTCTAACTTACTTTCTTAATACTAAAGATCGGATTTATAGTTACACCTTAACATAACGTCCTCATGAACACGTACGCTGTCCTTATACAGAAAATTATAAACATTTAATGTTATCCTTAATATAGAATATAAATCTCATACATTCATTTCAAATTTGAAAACAAACATTACAAAATTAATCTTAAACATAAAAATAAACAAATATTGTTATTTCAGATTAAAAAAAAAACAACAACAACAAACAAACAAACAAATGTCAAATTTATTGCTGACATTTAACAAAATCCTTTGACTTAAAACCTACGTATATTTTCATTTTTAAACTAATTTTTATATTAAAGGTTCTTTTTAAATTTTGTAGATGCCAAACACTACTGACTTTTTTTTTTATTCACAGCCCATCCTTTGCGAAGGTGTTTATGTTCTTTTGGAATATGCACGAACAGCCATGTTTATGTGGATGTTTATAGAAGGACTATATCTTAATAACATGGTAGCAATTGCTTTTTATAGAGGTACCTTTCATAGAACAGTTTTCTGTAGCATAGGATGGGGTAAGAATTTTTATCAAACGAATTGTACAATCATTTTGAAATATATTTATTTGATATTTGTGTTGTTCATATATATAATTTAAGCTTTTTAACATGAAAATAAAATAAAATTTAATGGTTGATTTTTTTTGTAGCTATCATCGAAATTCCTACTATCAATGTATAAAAAGTCGAAAAAACATTGAATAAAATAAATTTTAAATGAGTAATGGAAAATATTTGTATTAATTTGGTTGTTCATATTTTTGTTTGATTTTAACTTTCAGTGTGCTAAAAAATTTACCCAATTAAATTACATTTTTATTTTAATGATTATCATCCTTAATTAGCCTTTACATTGATTTCCAAATATTTAAATTTAGAAAATTAGCTAATTGTGGAGAAAACCTATTATGTAAACTCTTGAAATGAATAATATCACTATATTAATAATTAATAATTATTGATCATTTTTATTTCATCAGGTATTCCAGCCATTATGTCGTCACTTTGGATGTTTGCTATGATTAGATATTACGGTAATACAAAGTAAGTATAGATCGCAGGATTGGAAAACTAAATATGTCTTGATAACTTTCCAAAGAAAATTCTTTTTTAATGTCCTTTATTCTGATAAACAGATTCCGCTTGACTTGATGAAATGATAATTGCATGATGAAATGAAAACGCTTTGTCATAATCACATTTGAGAAGAAGTTAATTTTTATATTCCGTGTTATTTCTCGTCTTTTAATTACTAAATTAATATTCGTCAAAGGAACACATTCGAACAATCAAGTGTGACTGGTAATCAGACCTAATTATTAGATTAGACATAAAATCTTATTATATCTGCGAAACTGATTTTCAAGGTAAAATATTCTGTGATGCAGCCCTTGCGAAAGCGAGTGAGCAAATTCTCTAGATCCTATATCAGACAATCCCTTGATGTTCTAAGAATAGCTACAAAAAAGGGAATAACCTCTGTGTTCACAATTAACGATCACAGATGTGCTAAAATTAATTTTCAAGAAATAGATATTTTTTTTCTTTTAAATATATTTAATCTTATGATTACAAATTCTATATCTGATTATTTTCAGGTAATATTTTCAAAGTAAGTAAATGTCAATTTGTCTGTCAGTTATGTTTTTAATAAAAAACTAATATACAGCGAAAATTAAAAATCTCATTGATTTTGATGTTATCTGACTTTCGAAATATTTAAACTTAATAGCGATGTAAAAGCTTTTCAGATTATTTTTTTAATATCACAAACAACGTAAGAATCTTCTTTTCCTTCTGCTGCAATAATCGTTTTCATGGTTGAAAAGAAGGCCTTGATCGAAGCTTAGAATAGTGGACAACTAACTTTCTTGTTACTGTTGATTCTACTTTGAACCCTCCAATCATTGGTACTTACTTTCCGCTGATGGTTTTTTGAGCTGTGTATTCAGGAAGTCTTTGATAGAAAAATAAAAGTCACGTCAAATCAGGTCTTAATGGAAAAAAATACGTTGGAGGGAACAGACATTGCAGATACATTACTTCTATATATTCACAAGGGATTCAATCTATACATTTTATTCTGGCCGCAAATTAATTATTTTTTTCGTTGACAGTTCTTTCTATATCATTACATGACTGAAAATTTTTATAATAAAATTCCTTTATTTTTAAAGCATTAAAAATTAGGTAGATCTGTTTATTTTCTTCTAATATTTTAAATAGTTTTATATTTTTTTTTTACGTTCCTACATCAATTTACAGAATGTGTCATAGAGTAATACTGTAAAGTAGAATAGCAGAAGATGTAGATATTCTTAAGAAATTTCCATTTAATAAAGAGAAATGGGCAAATAAAGCAAGGGCTTTTTAATTTGTCAAAAACCCCATAAAAGAAAGAAAAAAGATGAAAAACTGTTTCGGTAAACAAAGAAAAGTCAATCTATTTAGACTTTATCAGACATTGGCACAAATCATTTGTTTCTTATTGAAGAATAAGACGAAAATTCCTTCAATGTCTGAATTATCGAAGCCATAAAAATGTTATCCTTCCCTCGCTGCAATAACTGAATCTTTAAAAAGGAAAAGTAAACATCATTTTAAAAGAAAGCTTCATTTTCCTTTAAAAGAATTGCGCCAGACTGGTCCATATGGAATTGCGTTTTCATTAAAAAGATGAAAAAGAATCAAGCATTTATATTTTTAGGACGATATTCTCCTCTTTCTTATTTTGATTTTTGTTCTCTTTTAGATGCTGGTGGGGTTATAGTTTTACCGCTTACTTTTGGATTCTGGAAGGTCCAAGGTGCACAGTTATTGTAGTATGTATGTTAATATCTTTTATAAACACAAAATATAAATAACAGATGATGATGATCAGTGATTAACTTCGTCTTAATATTTCACTTTTCAAGATTTTGTCAAAGGAAAAGTTTATGGAGCAACTTTACAGTTCACTGTCACATGACATGATCCCTTGTAGAATATGAAATACATTTTTTTTCCCAGAGAAATATTTGAAATTGACAGCATCTTTCAAATATAAGGTCAATGTGCCGAATATGAGACCCCTGCCTAATATGAGACCCCAGCCTACAGATTGTACTAAGTGCTGCCGCCTGGCGACTGTAGCGTGAAACAGTAGTCTATTGCATCATCCGTCAGCGGTGAGTCAGTCGAGTTTTTCCTAGCGCAAACAAAGGTTCAATAATTTTTTCCCTGAATTTGTGCTCGTCGACTTTTTTGCACGTGTATTTTCATTGGCTGTTTTCACCTTTAAGATAAGACTCGTTTCGAAACTCTTAGTATCTTAGGTAGCTTTAAATGTATAGTATAAACATGCCGGTTTATTTTAAGCTAACGTTAAGCCTAACCTAAAAAATTCGTTGGCGTGTATGACAACGTGGTCGTGCCTAATATGAGACCCCAAAGGATGCCTAATATGAGATAGGGTCTCATATTAGGAATTCTTTTTTTCTTCATCATGCAAAACTTGTTTACATTTTTTGTTTTTATTTTTAGATGCCTCCCGAAACAAAACGCAAAAAATGGGATCCTATATTGATGGTGCGAGCTGTCAAAGCCGTAAAAAGTCGTTATATGGGCTATAAAAAAGCTGCAAAGTATTTTGAAGTTCCAAAAGGAACTCTGGAGCGTTATGTTAAGGATTCAGAAAAACAGCCTAATCACTGGTAGACGTTAGTTGGGAAGACGGCCTACTTTACCACAACACATTGAAGATCCAAAATGTTGGAGAAGATGGAGGAAAGGAGAAAATGGAAAAACATCAACACAGAAGAAGATAAAAGAAATTACAAGAAACTAAACAACGAACAAAGAAGAGTAACTGATAAGGCGAAGGAAGACTGGATGAAACAGAAATGTGAAGAAGTAGAGGATCTAGAGAGAAAAGGAAGATATGATTTAATGTACCGCGAAGTAAAATGTTTGGATTTCACAAATAAGAATAAGAAGTCCATGTGGTTGATAGAAGACGAAATCGGCAATGAAATAACCGACAAACAAGGAATTTTGAACAGATGGAAGAAGTATGTAGAAGAATTATATGAGACAGGGAATCATCCAGATTACTTAGCTATAGAAGATGAAACAGCTGTATCAGAAGACGAAAAAGGATGTTGTATTCTAAGGGAAGAAGTTGAGCTAGCGATTAGGGAAATGAAGAATGGGAAAGCAACAGGAGTTGATGGAATACACATTGAGTTAGTAAAATGCTTGGGTGAAGACAAGAAGCAAATACTATCATTATGCAATGAAATATATGAGAAAGGTGAATGGCGTGATGATTTCATGGAAACAGTATTGCTGCCAATACCGAAGAAAAATAATGCAAAGAAGGGCAATGAGTTCAGGACTATCAGCCTTATATCACACTCAGCGATGATTCTTCTGCGAATACTGAACAGACGTTTATATTCTAAGGTAGAAGGAGAGTTGGAAGAAGAGCAATTTGGTTTTAGGAAAGGAAAAGGTACGAGAAATGCAATTGGACTGCTGCGAACAATCGGCGAAAGATATCTAGAAAAAAATAAACACATATATGCAGTATTTGTGGACCTAGAATAGGCTTTTGACAGAGTGGATTGGAATAAACTTATGGAAATCTTGAAGAAAATTGGTGTGGATTGGAAAGAGAGAAGGCTAATAACTAATCTTTATACGAAACAACGAGTCAAAGTCAGAATAGGAGAAAAATTGTCAGAGGGAAGTGAAATAGGGAGAGGGGTGCGGCAAGGATGCCCTCTATCACCTACGCTGTTCAACATCTACTTGGAGGAGTTAGTGAAGAATTGTTTTCAGAACATGGGTGGGGTGATAGTAGGAGGAAGAAGAATAAAGTGCATAAGATTTGCTGATGATATGGCATTGTTAGCAGAAGAGGAGATGATACTAAGGGATATGCTAATGCAGCTGAATGACAGCTGTGAAAAATATGGAATGAAGATAAATGTAAATAAGACAAAGACTATGGTTATCGGAAGAAAGACAAAGAAGATAAACATAAGTATTCGGAATGAGACATTGGAACAAGTGAACAACTTTAAATACTTAGGGTGTAATATAAGTGGTGATATGAGCTGCTACTAAGAAGTCAAGAGGAGGATAGCAATAGCAAAGGAGGCTTTTAATAGGAAAAGGAGCATCTTCTGCGGACCTCTGGAAAAAGAACTGAGGAAGAGACTAGTGAAGTGCTTTGTGTGGAGTGTGGCATTGTATGGGGCAGAAACATGGACATTACGACGCAGTGAAGAGAAACGACTAGAAGCATTTGAAATGTGGATATGGAGAAGAATGGAGCATATGAAATGGACAGACAAAATAAGAAATGAAGCTGTGCTAGAAAGAGTTGGTGAAGAAAGAATAATGCTGAAACTGATCAGGAAGAGAAAAAGAAACTGGTTGGGTCACTGGCTGAGAAGAAACTCCCTAATGAAGAATGCACTGGAAGGAATGGTGAACGGTAAAAAAGTTCGAGGCAGAAGAAGATTTAAGATGATCGACAACATTATGGTAAATGGATATTATGTGGAGACGAAGAGGAAAGCAGAAAATAGGAAAGATTGGAGAATGCTGGGTTTGCAGTGAAGGACCTGCCCTTGGCAGAGAACTATGAATGAATGAATTGAAGATTCGTTAGTAAAATACTGCGTTGAGATGGATTCAAGGTTTCATGGCTTATGAAGGAGGGATATAAAAAAAATGGCATTTCAGCTTGCTATGAGAAATGGTTTAAAACATCCGTTTTCATCAGAAAAACAATGTGCTGGTGAAAAGTGGTTAAAGGGATTTTTACAACGACACCCACAGATGTCGCTAAAAAAACCTTATGCAACATCGTTCGCAAGAATTAAGGGATTTAGCCCAAACAATGTGAAATTTTGGAATCTAAAAACGAAAAGTAAACAAAACCTGAACTAAACTTCAACTAATTCGTTTAAAATGTCATTTTTCTTTTTTACCTATTAGCGATGAAGATAACTATTACCTAATTATTGTTTAACGTTTTGTTTTTGACGAACTTTTCAGTAAATACAATTTATTTTTTTAGTTATAGAAGGGAGGTCTCATATTAGGACTACTTTTTTCAAACCCCCAAAATGTAACATTTGTGTTTAAAATTTCACACAAGAAAAAATGTAAAGTTGTTTTAATTTTCTGTCATTGTTATTTGTAGTAAAGTGTATGCCTTAAAAGAATAACACGTTGGTACTGTAATTCCCTAACTAAAACTCCCTATCCTCAACTAACGTAACTTGAAATATAGTCGTCTAACCTGCCATCAACTGTGATGAACACAATGATACTAAACCAGTGTTTCTCAACCTGTTAGTACTTGCGACCTAATTTTCAATCACAATCCCCCCCCCTACAATAATTTTTTTCTAAACTGAAAAGGAGGACGCAAATAAATTGAATCTGTTCAACCAAAAAAAAAAAAAAACCTCCAAACCTATCTGTTCAACCAAAAAAAAACCTCCAAACCTAGTTTTTTAATAAGATTTTTTCTCGATATACTCGCGCCCCACAGGTTGAGAATCGCTGTACTAAACAATAAATCTTAACCAAGTTTTATTTATATAAAAATCAAATTTGTAGGGTTATTTCTAAATTACTTTTACTTCTAAAGAGTATCTCAACGTACAAGGTGTTCATAATTAAAGTTCACATTTAGAAAGGCTGTAACTAGAGAATCAATCAGCGGAACAACTTATATGTCACATGATGGAAATATGGCGATGGAATTTTGTTTGGCGCAGAAAAAAATATTCCAAAGATGGCCTGCAATTCTGTAGTACATAATGACAAATGCATATGCCATGACATATGATTGAAAACTGCTATAAAAGCAGACAGATGAAAAATTAATTACATAATCACAATATTACTAACGGATCGTGCACTTCTTGTGAAGCTGTTTTATGAAAATAACAGCATTGTGAAAGTTTAGGACAGTAAATGGACTAAAAAGTGCCCTTATGAACGCAAATGGTGCTCGAAAAATGATCCAAATTTTGTAGCGACAGGTTCCTTACAGGTGAAGCCTGACAGAGGACGGAAAACAGTCGACCAACAGACAATGGGGAATGTGTCGGTGGAGGAAGAAACGATGGTATATATCGTTGGAAGCAGCAGTGCACGGCGTGTTGCACGATCATTAGACAAACTCGTAAACATTGTTCATGGAGTTCTACGACAAATTTTGCGCTGGTACCCCTACAAGATCTGCAATGCTCAGTAATTACTGACAGAGGTGCACGTGAAACATTTGCTGTTCAGTTTCTTGCTCGAACTTAACTGGAAGTCTATTGGCTGTAGAACACTTTGTGGACTGACGAAGCTCACTTCCATCTACATGGTGATGTGAATATGTGCAACTGCAGAATTTGGGCACCTGCTAACCCACACGTTTTGCGACAGTTTCCCTTCATTCACCAAACGTCACCGTTTGCTTTTTGATTTCACATCCACATTCATTGCTTCAGGCTACTTTTAATGACAACAGAATCATCCACCCCCATTTTCGTACAACGTGGCCGGAACTTTCGCCGGGTCTCAACCTCTGAGACTTTTGGCTGTGGGGCATCTCAATAACCTTGTCTATCGTGAACACCTAGCCACCTTCGGGGACCTGACGACCAGCAAAAACGTCATATTCACAACATTACGAGAGACACCCTATATGCTCTGTTTGAGCATACGATGTTGAGATTTCAGTATGTTGCCGATACCGAGGGAGACCATATCGAGCATGTCCTTATGTAACGCAGAACGAATCGTGTGTATCCACTACAGTATTGCAGAACCATATATCGCTCTAACGGCCCCCTTCGGAAGTTTTTTTTTTGGTACCAAACAAAATTCTATCGCCACGAAATACCTAAATATGAAGTCGTTCCGCTGATTGGTTCTCCAGTTACAGCTTTTCGAAATGTGAACTTTAATTATGAACATCTTGCAGAATCAGTATAAAGCTCTGAAAAGGTTAATTTGACAATTTTTGATTTGTCTTGAAGTCATAAGAATTCCTATTAAATAATTAAGTAAGTAAGTAAATATGAACTTGAGGTAAACTTACCATGATTTAATCGTGGAGAAGTTTATTAGGAATTATCTAAACTTATAAAATACGATTTTTTTTCTAGTTACATGACTTTAGAAAATTCTTAGTAAAATTTTTAATTTTTTTTGTATTTCATTTTCTTATATAAGAAGATAAAAAAGTTATCTTATAAGTACATTTTGAAGGATAAATGTAAGATGATGACAGATATATTTTTTAAACAACAACAAAAATCATAATAATAAATAACTATCTTTTCATTTTTCAGGTGAACTTACTTTTCCTTTTAAATATTATAAGAGTTTTAGTAACGAAACTTCGAGAAAGTAACTCCAGCGAAACTCAGCAACTCAGGTATGTAGAAGAAAAATTATGGCATAATTCTTATTAAAATTTGATTCTATCTTAAGGAAAATATTTCGAAAATCTTATTATCAATATAGGGGTATATCCAATCCATGTCCTTTTAATTTCTTTCTATGAAATGAATTAGTAGAAATATCTATTTCTACTAATACTAATATATCTACTAATACTAATACTAATATATCCATATATTTAAGATGGCTTTTCAAAATGGCTTATGATAACTGGAATGACAAGATAATGTTCGAATAATAACTTGAAATTATCAACTGACTTTCACTTTATTTTGATACATTTGAAACAATTTTTAAATTAAAAAAAAAAAAGATATTTTCTTTGCTTTGTTGTTCTGAAATGTTTCTTAACAACCGTTAGAATTTCATAAACTTTCTGAAAACGTTAAATATATTGCTCAGTGGAGCAAAAGATGTATCTGTAAAAATCACATTTCAGTTTGGAAGAAATTGACAGTTATTTTACAATTTATAAATAATGGTTTTCTAAAAGTTATATAATTCTAAAATTATTGGCAAATTACTTTAAAAACTGTGAACCTAATTTAGTTTCTGTTCATGTATTGAATAGACGGAAAAACACAAAACAAATTTACTTGATCAATTGATTTAATATTATAAAAATTTTTTACTAGAATGTGTTTCAGTAAAAAAAGTAAGTAGTACCTAATATACAAAAATACTTAAACAAAAAGGGATTTAATTTGACTTAAAAACGGCTTTACATGTTTCATAACATCGTGTTTATATTAATAACCAAGTAATGATCTTATGTATGATTTTCATGAAGATGTATTATTCTGTTGAGATTTCTGTGTTGATATTATCACATGGTATTTATGAAAATTATTGCAATATAAATTATTACGAAAGCATTTTATCTTATGATGCCTGCCATCTTATTAACTTGTATTCTAAGCTAAGAAATTGATTTTGAAAAATTGAAAATATCAGGATTCAAAACTGGACAATTCAATGATTCAATGATCAGTGAAATCAAATACAGCTGTTAATCATAGCTATTGTTAAGTATCCCACTACAGGCCTCTGTGGCCCTTGGGTCGCGGGAGGTTAGACTTCCGGCGTTCCGCGATCAAAGGGCCTAAGTAAAGGCGGGTGGTCCGCCTTTAACTCCCGGGAAGAAATCCAGAGGGCTGAGTAGACCCTAGGACCCGTTTGGAGGAGAATGGAGCGTGGAAAAATCCCCGCCTTCTGCCGAGGCCGGGAATCGAACCGTCCACTTCCAATTAGCCAAGCGCCCTTATCCTATCCCATGAAGTGGTTTCATTACTTCACAATTTATTTTGCCGTTCGGACAAAGCCGAATCATCAATTTGGTGGCTCGCCATGCGTTGATATGCCTGAACCGGGTTCGAATCCCGGCGAGAGCTTCAATGCTTTTGTTTACCTTCAGGTGTATATTTCTCTTCCATTCGACGACTTGTTCTCGATTTCATATGTTCCAGACACAGTTTAACCTGTGTTGCTCTTGCGCGATTAAAATCGCCTACTGAAATAAGTGTTAAACCAAACTAACACAATTCACCAGTTTTACAAGAGCAATCATCTACTAAAATCCCAAGATTAAAAACAACAGTGGGACGTTTTTGCTACTGGTTTCATTGGCTTATTGTAGGAAACAGCAGTTACTTCGAAATGACTTCGTCTTCTTTCATTGAATATTGAGTTATTTAGAGAATTTTGTAGCTGAGTTTTGCTTTATTCTATTTTAGGAAATCCGTGAAAGCAGCTATCGTCTTATTACCTCTGTTAGGAATCACGAATATAGTGAATATGGTTCCTTCTCCCTTGGATCGATCAGCCTCTGAATTTGCTCTGTGGTCTTATTCCACCAACTTCTTTAGATCTTTTCAAGGATTCTTTATTGCTCTTCTTTATTGTTTCATCAATGCCGAGGTAAGACCTTTTACTTGAAATTCCACTAATAGTTTAATTATTTATGTTGATTAAGAGGAAATTTAAAACTTTACAAAACTAACTTCAATTCTACGAAAACTTCATGGATATGTAATACAAAATTTACAAATTGCCATTTCAAATATCAAATTAACAATTTTTTTATTTGAATATTTCGTATTGAAAGAAAATTTTATAAATTCATAATCCTGGGCAATTTTTGTATCTCTGATAGATTGGAATGTAAAATCTCCTAAATTCTTGTTTATATTAAAATTATCGTCGAAGTTTCATCATTTGAAACAAATTAATGTAAGGCTTTGGAAAAAAAAAATATTTATCTAAGAAAAAAGTTTTATTCCAGCACACATAGACACAAGCACACCCGCTCTTGCGCAGCAAAGCAATGCAAATATTGTGTTTATCTTACTGAAGTATTTTCATGTCTCTGAGACGATCGTGCATTTAAAGTACTTGTAAATATTTATTACTGCATCGCACCATAATATAATGAGCTTTCTTATTAATATTAAATAGTTCTCATTCTATCTCCTATTGTTTTTAGTTAAATGTTTCCATCGCGAATTCCCAATTCTTCTCCTCGTACGCCTTTAGAGTTTTGCACTGACTGAGAGGTCTGGCTTAGGAGAGGTCAACAAGCTCGAAACGTCCGTCTCAGCTCGACTCAAAAAGGCATTCTTATTTGAATTCATTATATCTTGTTACTCACATAATATTTAGGATGTTAGATATGAAATGGGAAAGAGGAATATTTCTTCCTCGCAGCAGAAAGTCGAACTGTCAAACATGATACGAGCAGTCGAGAACATTCTGTTATCAGAAATCACTACAAAGGTCGGATTTATAAAACTAAGCTCTAATATAACTTTTTCCTAAGATAAGGTTTACGGATGGATTTTATAACAACTGTAAAACAATTGCTGACGGAAAATTACTTATTTGTAGTTAAGAAATAGGAAATTACAAATAACCATTTAAAATTTCAATGATTCATAACCATGACAGAGGCAATAAACAAAAGCAAAAGTGTTTTGTGATTTCATTGTTTATTTATTTTGTAACGATTAATTTTAATGGATAATTAAATCTTTTAATATCCTCGTTTGAAAACTTAATTCTTAATCAAACATCCATATTTAATAAAAGCAAACATTGGGTTTTTCTGCCATATACTCCTCCGAAATCATAAGACACAGAAATACAAATAATGTATCATATGTTAGATATACTATTGAGGATGCCTACATTCCATTTTTTCTTCGACGTGGGTCAACCATAGGCATGTGAGGTAAGGTCAAAAGCTAATCCATTCATTTTTGATCGGCTTCCCTGCCACACACACACACCACATATACACGACAGACACGTGACCTTGGATTCCTACATTGTTTTCTCAGTCGGCAGGAAAGCCACTAAAAAATTGTGCGGGTTGCTATATATATGAAAGAAAACATTGCAGGTTTGCTAGTAAATAAAATAAAATAAAATCTAAACAGATAGTTTCATCTTTCATTCCATATTACACATTATTAAATTCTTTCTAGGACTGACTTCTATACTTCTGATTCTGATGAAAACGTCATTGCAAATCTATTTACAATTTGATACAATCTAATTGTTATTTTAAATTAATTAGTTTTCCAAAAAGGAAATTTGCTGTCACCAGCAATTGCTCTCCAGAATTTTATAAAAGTCAGTACTACTTTTCGGCAAATTGACTGACAAAAATGGAAGGGTCATTTCAATACAACAGCAATTGTAATACTGTGATGATGATGATGATTGTAATGGTGATGATTTATTTTTCCTCTGTTGCAAGTCTACCAGATGACCAGATCTCTTCTACCTGGTTTCAAATCTCTTATCCGATTACAAACAACAATACAGAAGGCATTAATATTATCAAATATCTATTTAAGGGGGATTTAATGTATGACAGTAATCACAGCTAACCACGAATAACGGTAATTCATGTATTCTTTTTAAATTTTGAACAAACATTTATTTTTTTTTTTCAGAATTATGTAAATGATCACAGACGTAATTACAAAATAAATGTTGACAATGTCACAGTGATTACATGTTAATAATATGGTGGTGAACAACTGTTTATAATAAGAATTACTTTAAAATATAAATCTGTTGCTTTTAATGCATAATTTAGAATTAAGAATTTTATAATAGTGTTAAAAATACTGATGGAATAGGTATACCAATTTTAAACTTCAAATATGTAGAGCTTATTTTTGCTTTCAAAATTTTGTAGGTTCGTACAGCAGGAATAAAAGAGTGGAGAAAATTTAGGTATTGTAGAAATACAACTGAAGCTCAGGCTACAAGAAACCAACAAGAGAGACGCAGGGAAGTGAATTACATCACTATCAGAAGAGCTGTAGCTCTTGTAAGTTAACTATTTACAAAACCAGCAACATAAATTTTTTTTTTATCTTCTTAATAATCTAAGGAAACCTGTTAAAAGTTGTTAAAAGGTGGTATTTGTTTCTTCTAAATAGGGTTGAATAAAAAAAAAACAAACTGTTAATCATGTAATATTAATTCCAAATAAACACATTTACTTCTCTCTCTTATCACGATAAATATTTACCTAAAAAAGCTGATGGGTGGTCTGTCTAAGGAATTCAGACTTCAGTAGTTTCCTATTGAATTTAGTAAAAGATTAAAAAGCCTATAACTCTGAACGAAAAGAATCATTACGAGAAAGCTTTTTCTACGATTTTTCGGAAATTGGAACCAGACTAAAAGTGTTAATTTAACTTCTGACATACATATTTTTTTTTGTTTTTATTTATTTAGTTAGTTATTTACTTATTTATACTTATTATTTACTTATTTATACTTATTATTTCAAAATGTGTTAGTTCAAGCTTTCACAATTCTTTAATTATTTTTTTTTTAATTTTTCGATTGATTTTTTTTTTTTTACCCTTTTGCCAATTACTAGAGAAAACGATTCGGAGTATTGGCTATTTATTAAACCTCCGCGCTCTTTTTAAACAAAAATATTTTTTTTTTATATTTAAAGGTTTACTTACATATCCGATTCGCGTGATATATGAGTTAGTTAGTATTGACTGGCCTATTAATGTAAAGACACAATGTTAGAGAGATATATTTTGGAGTCTCTGCAGATTACGTTTTTATAACTCGAAAACTGTAGTTAGAACATATACAAAAGAAAACAAAATCACCACTGAAAAGACCAGTTTTATTAAAACTTCACTGATTATCAATATTTTCTTATATTTCGACAAAAATAGTTATAGTTTTCCTGTGTCAGTGGGTAAAAAAGTTTCGAAAATAAATATATTTTGTCTTAAAGAAATCATTATAATCTAATTTTTTATTAGCTATATTTTGTATGTCCTTGTTACTCAATGTAATATACTCTTTTTTCATGTTTCTTTTTTTAGAGAGAAAGTAATGGCAATATTCCCAATGGACGATCCAATCAATATCCTGTCATTACTCCTTTGTAATTTAACATACGTGATTTATATATTTATATCATTTATTTATTTTTATTTATTTATTAATAATAACAACTAAAGTAATCATCTTATGTATATATTTAATGTTTTCTTTTTATTCATAATCATTGTGTTCTTTTTCATAAATTTCACATTCATATTTGATGTTTTGATAACAAGAAAAACATTTCTCAATTTATATATAAACTTGATTTTGCTTAAAGAATAAAATGAAGCTTCTTGAGATGTTACTTATTTCCTCATTAATAAATTAATATTTTTTTTAAACGGAAAATCTAAAATTTAGAAGAGAAACACCATTACCTGGATATTTCTTTCCTTAGTTCGTCCAACATAATTAACAAATCGTGAAGATCTCGAATTTCTGTTTAGATTCTGCCTTCATCTCCTCCCGATACACTTTCTGACTTTCTATGGCTCGTGAAATGTCCTAAACATACATTTCTGAACAATGGATTCAACCAAAGTCAGGAAATTCATCATCACTAGAATAAAAAATAATTCCTTGCAAAAACACCAAATGCTTATTCAACTTACAAAATCTGTTTGGTAACAAAAAGATCCTAAATGAACTTTGTTGACGAAGGAATAGCTTCTGTATTTGTAAATTACACTTTCCACTCTACCATCAAATTCTCAATTTGCAGGAAAATAATATATCATTAAGGATTATATGAAATTCACTGAATTCTATTAATTATAATTCAAATTTCCCTTTTCTTCCTTTCTATAACTAAAATTTGTGCCAAAATCCTATTAAAATAGTTTATTGAACCACGTTAAAAGTAGAAAGTTGTTAGTATCATTAGACAAAATGACAGATTCTGATGAACCCATTGCCTCTGCAGTAGATTTCTTGGAATACAGAGGAAAACTTGAATTTGACTCTTGAAGATCAAAAGAAAGAGTTTTAGCATTGCTGTAGCATTTAATTCTGCCGGGTCTTTATATCTCTGGATACGCCAATGTTATATTATACAGAAAATTCAAATAAAATGGAATCGCATGTAAGAGAGAGTTTGTGACAGCGCAGTTCAAGCAAAATCTTAATCTCATTCCATGTTCAGGGCAGATCAGAATGAAGCGACAGTTTCCTTCATCTTTGGATCACAAAAAGGAAATGGCTTCAAGCGAATTTACATAACTGCAAGTCAAATTAATTATTAAAATCTGCCTATCTTATATATGCACGAGTAGTTTTAAATAAAAGCAATGCTAAAAATTCACAACGTTTCCGACCTTCTGCTAGCTAAGGTCCATTTTCACGTGTTTTAAAAAATTATTAAAAAATACATCCTCCAGTACTAGATTCGTTTTAAAAAATGATATTTTGGAGATACTACCGGAAGTAAACGTTTATCACCTAGTGAGTTTTGAAGCTTGTTTCGGAAGTGGATGTCCGCTTGTAACAATTATAAATTACCGGATTTTCGGCATCTAAAGTATGCTTAAGATTGTTACAATGGGTAGCCGTGTGGTAAGCATTATTATATGTTTTTATTACATAGATATGCTCTTTTAGCCTCTTACCCAAAGGTCGCATTGTTTGACCCACATATAGGCATTTTTGCCCTTTCATCCTTTGTATGTTCTTTGCATTTTATCCCATATATTACTTCTTGTCTTTTAAGAGTGGCTTCATTGTTTTCTGTGGATCTCTTTTCCTTATTAAGAAGTCTCCCTATAGTGTTCCTTGGTTTGCTGGATAACCTTATATCCGATCTTTCTAATACCGGTTTTAATTTTTTAAATAATAAGTCATCATAAGTTATACAGGCATATTTTTATTTTTTACTATTTCTATAGAATTTTTTGTTTTTTTGTACTTCTCTTTTGATAGTAATCTTACTATATATTTTTCGATTACCTCTTTTGGGCAACCATTATTGCAAAATATGTTCCTGATTGTATTTATCTCCTGCTCTAAAAGTTCTCGCGCGGAACATATTTTGAGCGCCCTATATACTGCCATGTCTATCGCGTTTTTTTTTATAACTTATAGGCACCGAACTGTTATAATGAATGCTAAGTAATGCATCCGTCGGCTTCCTATATACAGTTGTTATATGTGTTCCTGTTTCTCGTATTACTAAAACATCCAAAAATGCGATAGTACATTTCTTTTCTGTTTCAATCGTGTATTGTATATGTTGATTTAATTTATTAAAATCTTGAAGTATGTTATTCGTATAATGCTCATTGGCGATTAAAAATGTATCGTCAAGATACCTACAAAAATAGTGCACATTATTATATACGTTTTCGATAGAAAATGTTTTTAGATAAAAGCGATTGTCAAATGTAAAAATCTGCATTTGAAAAAGCATTGCCACTAACATAGCCATTTCAGTAAGATTAATTTTTTTTTACCTTGTTCAATTCTTGTTTTATGGTTCCAGATTCTTTGATTCTTTGAATCTGGAACAATAAGAATGTTAAAAAGTTATAACCAAGATTTGCCCACTTCAAATGTCTTAGAATATGGAATTTGAAAGAAAAAAACAAAAACAAAACAAAAACAAAAACCCTCCTTAAGTTTTACAAGCAGACATCCACTTCCGAAACAAGCTTCAAAACGTACTCACTAGGTGATAAACGTTTACTTCCGGCAGTATCTCCAAAATATCATTTTTTAAAACAAATCCAGTACTGGAGGATGTATTTTTTAATAATTTTTTAAAACACTAGCTAGCAGAAGGTCGGAAACGTTGTGAATTTTTAGCATTGTTGTAATTTAAAACTACTCATGCATATATAAGGTAGGCAAATTTTAATTTGTAATTAGCATATTTTTTTAATCAAGTGAATTATTTTATTTATTAGACCGGTATGAAACCAATAGGAACCTCTTAGAAAAGTCAAAGCAATGTATTATCATCCCATCAAATAGAAGTGATAGAATTTAACATTTTTTTCTTCTTCAGAAGTAAACTAAAGATATATTTCAGAAACTCTTGTGCAAAATGTGGAATTATATAAATTGACAGTTAAAATGAAGAAGGTTGACGCTCAAATGAGAAGCATTATGAAAAAGAGCTGATCCCTTTAAATAATGGACTCGTCTATGACAGCAGCATTACCGATAAAATTGAGTTTAATTTTAAGCTCTTAAAATTACAGTACTAACTTTACTTTTTTATTTTCAATCTCCAAAATTTAACGTTGGAAATCCATTATTTTCAATCCAAACGATTCGAAAAGAATCTCGCCGGTAACATATCTAAATAAACATAAAGGATTATTTGCTGAAGGAAGAATATAGAGAACGAAAAATTAAATAACACGCTTGATTAATAAATTTAGGATTCAGTTCAGGATTTCCTTTTTTTTTTGGAGGAGAAAAGGCAATGTAAATGATCATTTCCAATAATGTTCAAATATCACTCATTTCGTGTTGTCACTCCCGTCATCAAAAACAAAATGACCTGAAAGTAAATGGTTAAGATTTAGGGAATTTCACTCTAACCAAAAATATTATTTATAACCTAAACGGATCTTTGCTGTTATCTGCCAGCCACTGATTGCTGGGTTCTGAATGGTTTAATAATGACACTTCAGAATGCAAATACCTTTTTATTCTATTTTTAATACATTTTGAGACTGTTAACAAATATATGAAAAAAAAATTGTACACAGATAACAGGAAAGATCTTTTAAACATAGTTATGTAGAGATTGGAATTTTGTTGTAAGTAATTTGGCAGTAGCCTCATGAACTGTTATTCAGTCGCTTGTAAAAAATCTGTCATGAAGTGGCACAGAACGTTATTGCTTGTGGAAAAAACTTAAAAACAAATAATTAAATAAAAAAATAAAAATAAAGTAATGCTGTATCACGCCAATACTATTAATAATACAATAATACAAGTAAAAGGACTTCTAGCATGGTTTTTTTTTCCTTTCTATGACTTATGTTCAATGACAACAATAGCATCAACCATTGGAGAAAAGCTCCATTTTTATCGAATTTAATACTTTCTTTTCGATCGTAAAACTTGTAAACACATACTCTTTATCTCAGCAATAAACTGCAATCCGTTGCTTTCCTGTTCAATCTGGCTGTTTTCCTATAACGTACATGTTAAAATAAGATAAGAAATGAGATAATAAAATTTATTATTAAGCTGGGTAGTTTTGCAAACGATTTTGTCAGTGGAGTTAGTGGTAGATATATATTTCATTAAAAACCGGCTCTTTTTTAATAGTTAATAACTTTTACAAATTAAAAGTTCTTTTCATCTAAGAAAGAGTTTGGAAGTAAGTAAGATTTTCGTGTGACTAGACAAGAATATCATAAAAAGTAAAATAAATATTGAAATCCAACAATAATAATATCAATTCTTTTATTTTATTTATTCAAATTTAAAAAAAAATCATAAATATGTTCTACAGAAGAAACAAGATTAGAGTAAAACATTATTGTCTAATAATTTTGTTCTAAACTACGTAATATATGGTAACTTACATTTTTATTGTAAAAATTAAATCATCAGACATCTAAAGCATTTTATACAAATATATTTACTTTAACATGAACAATAATGAATTCCATTAAATAACAGATATTAATCACAGACACAGTTGGTACAGTTTTGAAAATGTGATTAATCTTCTATCAATTGACTTGAAAGAGAAAGAGATGGACAAAATTTTGGATAACTATTAGATAAAGAACATCAGTTTTAGGGATGTTATGTAATGGGATTGAAAATTATGTAACAAAAAATATATCCCAGTCAGGTAATACAGTTATAGTTAAAGTTTATAACTTTAAATATAGTTAGGATTTTTATATTTTTACCTTCGTTTTATTCAACCCATTTTCTTTGAAGAATACTATGAATTATGTACATTAGAATTTTAGCGATTTACTATACAGTATCGACAGGAGTATGTATATTTTTGTGTGTTTATGGAAAAAAAAATCAGAATGTCATTTACATATTTCAAAAATAAGGTTAAGGTATACTTTAAAGTATATATTGTATGACTGTGTCCAATAATCATTACATTACGTGACTTACAGGACTTGATTCTTACAAATATGTTATAGCTTCTTATAAAACTGTTTGTTCGATTGAAATTAGTTTCAGAATTTACAAATGTTTTTGGATTTCCATGGCTCACTTGTACTGAGAAATCATATTATCATCATTGCCATATGAACCTGAGTACACATACGATGGAAATAACTATTAATTTCAAAAAAAAGTCTACAAAATATATATCTTACCCAAATTAGATAATGAGTATATTCTAAAAAAATACCCTGATTCATTTAAATTCCATTATTTTTTAAAAATAACTTGAAATTTAAAATAGCGAGTGAAATCATTTATTTTCATTAAATCCTTGCATTGCTCTGTTAAAGCTGCTTGAATATAGGTACGTTAAGACTTTACATTGTGTTGCTATAATAAAGGCAAGTATTATATAAAACTTGTTGTATAAATATTCATATAGAAATAAAAATTCTTAATATTAATTTCCGCAGAACTAAGACGATTTTCATTTCAGTCACTAAAGTTGAGTAATATTCTACGTCAGAATTATTAACACTTCTCAACATCTGAATAAAAATAGATCTTAATATCTGAATAAAAATGATTTCAACATCTGATAAAAATTAGATCTTCTATTAAGTGCAATACCAGGCTTATATAGATTAATATGTCTTCTTAATTTTAAGCATTTAAATAAATTTAAGCACTTTATTGAGCGAGAGAAGAACAAAATTCTTCAATTCTTTGGTAAGAATTCAATTTCTTTGGTACCTTTTAGCTGTTGTTTTTTATTTCGAAGAAAAGAGAAAATTATGTGAGGATTGCTAACCTCAGATCTATTTTTTTCTTTCTTTTTAGGCTTCTATACATAGCGCCTTTGAAAGTTAAAAGACAAATTTCCTTTTCTCTTCTTGAAATAAATCTTACAATGATTCGTCTGTTTTTGTAACGATGAGATCCTCAAATCTATGGAGAGCTTCTATTATTTGTGTGAGGTTTTGAAGTTGTAAAGTTTCCAGACTTTAACATTCGCTCTGTAGAGAAGCCGTGGGGCATTTTACGATCGCTACTGGAATTGCTGCTCCTACCTTCTTTTGTTGTGTATGTAGGAAAATGCCGTTAACGATTAAATATATTTTTGTCTAAGTTCAGTCGATTGTTACTTATTCGCTGATGACTGAGCTACAAACAATACATAATGTCTGTTTTACTAATGTTCTCAATTTTTTTTTATGATTAATCAAAAAAATTCTTAATTCTGTAAAACAGAATGTTTCAGTGAAACTTTTTCATAAAACTTTCAAACAGTTTATAGAACTGAGTTGAGTGTAAGTTTGGTTTCGCAAAATTATAATCGAAAGTCAAATTGCTGAAAGAAAAGTCTTAGAAATAAAATGTGAGTAAAATAGAAGTTAATCGAGAACAAACATGTTAGAAAGAATGAAAATTAAAGTTGGAAGAATCTTTCTTTATCGTCTTTCTGATCCGGATGAATCAGATGAGAAAGAAGTACATTTCTTTACAGCAACCGAATCCATCGAGCAATTCCTAGTGAAAGAGTAGTGCACATCCATTGGATACTTAGGATAATTATTTAATTTTAATTATAGTAATTGCAATTGAAGTATTTCATAAACAATTTAGTTAAACAACTAAATTATCTTGTGTTGAAATACTTCAGTTTTATTGTTCCTTCAAATTGCTCGAAAGATTTAACCTGGTAAAACTAAGATTATTTGGAACTCTCCAGTTACAATCTTAACATACGGAAAAAATTGATTATTTTTATAACCGCGTCTTACTATTAAAAAAAGGTACTGTAGCTTTGATTAGTACAAAACATTGATGAGAAATTAAACATTACTTTCTACGCTCTCTAATGAAATATTGTAATAAATATCTTCAGTAAAAATAGAAGTTTCAATTCATGTTTCTTATTGAGAATAAAATTGGTTTTGATTTAAGTTCTTATAAAATTATCTTCGCTATTAGTAGCTTACAAAAATACCAAAGTGATTTCACTGCAATGCAATTTTTAATCTGTTACTAAAAATCGAATAACAAATAAAAATATCGCATACATTTACAAAACAATATCAACAAACATATCACCGTAAGTTAGGACGTTTCCATCTGCGCAAAACTTCATGATCATCCTGAGCCAGAAAACTTCCGAACAACGAGCAAAGACAGCAAAGAGAGGATTATAAAGTTAACAAATGTTAGCGGAAGGAAGCATAATTGAGCAAAGATGGCCACAATATAAACAAAGAGGAAAAGGATTGGTTCTACGTCAGACAACAAACGGACATAAAAGACTGCGCCCTGAACAAGAAAGCTAAGCAAAGACAAACATTAATGCCACAAAGCCGAGATGATTGTCATTTTTTATTTCCTTTGTCCGGCAATGTTAAAAATCAAAATAAAATTTCATGTTTTGGTTGGATAATTACTTATTAACTTATTAAGAGCTGGAAAAATGTATCCAAAGTCTTTCAATGCATTTACGTTTAAAGGCGTTATTACAAATACTCAAAACGTTATCATAAAAGCGTTATTATAAAAGCGTTATTCTGTCATTGTCATAAGACTAAGTTTTTCCAATTTTGTGATCAAACTATAAGAGATAGATTGGTCATGCAAATGGATAAAATGTAGATCTTTTTATGACAAACAAAATGCTATAAAAATCTTTCGAAAAAAAGTTTTGGTTTTCAAGATGTCGCTTTTTAAAGGGTCAAATTTTTACTTTTTCTTAATTTAAATGAAAAGTATAAAAGTTGGAAGAGAACATTATATTGAGAAATGTTGGTATTGAAAGTTCTATCGAATGATATATCACTCATTCATTGCAAACCGTTTCTGCGTTTGCAAGATACATGCAAAAATGTGATTTTTCGCTTTAAATTTTCGGTGTGATGCAACCTGCAATACATATGAGTTATCCGGAGAAGCCATAACTGGCTGGGAAGTCGTATATTCTCCGACGATCTCAATATTAATTTGCTAAATAAATAAAGTTTGTTTTTTGAATGCTCTATATGCAAGGGTTCCGGAGCGAAGCGACGGTACCCGGCTAGTCATTGAAGAAAGGACGATGTGCTAAATTGAAGGAATGGCAGAAATAAGAGAAGAGTCGGTATTAAAACTTTTACAAGTATATTCGTGCTGATAAATGCGTTTATTTAAAGACTGACTACTCTTACCTATGTAGAACCAGTTATTACCTATATAGAAACAGTTATTATTCTTACACTTGACCACGGAGACTGCACCTTTAGCATTGGACATAGGTATCAAAGTAGATGGTTTTGTCGGAAGCAGTTGATTTCCTAAAACACGATGTTTCATACTTAAAATTACAAGGTTTTATGAAACATCAAAGAAAAGGAATCTTATTCTTTTCATTTGGGTACTCGATGGTAACTCTTATTCACAGGTGACAAGTATACCTCTGAGTCCCGGGTTCGGTTCTCATGTGGGTTTCGTGATGGTGGACGATCCGCACTGGGCAGGTTTTCTCGGGGTTCTGCCATTTCCCCTTCGAGCCTACCACCATACTTTCTCAGTCTTTCTCTCATCCGTACTCATTTCCGTGGGTTTAGCACAATAGATCTACTGGTCGTGGTGCTTGGCTTCCTGACGCTTACATTCACCCCAATCTAGGTGACAAATATTAAAACAGTTTTTATATGTGATCAACATCCCGTTTCTTAGCATTGATAAAAATATCATCCACGTATCGATTATAAAAGTAGACTAAACGACTTATTTTCTGAAAAGCTTAATGTTCAATATACTGTAAAAAAATTTCGACAACAACTCCAGAAACAGCCGAAACCATAAATAATCCATGAATCTGTTTGAAAATACGATTATCTTAACAAAGAAACTGATTGGAACAAATTATATTCATTAAACCTAATATCGTATTTATCGAAACATTTACCTTAGCTTCATCTAAGTCCATCGTGGAATACATAAATGTGAGAGCCTCTTTAACCAAATCCCAAAGTAAAATAAACGTTGTCACTGTCATAATTGAAAGTTCTAATCCATATAGCAAACTCAACCCCATTCTTAACATAACCAACTGCCAATTTTGGAACAGATTTTAGAGACTGAAATATTTAATCAGACATGTTTTTGAGAGGACTATTTGTGCAATTAATTATCGGCCAAATTTTACAATAATTATTTTTATCTTTTTCTTTGTGGACTTTTGGTAGGCCCCTTATGTGAAGTAAATTGATTTTGTTTTTGGAGTTTTGTTATACAAATCATTATCCAATAACCCATGCCGTTTCATCTTATTAATTTCCTTTTTTAAGCTTTTCAGTAGTCGGCGATCTTCAATATGACTTTCTTGATAAACTTTTTTATCCCGTAAATGGTTCAACATGAGAATATTGTAATCCTGAGTATTCAACACCCCCGTGAACTCCTCTCCTTTATCAGCATTAAAAATCTTATGGTATGATCCGATTTTATCTCATCTATGATGAAATTTCTAGGGGACTTCAATTGTTTCTTTCTACAACTATTAGTTATAAGTGAACCTATCTTCTTTCTAATATCATTCTTATGATTATTAGCAAGTATAGATCTCTGTAACCCGAACTCAATGTCAATCAAAAAACTTAGGCTTTATTTTAGAAAAAGATAAAGAGAAATTGTCAGTCCTCTCTCACGTAGTGATCTTGATATCATCTAACTTGTTATGAGACTCATCGATTACGTGTGTTCTTTCTCGATGTAAAACAAAAGGCCATTTTTTTTTGATACTGTAATTAACTAGTTTCATTATGCGTTGATAATTCTAGCCACTAATTTTAAAATCTCAAGAAACGACTCGAAGTGAATAAATCCTTGCTGAACTTATTCCGGAGACAATTCTTTACGTTGAAAATTTGGAATAAATGTTAAGACAACTTTTCAGGGATACAGATATAATTGGGAAAATTCGTTTCGATACCGACAACAAAATTAAAAGGGACGATTTCAATGTTGAAGGTACGATCTCCGTGGTCAAGTGTAAGAATAAAAATAACTGTTTCTATGTAGGTAAGAATGGTCAGTCTTCTGCCTATTCCTTCAAAGCACATCGTCCCATCAATGATGCAAAAGTTTTGAAAGATTAGTAAACGTAAATGCATTGAAAGACTTTGGATATATTTTTTCAGCTCTTAATAAGTTAATAAGTAATTATCCGACCAAAACATGAAATTTTATTTTGATTCTTTAAAATTTCCGGACAAAAGAAAAGGAAAAAATAACTGTCATCTCTGCTTTGGGGCATTAATTTTTTTTGTCTTTGCTTAGCTTTCTTGTTCAGGGCGCAGTCTTTTATGTCCGTTTGTTGTCTGACGTAGAACCAATCCTTTTCCTCTTTGTTTATATTGTGGCCATCTTTGCTCAATTATGCTTCCTTCCGCTAACATTTGTTAACTTTATAATCCTCTCTTTGCTGTCTTAGCTCTTTGTTTGTCAGTTTTCCAGCTGAGGATGATCATGAAGTTTTCCACAGATCGAACCGTCGTAACTTATGGTAATGTTTGTTGATATTTTTTTTTAAATGTGCGCGATATTTTTATTCGTTGTTCGCTTTTTAATAAATACTCATTGTACACGTTGAGTTAATTTTTTTAGTCTGTTACTAAATTTCATCTGGACTGTGAATTTCTTCTGATGTTACTTTCTCATCGTCTTCGGTAGGAGAAAAGGACTTCAATGGTAAATCTCTTACGTCACTGTATAAAGAGAAAGAAATGCTACATTGTCTTCTAGTTTGCAGATCTCGATTAAATCTATAGACTTGCCACTGTTTTGATAGAGCATCTCGCACCTGTAAAAGAAATCTTATTAAAACTCAACAATTTATTTTAACTTTATTTACCAATCTATATTTCGGTAAATGATATTAAAAATTAACATTGAAATGCTCATTGAGATTATAAAAATATTCGAAAATATTCCGTTATGGAAAGGAGTCTTCTTTTTTTGATCTGAACTATTTCGTGATGAATAAAATAAAGCCAGACAGTATTTTCAACGTTTTCATATAAACATATGTTGTAACTACTACTACTTTGTGATGAGTCAAGAGTGATTAACAAAACGATCAGGATGACATGTATAAAATGAAAAATAATTCTCAATAAACTTGTAGCCATTTAAAGTATAGGGTGTCCCACGTAAAAGTAGCCCGGCTCAATGTGCTACAAACATGCATGGAGCATGGAAAATACTGATATATGTTTACTTACCTATTAGAGATGATGCTCAAAATGATCGCCTTGACAATCTACACACCTGTGTGTGCGGCTCAACATGTTCTGGTATACGCCTGCAATTCGGACCCTTCGATACCTGAGTTGCACTGCGTATGTTTTCCTTAGTTGATCCAACGTATGCGGATAGTTGGTGTATACCTTCCCCTTTCAAATTACCCTAGAGATCAAAATCCCAAATCGATAAATCCGGAGCGCAGTGGCCACAAATCCTTGTTTACTGTTCGTTCGTCAGTGAATTCCTCGTGAATTTTTGCGAGAGACGCCATCGATGTGTTGCTCCGTCCAGTTGAAAGAAGGCGTACTCCCGCTCCTCAAGTGTTCACAAAACTGTTCAAAGATGTCCAGATAGATTGCAGAAGTGACAGTTGTATCGATAAATATTGGGTTCACAATCCGTGAACCTGATACCGCACATCAAACAAGGTAGGGATTGCGATTAGTAAACCAATCACAGTGCTTCGCAACGGCTTCTGATGCGTCATTTATGTTGCATTATTCCTTTAATTTCCTTATTAGTATAAATGTGATTGCTGCGAATGCTAAAGGCGCAATTGTTGTGATTATTATGATTGCTGTGATTGTTGCTGAGCTGTATTGTAGATGTGATTGTTGCGAATGCCAAAGGCGCAATTGTTGCGATTGTTGTGATTGTTGTGCGTTGCATTGTGAGATACTTGTCCACAAACAGACAGACAAACCGGGATAGGCTTCCTATCAGAAGCCTAAAACCAACTTTGAGATCATGCAGCGGTTCTTGGTGAATCACATAAGGATTTTATACGGAGCAATATCTGATATTCTAAGAGTTCCGTGCACGTTCAGATGGAACCAGGCCTCATCAGTCATAAAGTAATGCAGTGGGTCCAATAATTCTTCTAAAACCATGTTAAGCAACCACATGCAGTAATTCACATGTTTGTTGTTGTTAGGTTCCTTCAACTCCTGGATACACGTTACACGACACGGCTTCAAATTGAGAGATCGTAGGACACGTTGAACGTTAGCTTGTTGACTTAAATTTTCGTATTGATTTTTTCGGACTTATTGTGATCCGCTGTTGAATATCGGCAACCACTGCTGGCATAAGGACAGATGGTGTTCTGTTTCTCTTCATATTGGTCACAGAACCTGCTGTGCGCTATTTCCGCATCAACCACTGAATAGCACGTTTGGCTAGGATACTTCTGCCAGGAAACGTGTCTGCCAAGATTTCCCGTGTTCCCTTAATGGTACGTATGTTAGCCTCCACAATGTCAATCCTTTCTTCCAGAGAATACACCATGCTTCCATCTTAATCGTGTTTTGTTGTGCAGCAAAATGTAACCACAGAAATGTTTATCACAGTGATTGGTGAATACAGTAAACAAAAACATGTGCCAAAACGAGTCCTCTGACGTCGATAATGGGAATGAAAATAGTAAACAAAGAAGCGGTTAGAATCATAGAGCTGTATAGAGCCGGACTAATTTTATGTGGGACATCCTGTACTATTTTTAAAAATTCCTTAACATTGTTAATCTTATCCTCAACATATCACTTAAACGATTCTTACATAAAATTAAATATTTCTCAATGTAATTATAAATTACATTACAATTTGCTTTTTGTCTCCAAAACACATAGTATTCTTAAAAATTGAAACAGAATGAAGACCAACTGAAGAACAAATCATCTTAACCGTTTCCTATTACAGAATTTTCTTGGATCACTGAAGTCAATCTCCCCCAATGTTTATGATCGTCCCAAGGTTTTGTGTTAGAAACTATGACTTTTGTTCCCATCTTATCTCCCCGAGTCTCTTTCTTTTTCGTGGTCATCCTTCTGATGTTTTCCCGTTACTGTCATAGATTTGTTTGGCTAGATGACATAAGTAAATTAATTTAGAATTAAAATAAAAACAGTTATGGTAAATAAATAATGTTGAACATTCGTATGTTTTCAAATTATAACCACAAAACATAGAATTATCATTGTCGGTGATTGTTTTATTCGTGATGTGTTAAAAATGTGCTAACATTCCACTTCAAAGTATGGTAATTTAACTTTCTGTTTCCTAGGTTGGAATTTGTTCTAATGAGCATAAAGTTAATTAAGGTCTTTACGACTATATTTGTAGGTTTGCTTAAATTGCCAAAGGCAATGACACTTTGGAAATGAGTTGCTCGTGCCATTTTGATCAAGCCGTGAATTGTTAGATTAATGAAAGAGGGTGTGTCTTCACTTTTAAGTTAATACAGTCAAACCTTAAAACCTTGATCACAATCTATTGACAAAAGCAAACGAAAGAAATGAAATATATATAGAAACGAAAACTAAATCATAATAAAAAATACCGGTAGCTAATTACTAATTCTTGTTGGTCAATGAAGAACCCATAAAAAAAAGTAGACAGCTCTGAACGTTTTTCAGTTAGCGTTATTCAATCTACAATGATTCAACGTTGAAAGCCGAACTGTGATTCAGTTAAGATACAGATGTGGTAAATCAAAAGCTTATTTCTTTCAATGCAATTAAATTTGTATGAAATTCTGTAAGAATAAAATAGAAAATTAACTTTCATTGTGCTCAATTTTAAAGATGATAGAAGGATGAAGAATGCGTCTGTTTATAATATCAAATAGGGAATTGAGGTTGAGTTATTAATTATTACATAAAATTATATTTACTTACAATTTAAATATATAGTACATTAAATTTAATGATAATGTCCGTTAATGTTTAGATGACAATAAATTTAAGTAGATCCTTACATTATTCTCAAAAAATCCTTAACTTAGTAGATCCACTTATAGGTGTAAACAGAATTTTGGAGTGGGAGGGGTTGTGGTGGTAGGTCCATTCAACCAAAAAATAAAAAAACAAACCGCAGTGTCCTTATCCTGATTGGGGAGGAGGTGTTACAAGCCTAGATTTTTTTTCCATTCTCCAATGGGGGAAAGGTAGTTAGAACCCCTACCAACCCATCTCTACGGGACACCAACGATTCTACATTCGTCTTCTCCTGCACTTTAATTAAACTAAATAAAGTAAAAGTAAAAATTAGTTGGATAGAATGCTGAAAACAGATTTTTATCAGCACAATCTCTTGCAGTTGCTGCTATTTTTTTCATTGTTTTTCGGATTTGTTTAAGTTTGGGGTCACTGAGGCAAAAATAAACTGTAGCGACATTAAGCTTCTATATAATAGCTAGAGTATTTCTCATATAAGTACTAAGTACTATTCCAATGCTGGACTACGTATTCAAGGCTCCATAAAGGTTCCATAGAAATTTCTTCTTAAATATTAAATTTTAAGTCTCTTGGAGATACGTAGGTAGGTAAAACCTATGCGGACGCCGGAGGTAAGAATCTCAATGTTGTTCATGAATGGGATTGCCTTGAAGTTGATCGCCCGAGTGGGCCCTAGAACCTGTCTGGAGGAGAATTCATCAGCCAATAATCTCGACCTCTGCTTGATAGCGAGTCTGGTTCCTTTAGGCCGTAGACAAGTATCGTATCACTTGATTACCTGACCCAATGTCTCCAGGAGATTTAACATTTAAATCCAAAGTTTGTTGGAGACATTAAGCTTGACTGAGACTTTTGCAATCTTTACTTTATTTTGTGGTTCTAATAGTTATAGTTTTGTGGTTCTAATAAAGGCCTCCAAAGCAATGCTATTCAGATATTTCTATCAAATGAAATTATCTGCTATATTTAACAGACTTCAAGTTATTCTTCAAAATTCTTTCTTCACGATCTACTTGTACTTTGAACTTATTTATTAAACTTGGTGTATGAATTGCACTCAATGCAAAAGATAAAGACAAGCCAATTAAGACTAAGAAGATACATATGAACAAATTGCAAAATTTTCACATCGATACCACAATGATAAATAGGACCCATGACTTTATATATTGCAGACAACAAGTAAGTTATCTAAAAGGATGAAAGGATTGGAAAACAAAATGAAAAACCAATTAGGATTCTGCACCAATGAAGCATGCCATCATTAATTCAAATGGAAACAAAACTTCGTTAATATCATGAGAGACCCCATGAAATGTTATATTGTGGCAGCAATAGTAATAAGTTCGTTTAGAAATAACGCCAAAATGTTCGTGGAATTATCAAGTTTTTAATGAAGAATATTGATGAGTGTGTTTCAATATTGCACATTTTAATTGCACTTCAGCTTTACACAAAGTCTAGTATCTCATCTGAATTAAAGAGCAAATTCAGAGCACTACACTTATCTAAAGGAAATTCAGCTTATACACCTATACAACCTCCACCGAAAGTCTTCTATAGGACCTGTCTGTCTAATGCCACCCCTACAGATATATATGCTTTATTTTGTACATAAAAATCTATCCTTCCTTGATGAATAACTTAATTTGTAATACCAGGACACAACGTAGTTTGATAAAATATTATCTCTTAACCGACTTTCCATAAGCATTAACTGTCTTTCCATAAGCAGCATTATGGAATAAGCCTGTTTTAAGATATATTTGAATGCCTGTGCGATTTATTTTTCGTGCTATGAGGCTTCAAAAATTAAGAGTTAGCAATGGGCCAATCTCTACTACTCAAAATATTATATACATATAAGTATAAACATAACTCACTGTAGCCTACAGTCATTTGACTGACTTGTGAGTTATCTTTTATAAGTTTTGCGCATTTTTTAATAAATTTCAAATTAATATTTTTCACTTATTACTATTTTTTAATAGTCCTACTTACTTCTCCATTGATAAAACAATATAGAAGAGAAATGAAGAAGCCCTGAAATGATGTAAGAAAGTGGGTTCCATAAGACCAAAGGGCGAATTCTATAATGTCTTTATTGAGAGGTCCATGAACCATCATTAAGATGTTGGTGATTCCCAGAAGAGGTAGAAGAACTATGGCAGCTTTGGCAGCTTTCCTAGAAGAAAAATAATGTTTGTAAGATAGTTGTTACAAATGAAAGAATAAAATAATTGTAGGAAACTTTTGAAACTGATTACAAGCTATAATTATGTTCTGGGCTTTTTGGTTAAATTATGCATTTACTCTAAATATGATTTTTATACTGTTATCTTCTTGTTCATAGCCATGCAAACAGAATTTAACGTCAAACAAAATTGCAGAAATTTCTGTTTGAAGAATGATGTGGGCAACTGCTGATGTGTTTCTACAAATACTGGCAAACATTTCATTTGTCAACCGGGAAAAGATACAAACATCTGAAAATACAAATACGTTACATCTTTTGTAACTACTAGTAGTATTGAATCAATTAAATTATTTCTTTTTTTGTAAAGATGTAGTTTAACACTTACATCTTTAATGAAGCCTTTTAGAATTTTACTGTTATTACTATGAAGCGTATAATGACTAACTTACAATGATGTGAAATTATAGCAAAACAGAATATGATGTTAAAACACATTTAAATTAATGAAATTTTTGAAATTCATTTTTGAAATCGTAATTTTCGAAAATATCCTACAGAATAACAGTTAAGTTTATTAAATAATTCAATTTTCATCGATATAAATTATCACATTTTCCAGAAATCTTAAATAAGTGGACTATAATCTTTTAAGTTAACTTTAGCTGTAACTACATCCGTTTTAAAGACAGCAATTTCAAAATGTAAAACATAACTGTTACATTGATAATTACGATTTCACTCCCTACATAAATCCATGGCTATTTTCAATGAGGCTGGATTAAGTATATAATGTACTTATTACAGTCGTTATAATATGAAATAAATGTAGAGAAATGGGTAACAAACGAAGGCACAACGCCAAGAGAAGGAATTCGCACCCTGAGCTGTCACCGGCAAGAGACTGGGACGGACCGTTTCGTCCTTTTTAGGACTCATCAGCCATGGTTATTTGCGATCGATTATACAGGGTGTTCATTTTATCTGAAGACATTGAAATATCAAGTAAACTAAAATCGGATTAAAAAACTTTATAATTAAAATTTGTTCGTCTCGGAGGAGGACATCCAATGATACCAAACTCGACTCCCCCACCCCCCACCCCCCACCCCCTATGAGGTAAGGGGTTGGGAAGAAAAACGTAAATAGGAACCCTCATTTTTTATTGCAAATTCGGATTATCCAGAAAATTCCACATTGATTTGATGTACTGTACGTCGGGGTTGCTCGCAGATGGCGCTGTAATCGACAAAAATCAAAATGGGTAAAACATCGTTGAAAATTGGGGATATCTCAAGAAATAAAAAATCATAAGAAATCAGAGAAATAAAAATGTAGACGTATGTGATACTTATCAAAATGCTATCCAATGACACGTGGATTAACCCCCCACCACCACGCTGCTAGAGTGGGAGAGGCAATTATTTCATGACTTGTAATGTATTCCGTTGTGTCTCTTCTTTTTCTTGTCTCACATATCGGAGTGTTTTGTCCAATTACAGTAAGTGTTCAATAATACCACCTTCAACTTCAATACACCTATTGATCCTGTCTTCAAATGACTGTACACAGGACAGAAGCATATCTGCGGGAATTTCAGCACAGGCGTTTCTTATGCGTTCTACCTTGTTTTCACGGTCTGTTGGCACTTGTTGATAAACCTTATCTTTTAGATAACCCCCACAGAAAGAAATCCGGCGATGTCAAATCAGGCGATCTAGCAGGCCAATTAATAGGGGCACCTCTGCCAATCCACTGACCATTGTAATCACGGTCTAATACTTCCTGTGCATGACGTGAGTGATGCGCTAGGCAACCGTCATGTTGATACCACATACTTTTTCGAACGTGCAAGGCAAAATCCTCAAGTAGTATTGGTAGTTCGTGTTCCAAAAAATTTCGATATCTGATTCCATCCAAAGTACCTTCAATAAAATAAGGACCAAAGAGTTTGTTCCCTATGATTCCACACCAAACGTTAACTGACCAAGGATGTTGATGTTCAACTTGTCGCAACCATTGGGGATTTTCTACACTCCAGTAATGCATGTTATGCCGATTAATGCTACCATTGTTTGTGAATGTAGCCTCATCTGAAAATAGTACATTAGCAAAGAAATTGGGATTACTTTGCAGTTGTTGAAGAGCCCATTCACAAAATACTACTCGATTATGAAAATCTTCGCCATGAAAGTTCTTGATGCAGTGAAATGTGATATGGATGATATCTATAACGATGCAATACGTTGACAATACTACCTAGGGACATTCCGGAATCGAGTTGTAATTGCCGAGTGCTCATCTGTGGGTTTTGGTGAGCAGCTGCTAGTACAGCTGTTTCATTAGCTTCTCCTGTTACAGTTTTTCTTCGTTTCCTTTTCTTGGTTTGTACGCTGCCATCAGAGATAAAGGCATTCACAATTTTGTAAAAAAAAGAACGAGAGCGAACGTTATCTGGATAATCCTCAGCATACAAGGCAACAGCCTCGTCAACATTCACCATAAATCACCATAAATCAGAATCATTTCAAATTTTCTTCTACGGTTGCACGATTCATTGTCCACTTGCAATTCTGTTCTACTGCAGAAATGAAGGATAGATGTGCAGGCAATAAAACCTACTCACGTACAATGAAAGTTTTAAGAGATGCTTTCAGTTCTAATTCTGAAAGATAAGTGAGCTCTGATCGCACTGCACTGCCTTTTATGATAGAGCAGTCCCTTTTTCGTTTTGTCGGAGGAATACAACGTTGAGAATGGGATTTCCCATTACAAGCATGAAATAATTGCCTCTCCCACTCTCGCAGCGTGGGGGTGAGGGGTTAATTCACGTGTCATTGCGATATTTATCAAAATGCTATCCATACGTCTACATTTTTATTTCTTTTGATTTCATATGATTTTTTATTTCTTGAGTAATTCCCAATTTTCAACGATGTTTTACCCATTTTGATTTTTGTCGATTACAGCGCCATCTGCGAGCAACCCCGACGTACAGTACATCAAATCAATGTGAAATTTTCTGGAGAATCCGAATTTGTAATAAAAAATGAGGGTTCCTATTTACGTTTTTCTTCCCAACCCCTCACCTCATAGAGTTTAGTATCATTGAATGTCCCCCTCCGAGACGAACAAATTTTAATTATAAAGTTTTTTGATCCGATTCGTAGTTTTCGGGATATTTCAATGTCTTCAGATAAAATGAACACCCTGTATAATGACGGCACTATCAAAGTGTAAGATTACTCAGTGGTGAATATAGAATATATTTTCGGGGGTACCCAAGATTAATGTAAGGTTAAGTTAAGTAATTTTAAGTACACACCCCATGGAAACCTATCCGTTCAACCAAAAAAAAAAAAAACGTTGGGAGGACATACCTTCATTATTTCGGGGGGAGGGGGCCGGGCCAAAAAATCTCTTCAACCAAAAAAAAAAAAAAACGATGGATACCTCTTTTCAACCAAAAAAAAAAGTTGGGAGGACATACCTGCTTCGCCTCCCCCCCCCCCCCATATATACGCCCCTGAGATTACAGCAATAAATTTTGAAGACTAGTTTATTACAAAGTAACTAAATTTAATAGCAACATACGCTTTATTATCAGTGTCCGGATAGCAACTGTTGCAGTTTTAAAATATCACAGCGCTGCTGTCAAATCGAAGTTTGACCTTCTTTTGCTGCGATTACAGCCATTACTCTTCGGGGGTAGGTTTTCTGATAAACAGCTGCTGGAATTTCGTTTCCGTTCCTCCAATAGTAAGAGAAACAGCTGACGAGTGTTAGTTGGACGAATGGATCTGTCAAGATAACCCTCGCTCCACCACATTCCAGAGATGATCAACATTGGGGCTTCGGACTTGCCATTTAAGTTCTTCCATCTCCATATTTCGAAACCACAGAGCAGATGCATTTTCGTGCTGATACAGGAAAGGACTTATTCCAAACTGTTGTCAAGTTATTTTTCTTTAAAACGCTGCAGTGAAATAGGAACAATGTATCATCTATTATCGAAAAAAATGATGCTGGACGAAAACTGTTTCGTTTTCGTTACATTTCCTATTAGTTTTCGCTAAAAAAAAAAAAAATAATGAAAAGTCTTTCCGCTATTTCGTTACGTCCAACGTTTTCTAGTACTGATGAAAACCAAGAGTGAACAACTCCGACGAATTATTCCCGAGCGCTTACGGAAGTCGTTTGCGATGACTGCTAAACCTAATTTGCGATTTGCTTTGACAACACGCTTGAGAGTTGCCGCTCCCAATTTGCTTGTTTCTTGGCCAACCAGATAATGAGATTGTTTTCATCTCCATGACGTTTCCAATTCATGAAAACATTGCTGACAGGTCACCTGCAATTTGGCTTAAATCTCTGACCGAATGTGGGCTACGACTGCTACATCATGTTCAGAAGGATTCGCTCACTCATCCTGACGGCAGAGACACTGCGAAGACGCCATTGCCTTTCCTCTTAACCTATAGCACTTCACATTCATTCCTGCGTCATTCTTACAGCAGCTATAAGGGAGTCCGGATACTTTTGGCAACATTGTGTATATTGAATAGTTTTTTTTCCAAGGAATCAATTTGTTCTTCGACGTTTGCTCATTTAATAAAACTCTTTTGAAAATTTCTTCCCTAATTTTTTAAGTGAAATCCAATTTTTTTTAATTTCTGCTGAATCTTTTTAATAATTGAGTTGTACAATAAACTCTCTTCCGTTCTTAACTTTTTACGTAATTCATCAATAGAAGATAATATAGAAACGTTCAAATTAACTTCTAAATCAAATCAGTACAGACTTGTTTTCTTTTTCTTATACTAATTATTTTAAGTTTATTCTTCATTTACTTTATTTGAAGAAATCAAGGCAGTTTAGAGTTCTTCAAATAAAATGTAATAAACCAGAAAAAATATTTAGTTGAAAACTCGTCTTGCTTTGAAACAAAAAAACCTAAATTACAAAAAAAAAAAAAAAAATTACTTTACTACCAACTAGGATACTTTTAACTATACTAAAGCCGGGAATAGTTGGATGTGAATTCTATTCCGATATCTTCGTTTCTTTTCTTGTTTTTTTTTTTTAAAGTTCAACAATTACTACATCTCCGTGACTCATGAGAAGTTTCAAATAGTTTGCCAAAATTAAACAAATTAGAAGAGAATACAAAAGGAATTGTATATTACATTATTTGAGGAATTTAACCTCTACACGACATTTTTCTAAATACTTGAAATGATTAAGATTACATAGTATATAATTAATTTGCATACAAATAGTAACAATAATGTATATAATTTGCCAACTAAAATTGCACTTACTTTTCTTTGCTTGAAGTAAGAGCATAATTAAAAAATGACGAAAATGGGAAAATGGAAACGTCGTTTTTTAATTATGCTCTTAGTTCAAGCAAAGAAAAGTAAGTGCAATTTTAGTTGGCAAATTATATAAGTTAAGAAATAGCACGTTAATCAATTTTTAAACTCAAGTAACAATAATAGTTAGTTAAAAATTAAATTAAATAACAATATTAATATGTAATTTAACAAATAATTAAAGATAATTTAAGATAATATTCTTTTGCAGAGGTGGCATTTCATTTTCCTTGTCATTTGTCTCTTAAAGAAATTTTCTAAAAATTATAAGAATCCAGAATAAGATAGTTCTATTTTCTGGCATCCCAAATTAGATAAGTTATTTTTAAGGGAATTGGAGATACTTACCAGACTTGCTGTGCTTCACTGGAATTGGTCTTCCGCAACTTTTTAATTAGTACTCGAATTATATTAAGTAGAAATAATAAGTTTGTCTGAAATTAAAATAAGTTACAATAATTAAGTTAAGCGTAACCTCCAATTATATACGTACAATTCTGCACACTTGAGAAAGTTTCCTGAAAATCAATAGCTCCAGTAAAAAGATAAGGCGAATTGAAATGTAAGTAGATTTAAATAGTGAAATTCACATTCGTAAAAATCTGATGTCTTATCCCTGTTTCCTAGGAGATATAGAGACGATTTATACCTTTAAGGAAGCACAATTTAACCCTCCAGAAAACTCAGAAAAAGATGTTGCATCAAAATCTATTGAATGGTTTAAAGTTATAAGCGATAATTTGTCTTCATTCTAGTGAAATCCTCGTAAGGTTTTTAAAGTTTTTTCTTCACTGCTTAAGTAGCTAAGGTAATAAGTAATAAATGTAAAGCATTCCTGATACACCTATCAAATGGTGTAGACGCATTTAAATTGGTTTAGTTTTTTTTTTTTAAGTTTTAAGCTAACAATGATGCAAATATTGTTTTTGCGCTTTTTAGATTTGTAGTATAATGTAGATTTTCAAATTTAAAATATATATTCAAAGAATAAACTCAAGATTACTGTACACATAATCAAGTTAATATATTCTTGCTAAAATTTAAAAATGTTATTTAGGTAACAATAAATCCATAAAACATTTGTTTAGATAAAGAATTTTTTTGCTACAAAACTTAAACAAGAATTCTTTTTGATGAAGATTTGATTACGAAAAGTGATTTTGACAACCAAATAGTGGTTAGGTGAGAACCAACTTATAAACTTTCGAATTCTAAGTGAGCATATTAATGTGGAATACTATCCAAAAATCGGCATTGTTCCTTTTCACTTATCTGTACTCTGTTGATATTTGTAATATCGAAGCCTTCGGGTGGATAGAAATGCTTTCTACATAGTTGCAACATTTGTTGAATAAAAAATTCTACTATAAAAAAACAAATGAAGAGACCTTACAAGTAATTGGTCTTATTAGAATAATCTGATGATGTTTCATGTAGGCTCTGAGAATTAACAGAACCATCAATTAGAAATATCAGCCTCCGATGGGTAACTACCTTACATGCAAATTACTCCTTGTCGATTTAGTTAATATTGCTTGAATTTCAAGTTGTAACAGAGCAAAGAATGCCGTATATTAAACAAGGGATTATAAGAACTTCTTGAAATTCTGTTTTTGATCTAGATGTTTCACTAGTTTAAATTGTGAAGCTCTAATATTTTCTTGAACCTGGACTTAACGATGCAACGTATCATAGAGGCAGTGTTTCTCACTGCCAAAACTTTTCTAGCCAAGTTTTGATTGTCGTGAAGATTCCAAACACGAATTATGGCTACCTGAAGTTCTCTGAAGGTCTTTGGTTTTATTTTTCTGTTGGATTGTTTGTTCCCAGACAAGCTAAGAGTTGTAATGGACTTATTCCGCTAATCTTTTTTTTAACCTTATTTACTTATGTAGCAAATGCGCAAAGCCTCTATGGTAAAAATACATTTAAGAAAACTATAAGAAAATACATGCACTTTACTACTCAATATGAAGTGCACTCCTAGGTCATTTGGCTCTAAGGAATATCACTGGTATATTCGCCACGTGTGAGGCGAATAGTGGGCATGCCATGCAGGTTAACTTTGTTCTCATCAGAAATAATAAAGGATCTGGGTCCATTTGGCATGATTTTTTTTATCACCTTTCCAATTCATCATTTATATATTTCATCATGACATACGATTGTCAACCATATCTGATGCAGTCCTATCAAATATATCCAAATACCAGAGTTTAAATGATAAAAATATCAATTTTTAGTAGTGAGGCAGTTTGTTTGAATACCACTGTACAGCTCGATTTCTTAAAAGAAGACATGTATGTATATTATACGTTTTGCTATATCCATCAATGGTTTAATTTTAAAAAATAGTTAAATCTAAATTGGTTTACTTACTATAATTACTGTTAATCTTGGACCTTCTAAAATCCAGAAATAAGGTGTAAAACTATATCCCCACCAACATCTGCAGGAAAATGGAAAGCAAATTCATGAACAATAATGAATTCTCATTATTCTTTAAAGAATATTTAATATTTACTTATCAAGTAGAAACTATTATCAAGATCAGGAATCATAATTTGGAAACTATTATTTATAAAAATAGTAATGATGCCAAACAGGATTTCTAATATGGAGGAATGTTAATTTCTTCCTCGATACACATGAATAAAAATGAACAATCATTTTAATAAATATAATATTAAATTCTTTAAGCTTTAAAATGGTCTATTTTATGCAGTTTACTATTCTTATTGAATTTATTTATTGTAATTATCTTATAGGAAGTCATTAATAAAACCTTAAAATGAAGATTGGAAATACAGTTTGTAGATATTACCAATTATTACCAATGTAATATTAATATAAAATATAAATATAAAAAATATTACCAATGTTGGAATATATCTCATTGGACCAACATTTCTGTCATGTAGGCTGAACGAGGACGTTTACAAGCATTTCAGTAAAACCGATTTACTTGTTTTGGCAACTATTAAAATATTACATATCCTTCGTCAACTGTGAATCATGCATGACAGGGCTCCAGATAATTTCAGCCTCAATGCTCGACAACATGTTAACCGCATCTACCCTGGCCGTTGGATTGGCAGAGAAGGAGCAAACACTTGTCCTGTACGCTGATCAAAATCCTCTTAGACTTTTTTCTCTGGGGGTATCTGAAAATACTAGTGTATGCTACACCGGTTTCCATTGTACAAACATTGTCTGGTTGCATTATGGATGGGTATACAACGATTCAGGGTACCTCAGCAATCCTCAAGTTGACGGCGTGAGGCAAGTGTTTCTGCTGTTGGACAACTAATCGCATTTAATGGCTGCATCATAGCCTTTCTACGTGTTAATCATTCTGTAACATATGAATAAAGTCCATCCATGTCATTTGGACCTTTTTTTCCTTATTTTAATACTTTGCTTAGGACCTTCAAGTTTGGCCAACCATTTCAGGACCATAATTATATTGTAATCTTGTTAATCATATATCCCTCTAATTTTGATTTTTTATGTCAATAAGAAATGAGGCATGTATTTTTTTCTGTTGTACCCAACTTCTAGCAAGTTCGTTATTTAAGAATAATTATTTGTATTTATTGATATATTACAAAAACAATTCGATTTATTTTGTTTTATTAAATATTCAAAATCTTTCGGGAAAGAAACTCATTCATTAATTCGTGAATGAAAATAAAAACTTGAACAATTGCTCTGAGCTTATTGAGTTATACGGTTATTCAGTGAAAGCAATCCAATTCATTTTTACTTCTTTAACTTAAAAATAAGAAAAAGAAAACAATAACAATAATTAATTACAAATCCTTGATTCTTTATCACAGAACTCGATTAAAAAAATAATATTCATGTTTTCAGTGATTTAACAAAATCATTAAAATAGTTTTTCTTAAATATATTTTAAAATCAGTTAAATGGTTATCTAAAAATACTGTGACTTTTTTTATTTGACATATACTTACTCAGTACTGTGGTAATAATATGCTGTTATGGTGGTCCAGATGGCTGTCATGAAAATAGGAATTCCTAAAAATAAAATAGAAATGTAAAGGGAAAACATCACAAAATTTAAAGGTAAAATTTAAGTAGCATTAACATTTAAAGTCAAGTATACAGCGGCAGGTCATTGACATTCCACCAGAAGTGCTGCTTGATCACGCTGTATTACGCTTCATTACACGCTATACAGCATGTAACTGACATAGCTGTAGCATATCTTGAACAACTTCTGTAACCATCGTTTGATAATAAGCTGTTGTTTTGCTTTTCGCTCTTAAAGCATCTATTTTGAGCTATTTTTGTTTTCAGCGGAAATCGCGTCCACATCGTCTAATCAGCATATTTACCAAACGTCATTATTTACGTTCATTACAAGCCGCTCCAGAGTGCTCAGAGTTGGATCAGTTTACTTATAACCACCCGGTATTTCTTGATAGGCTGAAAAAGAACTTTAAATTAAAACAAATTTAGAAAGTCGTGTTACTACAATATCAGACACTTTTCAATAACAGGAGTGTTTGATAATTCTATTTTTTTTATCAAAATCATTATGATAGCTTTTTTCTTTTTCTTTAGTATTAGGTCGGATCATAATTGAGGTATGAGAGATAAAGTACTATTATTAATATTTCTATAGTTTCTTTAATCTGGCGATTTTTTATCTCTTATGAGGACGCTATTTTATCTGCTTTTCTTAGATCATCGTTGACTACATACTAATTTTTTGTAAATATAAGAATGGTGGGTATTAAAATCTAAACTTCTTCCAGAAAAAGTTGGTATGCAAAATAGCTTGTATTCTAATGTCCCATTAGTGTATCTGTTGACGTTAACATCTAGAAAACTTAAGATAATATTTTCTTTTTCAATTGTGAATTTGATTTCTATCCCTCAAATATTTCTAGGTTTTTTTATATTAGATATTATTATTGTAGATTAATAATACAGTCAATGTCCAAAATGAATGATATATCAGCATATCAAAATAACATAATAAATCGGAAGCACGAAATTCTCAGTATTTATAAAAATCATTGATTTCCTTTAATCTTCTCGTTGTATTTGCATTATAACATTGTTACTGATTTATATTATTCACTTGGTAATCCTCGTTACGATTTTATGTATTTGTTGCGATCTTTATGTTAGACTTTGTTATATTCTTTTTGACATCAATTTGATAATGTTTCTAATCGGAGCGAAACATGTGAATGCCACTTAAATTTTTTCATTAAATTTTATTTCTCTTCATCCCATCCCATCCCATGTGAATGTCTCTTCATCCCATCACATCCCATGTGAATGTCTCTTCATCCCATCACATCCCAAGTGAATGTCTCTTCATCCCATCACATCCCATGTGAATCCCATCACATCCCATGTGGATAGATTTGAGCTTCTACTTTTGAGCTTGAAACATTTGTAGGCCTAAACATTTTCTGGTAATTTACTTATCAAATTTTCTGAACTTTCTTTTTATACTTTTTATACTTTTTATTTCCATCTGTTACTTTATTATTAAAGACTATTGTCTTTTATTATTTTATTTCTCGGTAATTTGATTGCGTTTTATTTTTTATTTTCAATTTTTATTTATTTGTCAAAGTACTGATTTAGGGTTTTTTCTGTTATGTCTGATATGTTTGACCTCTTTATAGTTTAACCGTCTACATTCCTATAACTTTTATGTTTTATCTTTCCAGGACCATTATTGCTATTTCATCTAACACCAAATTAATTGATACTAATATTAATTAATAATATGTTGTAACAGACAACGTCGACCATAAAAGCATTTGTGTGCTTGGTTGGCGTTTTATGATATGTTTTGTATAAAAATGTTTGTAAGAAATAAAACATTAGGAATAAGAAGACGCGACTCTCATGTTAGCTACTTATTTCATTTTACCTAGCATCCTTCATATTACGTTTATCAACCAAGTGTGTAGTCTATTCACATCTGTAATACTTTTTCTTATCTTTGTAGTCTTTCTTATCTCTAATCAATAAATTGAGATCGATAATACTTCTTAACTTTGCAGTTAGTATTTTCCACTAATTCCATAACTATCTTTAAATGTTGTACGTCCATCTTCGTTGTCTCCATAGTAATGGTTAATGCAATAGCTTCATCAAATATAAAAATAGGCTTACATCAAAGCCGTGACAAAATAAGCTCATTGCTAATTCCCTCAACAAATTGATCTCATAAACGCTCGGTAATTGTGTAGGACATAGAACCAGTGAAATTAAGACGAATTTTGATGATTTTGGAATGAAATGATTCCGAAACGCATACTTAATATGAAGCCAATGGAAAACTTTTTTGTTTTGTTTTTTTGTTATTTTTTAAGAAAATTAGGAATTTAAGTGGCACTCTTTGAGAAAGCACCCCTATAAAATTAGAAAAATGCCGGTCTTATTTTAAACATGTAGGATAAGTGGCAAGCTCAAATAAATCAGTATAAATTTTAACCTTTGGTTTGGCAGGAGCACACAAATGCCTTAGCAAATCATAACACTCCTTCCTCACTAACATAAGAAATGTTGAGACTCGCTTTGTTTCATTGATATCATTCGCTTCGAAAAACTCGATTCTTTCAACATAATTCCTCCATTTCTCTTCCATTGAAATAAATGACCCTGAATTACCAACGTAAGACATCATTAAAAACCTTGTCGCCACTGTATTGTTTGTATAAAATTCTTATACATAAAACAAAAGAAATAAACTGTTAGCAATAAGAAGACTCGTCTCCCATGTCTATCTACTTTTTTATTTTGCCTAGTGGGGGCGCCACTCAACCAATAATCAAAAGCGACAAAAGCGGCAAAAGCGCTATAGTAAGATGTGAATTCACATCTTACTATATCAATCATGTTACATTTCTCCATACTTAATTTATTAACTTTTAACAGTTCTTTTAAAAATGTGTAGTTAGTGTCGTAATTAAAAATGATAAAAATTTGAATTTGAATTTGAAAATTAATTGTTTCTACTTTACATAATATATTGCGGAATTTCGGTTCATTACCTACTATTCACTCAATATATTTGAAAACTAATAATCATTTACTTCGAAGAATCTCAACTATTTGACATTTGGTCATTTTCTTTCTTCGAAAAAATTAAATAATTTTTTAAGCACACATTAAAAATAATAATCAGTTACAAAACTTTAAAAAAGAATTGTTCCCCATCAATTCTTTGTAATCATCAATTAATTTAAACTTCACTGTATTTCGTGCTGCTGCTGTCCTCCAAATCTAACTTGAAGACTGGAAAATTTGATAATTATAAAATAATGTTGATTTGTTTGAAGGGTAAATAGGCGAAATCTAGAAAAATCTACATCCAAGTTTTAATTAATGAAAGCGGAATTATTTAATATTGTATTTAAATAAAATTCTAATTATTAATAATATAATTAAATATTATTAATTTGTATAATAAAAGTTCGTAATTACGACCGCTTTATAATTTTTAATAAAATTGTGGCTTTTTAAATTACTGAGAGATATTCATCATTTCATTACTAATATGTTCATTCTTGAAAGTCTTTTTCTTTTTTAATTTACCTTAGTTACTGTTGTCTTAATCTTTTCTTAATCCTCTCTCCCTAGACTATAGTGCTGTTATTCACTGATATAGATCATCTGAGTAATCTGCCATCGTTAACTTTTTGTTTTTCTTCACATCCATTTATTAATTCTTCTGCTTCAATTAGACTGAATTTCAGTTGAACCTTCCTCTAAATGTTTGAGCATGATTTTGTTCTTCGATGGTCGCTGGACTTCCCAGCCATTACTCCAAGATTTCTAAACAGTTATTGTCGGAAAGTCTGTGACATAAAGGTAAAGGACTTAAGCAAAAACATTCGATAATTTTCTTATTTCTTTAGGAAGTGTTATTAAACTATCCTCTGATGCTTTTTTTAATGAGCGTCTCCTGTAGAGACCTGTTAGCTGGCTTGAAATTTAATTCAACTTGGATTGTATGGTAGGAGAGTGAAAGGGAGAGAAGTAGAGATTGACAGATGATTGGGAAAGGGAGTTTCTTGTATTGGTTAGAACAAAATGCAGTTAATATGGAGAAGATTATAAAACTTTCATAAATTAAAAGAGAAATATTATGGAGAAAAGAAAATTAAAAGAGACAAATTATGGAGAACTAATAAAATAGTAGAAGCGTGAAGAATTTACTAAGAAAGTACTATAGTCATTGACTACTATATGGTAGAGCATTTGCTGTCTACAATGGAGTTAGATCTCAAATTGAAATTAAAAGATATCTAGGGGCAAGATAAAACAGAAACATTAGTAAATGTAGCAACAGGTAAATAAATTAAATTAGAAGACTAATAATAATGAAAATACGACAAAAATATAAAAAGAAGAATGGTGGAAAACCATAAGCAGACGAGCATCGGCAGGAATGAGAGTAACACAAAAATCTCATTAATATTAATAGATTAAAATTCATACTGTTTACGCAGGACTAACCGAACGATAGATGGGTTTGGTAAAGATGAAAGTTATTTTTGGAAAGTGGGATAAAGGGTTGAAGAGAATATGGTTAAGATGGGGAAATATAGAACAATTAGAAGAGTACATAATTAAAAATAAATCAAATAAATAAAAATAAATAAAAGTACATAATTAAATAGAAATAAATCAAGATTTTAAGCTCGATAAAAAAAATTAGAGCAACAATTGTCAGTGCATCTGGTGATGTTCTTCTTCTGTGTGAAAAATTGTTTGTGATTTGTAAGTCATAATGATTGAGGTGGAATGATATGGGTTTAGAGATTTGGAAATCTGGTTGATGTAAAGTAACATCGCACTAAGTAAATAAAACAGGTTGCTTCTTTTTTTGAAGGAGGTGATGTATTCTTTGATGCTTTTAGTTAGGTTTCTTGTTGTGTTACCATATGATTGGAGAAAAAGGAATACGGAATTTGCTAAGCTGCCCAAGATGGGTAGTAGTGGCCAAACATTGGATTTTAAGGAATAACGTATAAGTGATTTTGAAGGATTGAATCATCATCGAATCATGTTGCTAATTTCGTTAGTGAAATTGGTTAAGAAAAGAGAAATGTTTGGCTGGAGAAGAGAGCTTGGGGTTAGAGGATGTCGTGATTTTATTACAGGAATTCTGTTTTTAAATAAGAAAGAAGAGAAATGCTGATAGTGAAGAATAATTTGAAGGGATGAAGGGTTTTTATAGCGGGCAAAAGCTCTTCTAATCATAATGGTAATCCTGCACTTCTGATGAATCTGCTGGATCTAGATATCCAGCTGAACTGGAAATTGACAAAACGGTTTGCGCACATGAGTTTATAATCATCATCGGTAGGGATAGGACGCATTCTTTTCTTTACTTTTTCGAATGTTTAGAATTTTTAAGAATCGTGAGATAACTTAAAATGTGTTTGATCTTCTTCATTTTGTAAGATAACTAAATTTTATAATAGACAATCTGTTAATGAGTAAGTTAATAAAAGAATCCTTATAAGAACTGCTTCAGATCATGTCAAAATAAAAAGTTTTTAATAAAAAGATGGCTGGAAATTAAAACTATCCATAAGGTATGACCAAAAATATAAAAAATTAACATAACTTGGTATTTTGTGATGTCACAAAAAAGAACATTTCTTAAAATGAATTTATTTCATATATGCAATATGATGAGATATAAAAGATACATGTACAAGCCTGAGTCGGTCGTTATACAAAAATCAATAATAATTGAAAATAAGGTATTGTTTTTGTTTCTTTTAATACCTTTTAGCTTTTTTCAGAAACTGTGAATACTGTACATTTATTTCATCCCTAATCATTATTTGATTTGCTGATTTTAGGTATTTTAAATCAGAAATTCATTTAAATGCATGTTTAAAATGTATTCTAAAAATCTGATGTTTAAAACATCATCGTTCAAAATCTTTAGTGATAGATAAATGGAACAAACTTTGCTTAGCTTTACCGGTTTCTTTTAGCTTTCAACTGAATCTTCTGCGATGTAAAGTCACTAATTTCCTCTCTTGTTTAGAGGTTTCCAGTTCTTAGGAAGCCATCCGGAACATGGCGATAGACACACAGTCGTGGTAACTAGGTTGGATCCCCCCAATACTGGGAGTTTCTCTTAAGTCAATTGGATGACCAATTTGAAGAGTTCTCTCAGTCGCTTTGTGGTTTAACCAAGGGATTTCAAACATTCCCAAGTTTCTCCATGTTTGATTAAGAAAGTAATGGAAGAATCTTGGAACCAAAATGCATTAAAGTCTTCGGGATTTGTAAACAAATCGAAAACGAGAACAGAAGACAAGTTCACTTCTCGAGAAGGAATTCTACTATGGCTGACTAACCGTAATCATCATTTAGTATAATTTTATAATGTTATTTAATTTAAAAATTATGTTTACTTTAAAAATAAATCTGGAAACTATTTGATTTTTATCGAAGGTCAAGGTAAAATTTAAATCTGATCCCGTAATTTAAATAAAGCTACTATTTCTTTTTATTGTATTAGAAACTTGATTAGATATTGGTTTGCTAAGTGAAGCACAAAATCTCAAAATTTATATTGTACATTTTCATATGAGTTAATGGTAAATCAATGATAATATATGTTACTTAGGGGAAAACGATATGCAAAGATGACGTGCAGGTTCGAGTCAGAAAAAAGGGCTCCTGTATTTCTCAGTACATACGACTAGTTAAAATTTACAGCCCAATTGAAACTATGAGTTTATTTTAGTCTCCATTTCATCCCCTACCTAGTCCTAAAAACGATTACTCAGCCATATACGATCAGGCCCTACTATGCGATGGATAACTAAGGATGTAAGTAGTTCGTTTCTTACAGAGATTTTAACGACAGGAATAGAAAAGCTGAGATTTACTGAAAATATTAATAGAATGGGAGAATTATGGTTACTATCGTGAACAACGATATTTTTTTGGCCTATTGGAAAAGTTTGTGAATTTAAAATAGAATAAATGTAGGAGTAGAGTGAGACTTTTATAGAGTTTTCATAAAAATAAAATAGGTTTTTAATATTAAAAGAAAATTAGAACCTGGAGGACTGTAAGATCTAGAAATAAGATCATAGATAAATGTCAGAAAACTTTTAGATTAAAATTTCGTTCCTCAATTTCTCAACTTTTGCACCTAGAAATATTAGAATATTGTGCAAGTGTTCATGTGATATGGATTTGATTTTTAGATTCTTATTCCATGTCATATCATTAAAAAAAAATCAGAATTACTATCACAAGTGCAGAAAAATCATGTTGATGGGATTGAAACGTGAGGTTTTAGTTAGATAGATATTCAGAACAGTAAAGTTCAAAAATTAATAGCTCCTTGTTTCTATTTGATCATTCAAATGCTGGGGGTGACAGAAAGAACATTTTTTTTTGTCTATTTTCTTGTTGCTATTGGGATTATTTTTCTAGGCACTTGGCTGATATTTGAGATTTACCCATTTTTTTCAAATTGAGGTTATTTTGTAATAAATGAATTGTTATAAAGACTCCTTGCTTCGAGGTATTCTAAAAGTTTATCATTCTATTAGTTTATAAACATCAATGGTTTACAATGGATCAAGGGTTTACTGAGTGTCATCTTAGAACAGCTGTTTCATACTCTCTGCCTAGCTGATCATCAGCTAGGAGTAGACACAAGTAAACAGCGAGGTATCAGTACAAAGATTAAGTTCTTGAAGATATCCTACTTGACTTTAGCGATCGCTTCAATTAGATTTTGCCTTTAAGACAGCAAATTTACAAAGGAAGAGAATGCTAACTCACACTTTACAATATTAAAGTGTGACGTAAAGTTAAAGTGTGAGTTCACTTTTACAGTAACTTGAACTGCAGGTAATATTGAAGATTAATATTGTAAATTTTTTCTGCTGCTATCTTGAGAAATTCTTGTCTTGCATTAAATCATTTTCTTTTGGCCAATGATTATAAATATACAGTTATTAAAAATATGCTAAATCTATATGGAAACAGTTATTTAAAAAAAAAACTTCTTTCTTAATAATATTTACAATATAAAACCTAACTGATAAAGTTTGATTAAATTATAATAGCATCTGTAAAAATATGTTGATAATAAGTTGTAACAATTGCTTTAGTGCTAATAGGTTATATGTAATTCACAACAATGAAATCTATTATTGAAATAACGTACAGTAGAATCAACACGTGGAAGTAAAAGTTCTTGAAAACAAAAACTTTTCCTTTTTTATTTAAATTTCTTTCTACTAAACAAATATCGGAAAAAAATAGTTACTATTTTACTACTGTATGTTGATTAATTTGAAGTTCTGAAAAGCATAGAGAGAACTCTATTCAAAGCTTCGCATTTAGTAGAAAAATGGTGCCTAAAGGATATGGAATTTTGATAGGACAGTTTATTATTTCTGCTCCTCTTGTTTTCGTTATTCTTAAATCCAGTCTAATCAAAGCCATTGGTAAGGCGTACCTGTATTTTATATTGGTTCTCATTGTCTTCATATTAGGACTGTTCTGTTTGAGAGACAGCAAACCATGGAACTACGTCTGTCTGGTAGGTTTTACAGTGAGTAACAGCTTCGTTGTTGCAGCATCTATATCCCCTTACACAAACGAATCTATTATGAATAGTTTGAAGTACACAGCCATTACCTTCAGTTGTCTCACTCTATACGCCCTATGCACATATCAAGACTATTCCGTCCTGGACAATATTCTTTTTGATTTTCTTTTTGCAGTCTTCATTTTCACTCTTATTGGACTTAGTTTAAGCAATAAGAAAATAACTTTGATCACATCAGCACTTGACATACTTATCTTCGCCATCTACATTATTTGCAACACACAATTGCTGATCAAAGGAAAGCATGGCTCTGGAAAAGAGATTAACTATATGATTACGTCATGTGACCTTCATCTGGAAATCACAATGCTGTTCTACGATTTGTTAAAAATGTTTGGAAAGAAATATGATCCCGAAGACCTAAAAGCCAGTGCCCTAAAACCTGAGCCTACAAGACATTCTGAAAAACTAGGTGATTTCAACGTGCAGAAGCAAAACAAAAACATTAAGAATTGATAGCGTTAACACAGTCGTTCAACAACAGTAAAAATATATTCCTACTTTGTGAGTATTGAATTGAAAGACTTACACTTAATTACTGGCTAAAAGCATGAGTCTTTTACTCCAAATTTCAATCACGATTTGATTTTTTAGCAAAGATAATTCAGTATTCATTTTTTTCTCTTATACGTATAATGTTAATGTTCCCAGCATCCTTTTACCTTTCAGCTCAATTTTAAATTGGAAGAATCTTATTGACAAACATTGTTTTTTTAGTAAAAACATAATAACTTGTTAAAATATTATCAAATTAAAAAATTCGGTAATCAAATACTATACATTTTATTTATGGAACTGATTTCCTCTTCCATCCAAGAAAAAAATTCACTTTGGAAAGAACTGTTTCCTAATTATGTCAGGAAAAACTTAATATAGTTCCTTTTAATAAAATTTCATTAAAAATGCCAATGTACATGTCCGAAATATATTAATAAATTTTTAGACCATAGGAAATTTACTGAAATTTTAAAATATTTACCGACATTTTTGTTAATGTATAAACTTCTTCATAATTCTTATTACACTTTACAGATATAATATTTCTCCTACAATATAATTTCACAATATTTCGTCTTTCTATGCGAAAGACTTCTTCAGGTGACTATGTGAAGAGATTTTCCATATACACATTTGCGGAAAAGACCTCATATAGTCATCTGAAGAAGTCTTTCCAATAGAAAGACGAATATTGTGAAATTATATTTTCGGACAAATATTATATTTGTAAAGTGTAATAAGAATAAATGTCATGTTATTAAAGTGTTTAATTGATAAATCTTAAAAAACCAGTATTTCTTGATGCATATTTTGCTAGGAACTATATTTGTTAGTCACAAAATTGTAAAATCTTTAAGAATAAAAACAAGACGGACAATGATTAACCCATGAGCAAGATTCCAGATCTGAATAGAATCAGATGCAGCCCTACTATTTTATTTCATAGATTCTTCCAGGATTTTAAGTGATTAATTATTGAGTTACAATAAACTAACGCTCATATAGATATGTAAGTGAATACATCACAAAAATAACAAATTTATTGCTATCAATGCTTATCGTTTCTTAAAGTTCATTTCAAACACTAAACTTAAATAGGGAGTGAGCAGCAAATTTATTTGGTGATTATTGTGATCAAAAGTATTTTACTGTAAAATCTGCAATACCTTATTGGCTTGCTTATTACCAGACATTAAAATATTGTTTCGATTTATTCCAATAACCAAGCCTTTTATTAGTGTAGCATTTGCCTTAACCGGTAATTGTAGACTATTTGATAGAATAAGTCAGCGACCCGTGTTTCATTAAAGAAGACATTCTATATTACCCATGTGGAAAGAAATGAGAAGGACAAACATTCAACACCGTTGTGGATTTGAACCGAGGTTCAAGTGCGGTACTTGGAAGATAATTTTTAAGTATAATTAAGTATAATCCGGATATGCATCAAAGACTAGATACTAAAAGTATGGTGCCTGCTTGAAGGCTTGACCCTTTAGGAGTCAAAGATAAAAATATCTGATCGTGCATCGAAACTTCAGATTCTTATTACAGTTCCTATTGTTAACGTTATCGATTTGTTCGTATTTTTAAGGGATCAAATAGAGATACATAGGAAAACCTGTTAAAAAATTGGCTAAGTATCAAAAACCTCTTATAATTTAGAATCTTCAGCACTTTAGGGGATACATGATTTCTAGAATATCGGTTTCTAAATTAACATGAATTTTGTCTGTCTTTCAAACGCTTATGAGAACTAATATTAAAACATTGTAAAAGAAGAATAAATCGAAAAAGATAGCTATAACTGATAATTTTTATAAATAACATTCCGACCTTACAATTATGTATGTATTTGCGTATAATGCTGTAATTAGGTTTCTTATCTTTAGTTTAAAAGAGATCACTGATTTTTCAATTACTGATTAATTGTTCATCTCATGAAATTTTATTTCTTAAATAGGGAAGGATTATTGACTATCTCAATTAATTGCAGAATTAATAGTGTCTTCTTTTTTTATATTTATTTGGTAATTTTATGCTACAATGATTACTTTTATTAAATAAGCAGGATATCATGAAAAGCTGTCAGGCGAAAATACAAATTATGGTTTCAAAGCAGATTTATCCATTAATAGCAAAAATATGTAATAATTAATATAGATCATATAGATTGCAATATAAATTGACGGTAGATAGTACCTTAATTTTATTTTATTTTCGCTTTTTATTACAATTAGCATGAAAATACTGGGTTAACTTAGCACAGAATGTTTCGATTTCTTTAGTGACTAAACTTTATGACCGTTGATAAACAGAGGTAGTGCTATTTGGAAGCCATGTTTTAAGTGATGCCAAACAGTGATAAAATATTTCATATTTGTAAGAGAGAGATGAAGATGGCTTTAATAGGTGTAAGTAATAAATATATAAATTTAAAAAAAGTCAGAATACATTTAATAATTATGTTATTTACAATATTTTATAATATTACAGAAATGGACATATATCAAATTAGATCATTTTTTTTCGTTACCGTAGCTATAAAGAATGAAGCAAACAAAAATGCAACCACATATCAGTTTAATTATTTACTGTTGTACTTTTTAAAGTACCAACGTGATTAAAAAAAATGAAACTACAATTTTCTTTCTTTAAAATCAGTGATAAAATTATCATCTTATAAAATAATTTACTTAACAGCCAAATCATTTTTTGGAATTTATAACTGAATTCTCAAAAAATGTCAATGTTCTAGTGATTTCATTCGATTTCTTAACAATATGATTTAAAGATTTGAAGAATGTTTGTATTAATCCATTTCGAATGAAAGTAAAAGGAATATAAAACTATTTGTTAGTTTCTTAAAATGTAGTGCTTTTAACTAAAGCCATATTAAACTTCACAGCTTGTAACTATTCAAAGTTAATTTATTAAAATTCATTTCTTTGAAGCCATTCGAATTCAAGGCGTCTCTGAAGGTTTGGTGATGACGACGCTAACACCTCTGCAATAAAATTGTAGTAGAATGTTTTGTTATTGAAATAAATTTAATATTTGCTTAAAGCATGAATTTTACATATTGAAAAAAATTTCCTTTTAGAGAAACAAGAATGTTTGGTACTCACAGACTTATTAGTAATTCAAAGGAAGAAATAATATATATATTCTTTATGCAGGAATGAATGTAGTATGTTTTGTACTAAAGCCCGTTTCTTGCAAAGATTGAAGTGACGTCAGAAAACCGCGTAACATTATTCTATAGCGAAGAATATAGTTCCGGCGTTCTTGTTACTTCATCCTGAATTTAGAAGATTATTGTTGATTTGAAAACATTAAACATAAATAGAGACAAAAAATATAACTGTTTAAATTATTAGATTTGCTTATTTTCGATCACATAGCAAGAGAACATGCGATTAGTTACTATTTTTGAGAGGCTCATCTCAACATGGCAGAATCCAGTACATCGCACGCGTCTCCTTATAAATATTTCAAAAGTAATTTTAAAGTCAGTCTATTTTCAATTGTGGGATACACAAAGGCCTTTTGAGACCTCAGTGTAAGGGACTTTAATAGAAAAGTACCTCCCATACCATGTTATGTTAAAGGTCAAGCCGTGCGAACACCACGCAACTTTGCTGCAATTTAGTCGCGCGATTTTGACGTCACGAGTTGATATAAACTTTTGTCAAGCGCGAACGCGATGCAACTCGGATATGCAACTCGAAAATGCAACCTACCCATGACAACGCAGATTTTAAATACATCACGTGTGACGTCAAGCAAAAGTCGGTTATGTCGTTTCAAACATAATATAAGAGTGAATGATTTGCAACATATGATAAATATTTTTTTAAAATTATTAGCCGCTATGGAATTTAATTTCATGTTATTATTTCGAATCAAAAGTAACGAATGACCAACAGCCAATAAGAAACCATGCTCCCCTGGAAACAATAACGTCATAACTTTTGCATTACTGCGTCAATAGCCTTCGCGTTCGCCAAACCCGATGTGGAAAATCCGAAAAAATCGAGGTTTTGAAACCTCTCTGATGAATTCTGCCGCATACAATTACTGCATTTCAGTATAAACTTTATTTATGCATAAAAGAAACTTGCAATACTCTGATATTAATTGAGTATGAGCCTGTCTTCAAAACGAATCGACAGATATAATTTTCGACGCCATTTTTTTCATGGGCGTGGTTTCACAACTAACGTGTTCCAACGCTGCCCTGTGATTGGGTAATCCCCAGTGACGTCGATGCAACTTTCAGAGTTGCAGGTATCAATGCAACTCGAGTCGGATGACAAAAGTTGCAAATAAATTGCATATAAAAGTGCTAAGCACTTTCTATATCAACTCGTGACGTCAAAATCGCGCGACTAAATTGCAGCAAAGTTGCGTGGTGTTCGCACGGCTTCAGTCTATTCACACCAGTGCGAAGCAAATAATTGTATTTGTTTTGTATTCAAAGAAATAACTGAGGATCCGGAGTTGCCGAATATTTCCCGCAATACAGTGTATAGAAAATTACAATTTTTGAATTTAGATATCAGTTTCGGCATAGAAATTTAAAAATATATAACTGAAGATATGATCATGTGGCGACACAAATATTTGAGTACAATTTAGCAATTTCGTGCCTACAATAAGCCTATCATTATTTATGAAACGTTGATAAATGCCGGCCACGCACTTGGAAATGTTTGGTACAATGCTATAGTCCACATCATCGAAGAAGGAAGCTTTTATTCATGGACTTACAAAACGATTGAAGACACCGATGGGGAAAGGTGAACGTTGCATTTGTGTATATGCTGACAGTGTTAATGGCTTTGCTGAAGGAGGATTTCTGATGTTTCAGTCGGAAAGCAGTGGGATTATCATCAAGAGATGGATGATAATTGTTTCTATAACTGGTTTAGATCTCTGTTATCCCGTCTCATTCTATCATAGTTATGGATAACGCTCCCTACCATAGCGTCCGCAGCGAAAAAATACCGACAGCGAATTGGTGTAGACAAGAAATTCAGCTTGGCTGACACAAAAGATTACAGTGGCAAGGTGATCAGCTCAAGTCAGAATTACTTCAAGTAGTTACGTTTGAAAAACATAAATCTTAAAGTATCATGTCGACGAAATGGCAAAAGCAAAGGGGTATCATGTGTTAAGAATTGAATCCAATAGAACATGGCTTACATGGCTTGGAGTCAGATGAAAGCCATGTAAGTCTATATAAAACATTCAAACTGAAAGACGGAAGTGTTTATTTGAAGAGAGCATTTTGAAAGTGACGGCGGAAATGTGAAGGCGTTTTTGTAGCGCACACTATCAAATTGGAAGATTAATTTTGAAATCTGGACTGCTTGATAGAGCTTGAAGAATAGCTATTAGTCATCTGAACTGTGATTCTTCTGATAGTACGAGCGATACGGACTCATCAATTGGATGTGAAGTTTTCACAGCGAACAGTGATTAATAAATCTAAAACAAATCAAAAACGAAAATAAAACTTATTTAATACAATGGAAAAAATAAACAAACAAAAAACAGTGAAATAAAATTAAATAAAAAAATAAATCAAACAAAAAGAAAAAAAAGTACATAAAAAGACAAAAAATAATAATAATAGAAATGTAGAATAAAAAGAAAAACATTTTTTTTTTTATAATATATCTATGGGGAATCGATCCAAGATCCTTTGTCTTACACGATGAATGCTTTATCCATTATTACATGTATTACATCCGCGTTACGTCACTTCAATCTTTACAAGAAGTGGACTGTAGAAAATATTAACTGTAGACGGCTGCGAGCTTTCAACAATTTGAGTTTATCATTACTATCATGGATCAAGATATTGTTTATTTTTTAGCAGCGAAAGCAGTCCTTGATTGAGAAAATTCTATTACATTCCAAATCCTTTAGACTTACATTGGTTGAAAATTTTCTTTTTTTTCTTCAACTTTTAGACCTAAATTGAAAACTCAAATATTATTTTTGGAGATCCAGATGATCACGTCAATTTCTGCAGTTGCGTTTATGATATCTTGGTAAGTCAAGTGCTGATGACTGGCTTCACTATGGCGATAATGTTGAAGAAGAAGGACTTAATGGAGTACGCCAAGAAAAACATTATGCAATCGATTATTGGACTCATTATCACGGATCTGGTAGGATTAAACTTTGTGGGCAAGATTTCTCCATGGAATTACCTATTATTGTATGCATTCAGTATTCTCCATGGATGCTATCTGTCAGTTATTTTATCTTGCTTTAGTGTAGACTCTAAACTCAAGGTATTGAATATTAGGAGAAATTTGTGCCTTGTTTATCTTACTCACTTGCTATGCAACTCTCACAAATCAAAACTATGAGCTTCTAGATAAAATGCTTTTCGATTTTTTCATTTCAGCAATAGTTTTCTTAGTGGTTGGTCTCTCTCAAAAACAGGAAGATGATCCTCATGTTCTTTTTACTATGTATTTTCTATTCGTCGGTCAGTGTTGTTAGCATTACTCAATCATTATTTCGTGGAAGGTTTTACTATAAACAGATATCGGCAGTCTACGCGGCCACCTTCCTCTATTTCCTTATGATAGTTCTTGCTTATGGTTTCCTCCTCTTGTTTGGAGAAACGTGTTTTATTGATGAACCAATTCAGCGACCAAAGAAATTAACTGCCAAAGCAACAAAATATGGAAGACATCATTACAGATTGATCCAGAATGAAATGAATGCTATCTACAAGCGATCGAAATGTCACTGCAGGAATAACACTGATTTTTAATTAAGATTTAATTTTTTAAAATATTAAATTATAACTTATAATAACACAAGACAATCACAATCTTAAGAATTCTATTTTTGAAGACAATTCGAGAAAGATAAATAACTGAAGACAATTAAAGAAAAATAAGATTTCAGAACAACGCAAAACTTTATATCATACTGTTTAACGAAATTAATTCTGTACAATTACAACTTCAGTTAATTAACATTGAATGGTACAGATAATTTTCATTCAGCAATTTTTGTTATTATACAATTGTTTCAGATATTTTAAAATTTTCCTGAAAATCTACAACATTGATTTATTTGTTGCATAAATTATAAGATTTAGAAACCAAAACTGAAAAAAAAATAAAAGATATGTTTAGATAAAAATGCTTAGAAAAATTCCACTTTCGATTGGCAATTTTTAAATAATCAATTCTGAAGTTCTAATAAACTGTAATTCAGTTGTATTTCTAAATATTTGAAATACATAAAATTTAACAATTATTGCTGAAAACTTTTTGATAAATTTTAAATCTTAAGAGCCAGAACAAAAATATCACTTAATGGGGTCATTCCACAGAAAACGTACCTTTTAAGAGACAAAAATGTTTAATAAAAAATATTAATAAACAAATCTGAAATTTATTTTCTAAGCAGTATTATTCCTCCTATGAATTATAAAATGAATTGTTACATTGTTTCTTCCTTTTTCATGAAATAAGGAATAAAATAAAATTTTGATATGAACGGAGGATATGAACTGTAACAGAGTATAAGATACAGTAATGAAATCTACCATATTTTAAAGGCTTAACTCATAATTTAAGCAAAATTTCAATTTATTCTGAAACTGAGTGGTTAAACAGAACATTAACTTATCGCAAAATAGCAGAAAAGAAATTTACCGATAATAATAAACAAATATTCCAATATCATAAATATTTTAAATTAATTATTGAGATAATGATAAAACACAATATAGTATATACTAAATCAATGATTGAGACTCATAGTATTTAAATAAAGGATTTTGTACCCTCTGTTACGAAATTAATATCCTCCATTCAATGGTAATGTAACGGAGGATATATCTACGGAGGATACACTCTGCAAAATTTCCCTAGTTTGTCATCCTTATTGTGAGGTTAGCTCGTGAACATCCTTTAAAATGTAATTGAATCGTATTTAAGAATAATTTCAACAAATTCTATGTATTTTCTCAATGTTATTTTCTCAACAAAGTTGAGAACGGAGGGTATACAAAGATGAGAACCGTCTTGACAATCCTGAAGAAACTGTTAAATAGAATGTAGTTAAACCACACTATTTTTCTCCAAACACAAGACAGAGCTAAAACAAAGTGGCATCTTTTCCTCCTTCAACCACTCTTTGTGAATACTATTGCCATCTAATGGGAATTTGTTAAAATATCTTCAGGACGGAGGATACAGAGAAAGTCTGTGACAAACTTTCAAAACTGAAAACATATGTTCAAGCTAACATTTTCTCATTTTTTTTTTATGTCGAACTGCAGTTCACCTTTTAATGTAAGAAATATAATGGTGACTCACTTATTCAATATTCATGTAATAATTAACCACCCTTCTGACGAAGCATTTGTGACATGTAACGGAGGTATACATATCTTCACTGTTGTTTAAAAATTTAATAGAAGTAAAATGAAAGAACAAAGAATACCAATGTTCATATCTTCCTTGGTTTGTATTGCTGTTTATAACCACTGAAAGAAGAACTTTGAATATTTCTTAAGTAAATAAGTGCCTTGTACTTAAAAAGGTACGTTTTCTGTGGAATGACCCAATGCACATTTTAGTTAAAAAAGAAATCGGAAACCTAAAATGTTCTGGAAGAAGCATCTGAAATTTTTTAATGATACCGATACTAGATGGTAAAGAATCCCTTAATAAAAAAATTGATTTTAAAGAATTAGTTGAACAATACAAAAAGCAAAACTAAAATCCAGTAAATAAATAAATTAAGCTATATTTCTATCGTATTTATTTGTCAAATTGTCACTTTCATTCCTGTTTGCATTTTTAATTATAACGTCAATTATTTAGGGTGACAGATAAACTGAAACTTAGAATTGTTAGTTATGTACCAAACGTTTTTTAATCATAAACTGTTTACTTCCCATTTTAAAATATTGCACAAATTTTTCAGTAATATTTCAAGATATTATAGTGTCTTTGAATTACGGGAATTTCAAATTCCTTAGTTGTATAATTAATCTTAATTTGCCTTAACCACTTTTTTATATTTTTTTTATAAAAAAAAAATATGTTAAAGTAGCCACTTTGTTTTGATTCAATTACAATGAGAATTCTGTAAAAAATAAATAATGAATTGCTATAATGGAAGCATTTACTGTCTATCTTGTTGATGGGACATTTAATTTGTAATCTTTTTTCATGATTAAAAAAATAATAAATATGTCTTCGTTATAAATAGCTTTTTCCTCCTTAAAACGAGGAAAAGTCCTGGATGAATAAATTAATTTCACAAACATTCACTTTCAGGTGTAGAAGGAACGGTCTATTGAGTTTTGAATCATTACAATGCAATAAAAAAACCAGATTTCATTTCTAAGAAATTATTTTTTTTTATTTTTTTATTTAAAATCATGGAAAAATTTTAGATAAATATTGGATTGCTTTGGTTGGAGAGTTTCTAGTTAGTGTCAACTAATTTTTTTTTTTTCAAAAATTCATTACACAACTTAATGGAAAAGAAAACACGTAAAAACTCTAAGTTGTTAAATGTAGATGCTCAATAATATTAGACTCTTTAAGTAAGAAACCGTTATTCTATAAAAGTACAAATAATTGCTTTGACTTAGAGCTGATGGCATGCGAAGAAATCTGAAATAACGAAAGTTAATGGACTTTTTGTATCCACTGGGCTAATGTCATTGGTAAGTAACGGGAAAGGATTAAATACTGTATCTTATAAATATATCTAACACCAATAAGAAGCTTTTAGCTTCTATTTTTTTTTTCCCCAGGAATTCAGACATGCATAGAATAATTTCATGTTAAATTATTAAAGTAAAAAAAACAGTAAAAACTTTAACATCGAATCAAAAGTAAAACTCATAGCAATGTCAAAATATTGTGTTTTTAATGATCAGTGGCTGGATGAGAAACTAAATCCTGAATTTTCTGGTTGGGTAGCAAAGAGTGAAGGGAGACGAGGGAGCAGTGTTTTGTAAAGTGTGTTCAAAAACTTTTCAGAGTCAGCAGCATGAAACTGCTGCTGCTGCTAACAAATGTAGAACACTGACCGATTTTGCAGAATACCTACCCAATATCCCAAACATCTTAATCCTAAATGAATAAGATATTTTTAAGAAGGAACAACTTAAGAGAAGCTGTTAATAATAAAGCTGGTAAGAAAAGTAGATGCTAACAGCTAAAAATATTGTGGGTTGTTTTGTTTTTTGTTTTGTTTTTTATTTTCATAGGAAAAAAAAGTTTCGAGGAGGATTTTTGGCGTTCAAATCTGTACAGATGAAATATTTCGACCTTCAAGGGATATATTAAAGGAATTTCGATTTTTCAATCATTATATTAATTTATCAACTAGGATTTAAGGAAACTTTACCATAAATTAAACTTAAGCTTCATTTTTAAAAGTTAAAGTACTGTCTTTAAGATGTAAAACTATAGGTCCTAAAGACCTGTAGTTTTCATTGATGTCAGCGGGAAGATTTTGAGGCCAGGAGAAATTCCTGACGCTCGCAAGTCATTGGCTTCAGTGAATTTCTGAATTTATTTTCTTTGTCTCCTCAAGGTATTTCCATTTTTTTGTCAGAGTATCTGAACTGGTAAGTTTTATTAAACCGTTTGCAGTATATTCAGTATAACTCTTAATTATCTTGTAATTGCGATTATAATTAATTAGTCTTTTTTTTTATCACTCGCTCTTTTGCCAACAGATCTCTTAGTTATAAATGTCTAATTTTCCAGATGCCAAGATTATTGTTTTTCATCTAAGTCTTGATAACACCACACACTATTTTATACCCACCCGGTATAATACTTAAACGAACAACAAAAACGACAAATAAGAATCAAACGTAAAATTCTATTACCAAAACAAAAAAATAGCTATATGCTATTAAAAAAAAAACTTTTATATTGTAAATAATAAAAAAAAGAGGTTCTAATGTAACGAATACTCGAATTAAGCTACAATATATATTAATGTATGAAAATCCAAAAAATAACGGCCTTAGAAACAAAAACAGGATTTTAACGAAACTGTTCAGCCAGTTCGATCCTGAAGTGTATAATGTAAAAAATATTGGAAAATTAAAAATTTTTAAAATAATAGAAAAAATAATCAACGAAAAAAAATAATTTAGAACATATAAAAGAAAAAGCTAAAGGAACTATATCTTTATATCTTGTTTTATTTTATATCTTGTTCACGTTGCTCTTATTTTTTATGTAACATTTTAACACTGTACTTATGTACTCTTTATTAAGTAACAACCATATGTAACTACTATCAGCACCTTCACCACAGGTACATCAGTATACCTAGTAGGACTGTAATGTTTAATTTGGAAAATAAAATAAAATAAAAATAAAAAAAAATGAATATTGAATATTTTTTAAAAATAAAAACCCAAAGTTTTTATTTCGAATTTGCATTTTATTAGATAACAGTTTTTTTTTCGATTATTATCATATTCATGTTATGAATAAGTATTATTATTATTGTTCCATTTTCAATATATATCTGCAGTAAATTTCCAATTTCTTTGTTGTGATAATGAATCTTCGTTTAAGGTTTTGCTTGAACTGTTCATAACTGATTTGTTTTCATTTTATCAGTGAAGTATGGCTATTATTTCATTAATAGATGAGAGGATTTCTCTGGCTACATCAGTAACCTAATTCTCAAATTGCTCCATTCATGACTAACGTAGGTTTTCCATATCTAAGAAAGGTTATTGAAAACGGTTATGTAAACTCCACAGATTAAAATGAATTGCCTTTTTGGGTTAAACTGAGACCCTGAGACGGCCGTTTCAAGCTTTTTGAGCGCTTGTCAGCCAGGGCTACTCAGCCAGTGCAGAACCCAAAAGGCGTACGAGAGGAAGAGCAATTCCAAGATGGTAAATTATAATGACCCATCAAGACTAAAGAACGAAAAATAAAAAACAACAAATGTGGAATGCAAACACCTTGGGCGTTACAATGTCCGCCGCAAAAGGCATTGGCCCAAGAAAAAAAAAGTTAAAAATAAGGAAAACAAAACCCTCTAAAGGATAAAAGAAAAGCCAAAGAAATAATCATTTTGAAATGAATAGCCTTTTTTTGGGTTAAGCTGAGACCCTGAGACGGCCGTTTCGAGCTTTTTGAGCGCTCATCAGCCAAGACTACTCAGCCAGTGCAGAACCCAAAAGCCGTACGAGGGGAAGAGCAATTGTAGCGTGATAAACGTAATGATCCCTCAAGACTAAAGAATTATTTTTTTTTAACATTTTTTTTTTCTTAGTGGACAAATACCGTTTGCGGCGGAAGTTGTGACGCCCAATGTGTTTGCAATCCACATTTGTTCTTGTTTTTTATTTTTCGTTCTTTAATCATGAGGGGTCATAATGTTCAAATTCCAGAATGATGTTTGCATTGCTACGCTTCTCTAGTTCATTCTAAGCTTACAGTTAACACTCGTCAGAATTGTGAAATTTTGGATCTACACATGATGATGTTCATAAAGCTACGCGAACACCATGCAATTTTGCAGCAATTTAGTTGTCCGATTTTGACGTCACGAGTTGATATAGACAGCATTGAGCCCGTTTACTTGCAACTTAACTGCAACTTTTGTCATGCAATTCCTACAGCTGCAACACAGCTGCAACTCGAAAAATTGCATCGACGTCACTGGGAATTACCCAATCACAGGGCAGCGTTGGAACACGTCAGTTGTGAAACCACGCCCATGAAAAAAATGGCGTCGAAAATTATATCTGCCGATTCGTTTTGAAGACATGGTCATACTCAATGAATATCAGAGTATTGCGAGTTTCTTTCATGCAGAAATAAAGTTTATACTGAAATGCATTAATTGTATGCGGCAGAATTTATCAGAGAGGTTTCAAAACCTCGATTTTTTTGGATTTTCCACATCGGATTTGGGAAACGCATTGCATTATGGGATTCCTTCTATCACCGCAACTTAATGTCGAGTTGCATGATGTTCGGGGTTATACAAAAGTTTATATCAACTCGTGACGTCAAAATCGGAAGACTAAGTTGCTGGAAAATTGCATGGTGTTCGCGTAGCTTTAGAGGCTTCTGAATTTGGGAGTAAAGACTTTTAGTTCAGATATACCCTTGTGCTAATACCACAACATCATTCCAAACGAGCATTCCAAATTAATGGACAGATATTAATAAGAAGGCAGCAGTGGGTTCTGAATCCTTCAGGCTAGAAGTCCTACAAATAAGTTTTTATCATCAGATTTTAGAAGTTTCAATTCCAGAAGCTGCTCTTCTGTGAATTGCAAGAACTGTCAAGAATTTGTTACTTTGGTAATATAAAAACAAAATTAAAAAACAACTTCAGTTGATCGACTTTTTAACGTTCTGAAATTTGAAGAAGAAACTAATGAAATTAATTATGAAAATGCAAGTTAAAGTAAAACAACTGATTAATATTCCATTTCAGTAGATTAAATTTAACAAAGATGTTTATCTTTCAATAATAATCTTCTTCTTCTTCTTCTTCACGTGCCATCTCCATCCAGGAGGTCGGCGACCATGGCTCTAAAATTTTCTCTATCTCTTGCTATTCTGGAGCATTCTTGGTAATTCCTGCCAGTCCATTCTCTGATGTTGTCAAACCAATTCTTTCTCGGTCTTCCTCAGGGTCTTCTCCCATCCAACTTTCCCTCCAGCATCAACCTCTGTAGATCATCTTGTCTCATCAGGTGACGGAAGTATTTCATTTTTCTTTCCCTTATGGTCTTAATGAAGGATCTCTCGTATTCAGCCAATCTCAATACCTCCTCATTACTCATTCTTCTTATCCAAGGAATTTTAAACATTCTTCTCAAAATTCACATCTCAAAACTCTCCAATTTTCTTTCTGTCTCTCTAATGAGGGTCCAGGTCTCAGATCCATAAAGGAGTGTTGTCCATATATAACATTTCATCACTTTTTTCCTTAAATTAATGGAGATATCTCTTGATGTCAGAGTAGCTCTCATATCCATAAAAGTCTTTCTAGCTATTTCAATTCTCCTTTTAATTTCTCTAGTGCTGGTCCCATCCTCTGTGAAAAGCTGTCCTAAGTAAATGAAGGAGTCAACCTGTTCTAGTCTTTTATTGTTTATCCGTATGTCTATCCATTGTCATATCATTTCCTCTTTTAATTACCATACATTTTGTCTTCTTATAATTAATCTGTAGACCAAGTTCTGCACTTCTTCTTTCTACCTCGTTCACCAACAGCTGTAAATTTTCCTCAGAATCTGCCAGAAGTACAGTATCGTCTGCGTATCTTAAGTTGTTGAGGCTCCTTCCTCCCATCTTGATTCCTCCAAATTGATTTAGGTCTCTAAATCTAGTTTGATCAAATCTTTGCTTATGAAAATATTTCTTTTATGGTATAAGAATCTATAAAAAAGATTCTTGCATTGGTGTTAGAACTACATCATCAATTCCAAAAGATAGATTCATTCCTTTGGGTCATTTAGTGATAAAACTATACTGAAAATGCACGGATCTTTGTCAACAACAATAATTAATATTAATTAACTTTTAATTTGTTCTTTTGTTTGTGAGACTTCGAGAAAATATCTTCGATATCTAAAAATTGAGCAAAAAGGAAATTGAAGTGAAAGTTTTTGAAGTTTTAATATTCAATTTCTCCCAATGTTTGAAACTGTGTGTGTGTTAACAATAATTAATAGTTACATTAAAACTTGAAAATCATTAACTAAAAATTTCGTAAGACTAAATTTATGGCGCATGTCTTAATTGTTGCAAATCAAAGTAACAATGCTTTTATGCATCACTACTGAAATAAGTCAATTCCATACAATGTCATCTCCACGGTTCATTGTTGATATACAATATTCACGAAATGAGTTAGAAGACATATAATTTCATTTTAGTTTCAAAATTCTCTAGAAACCAAATGTAGAATCTTGCTGTACTTTTTTTTTTCAAAATCAAGAGTTGGAAATTTCAAAGCTGCTAGAATGTACCTAGATGAAAATCCATTTGTTAGAGTTTTCAGTTTTCTAGGAGCCCAGCTATTGGAAACGGTGTTCCTAAAGCTCCTGTCGGTAAAGAAACCTCAACTCTTCGACTTTCCTCGGCATCATTACTTGATAATGTATTTGTTTGCCGTCATTCTCTTTGCTTTTCTGGTTGCCTGCTCTAACGATTCTCCATGGAATATCATCGTAAGTTTTGTCTTTACTGGTATATTAGGCATCCTTGCTGCAGTGGCAACTTCCAGTTACACAGCAAAATCCCTTGTTAAGTCCCTATTTTTTACTTCCATTTGGTTTGGTACTTTGATTGCTTACGGATTCCACACAATCTTCAATTACAGTATTATAGATAAATTATTGCTGGGCTTGTTAATTCCATTTTGTTTCTACTGTTTTGTGAATGTAATCTACCTAAGAAGACAAATGGTGTTTTTATCAGCAGTCTTAGGTGATTTCATGTTTTCTGTCATGACTATTTCCGAAACTCAGAAAATGAAATGCCAACTCGTTAAACAAGACTATGATTACCTGTTCTTTGCGATTATGTTTTATTTGATGTTCATGGTGTTGTTTTTGAATTGTCTGACAATTTTTTGCAAAAAACAACCAAACAACAATGAGATCTCTCTAAGGAAGATTTCTTCTGAACCTATTCCGAAATCTTCAAAGGAAGAGAAAAATTCTAAAGGTAAGTATTCCAATAAAATATTTCAATAAACCTTTTCAATTATTAGATCTGTTAATTGACATTTCAAGTTCTTTTACCTGCCATGAATTGAAAGATTTCCAAGTCAAATGCACATACTCCGAATAGAAACATCTCGTAGGATCTAAACCTTTCAAAAGACAAGCTTGTTATTTGAAGACATCCGAAATAAGTCTAATTCTAAATTAATAAATTGTAGATTATCTGTGACTGTAGCCTTTTAATCAAAGAGTAACGAGCTAATGATCTCACTAAGAAACATAGAACACTATTTGAAACAAGTAGTTAATATTAACAGAATAATAATAGCATGCAACACAAAAAGGTAATTTTAATAATAGTAGGACTATTGGTATTTGCTTCAAATGAGCTTCAGGTTCTTACATATCTGCCGAAAGATTGATAGGATTTTTTGAAGTAATACTGTTGATAATTTAAAAATACCAAAACTATTTATCTTACAAAAAGGGATATGATGATCGAAAAGGGAAAAATATTAGATAGGTAATATTTTCGGTTTAATTTTCGCAATTTCTCAAATTCATTTTACTAAATATAACTATTTATAGTTATAACATAATTCGGTAAACTATTCGATATAATACTTAATATTATTTCTAATATGAACTAATTTGGAGCTAAATCTCCATATTTTATAATTTTTTAAGTATTTTTTTTTTCTCCAATGTTCCCTTTTTCAATACCTTTATAAATAAAAAAAACTTAAGAACACTGAAATGCAACATAAAAGAAACACCAGCTGTCACTTCAGTGATTTAGCCAAGTAATGATGGTGATTAAAAATTCAACTATTAAAACATATTATCTCTCCTGATGAAGCCATGTCCCCCTAGTGGCGAAAGCTAGAGACTTGTGTTTTTAACTTTTTTAAATTTTAATGTTTTAATTTTTAATCATTGTGTGCGGGCTGGACCTTCAACAATATTACAATTAAGATAATCTAAAAATTAAAAACTAGCACTACGTTTCACTTGAGGAAGAGCACTTGAGGAAGAGCCATATCAACGTTGATGGTTTGAAACGTAGTGATAGTTTTTAATTTTTAAGATTATCGTTGTAATGTGTTTTAATAGTTGAATTTTTAATTTTATAATACAAGCACGTTAAAAGATTTTATCATAATGATGGTGATGTTTGAATGCTTGAAAATTTTTAAAATGTCTTTTTAATCTTTCAGGATCTAATATTTGTTAAATGTAAAGAATCTGTATATGGTTTTGATTCCGTTATTTAATCGTTGTTTTCTTTCAGCTGATGTGAAATAAAAGCTACACTTTAGCAGTACTTTTGATATATGGGTCAATCAACTATTCTTTATACTAAACGCGAGTGACGACATAATGATTTGCTAACAAACAAAAATCGAAAATCTAACTTCCTATGGAGCACATTTTAACGATTAGTGAATGAAGATTTAGTTAAGATAACGGGCAGAGCACTTTTTTTTAATTTGAAGAACAATATTTTGCTTTATTTAGTGAGATTATGGCGGTAATTTGTCCCCTGCGTTACTGTCCCTGCGGGACAAAGCAAAACAAACAGCCTACTTTTCCCTGTCATTGTCGCATATCCTTACTATCAGTTACTACTATTTAGCATATATTTTGTATATTTAATAGCAATCTGTATTAAAACATTCGCTTTGGGAGTTTGCGAAGTCTCTGAAGTAACAGGAAAACCAAATACTCACGGGGAAAAATTGTCTTCTAAGTTACTATAATAATAATAAAATATTCGTAATTAAACTAACATCGGTCACTCGAAAGCTTTTGATCAATGACCTAATAATACTTTGGGGTAAAAATAAAGTCCAATAATTATTTCCAAAAACAATATTTATTAAATTTGTGTTCGGGACAAACTTAGATACAAAGAATAGTTGATTGACCCATATATAAGTATTTGTAATTAAAGTTCACATTTCGGAAAGCTGTAACTGGAGAACCAATCAGCGGAACGACTTCATATTTCAAAAGAGCACGTGGCGACGGACTTTTGTGTGGCACAAAAAAAAAATATTTCCGCTAACTGTCATCTTCCCTATATGGCACTGCAATACTATAATTGGATAATGCACATTACAAATGCACCTGGCATGACACGTGATTGAAAACTGCTTTAAAAGCAGACAGGTCACTTCATTGCATAATGACTTTGTTACCAAAGGACCACGCACTTCTTGTTTTATGAAAATAATAGCTGTGTCTCAACAACATGGTGAAAGTTTAGGACAGTATAGGGACTAAAAAGTGACCCTATGACCGCAAATGGTGTTAGAACAATGATCAATAAATTGGAAGACACAGGTTCTTTACAGGTGAAGTCTGGCATACGATGAAAACCGTCGACCAGCAGACAGTCGAGGATGTAGCCAGAAAAATGGCAAAAGTCGTGGAAAGCGTGTTGCACGGTCATTAGACAAATCCGTAAGTATTGTTTAGAAAGTTCTATGTAAATTTGCGCTGGTACCCCTACAAGATCAATGTTCAGTAATTTGTTATGGAGGTACACGTTTCTTGTTAAAACTGAACTGAAAGGCAATGTGTTGCTTCGATAGTCGACTGGCAATGGAACACTTTGTATACTGACGAAGCTCACTTTCATCTGCATGGGAATGTGAATGCCCATCGCTGCAGAATTTGACATCTGCTAAGCAACACGTTTTGTGACAGTTATCACTTCATTCACCACAGGTGAACGTTTGGTGTGATTTCACATCATATTCATTGTTGATCCGTTCGAAGAGCACGGTCCTGAGAGTCCTGTCACCTGCACAGTTACTGGCAAGCGTTATGCATCTCTTGTTAGCCAACCAGATGATTCCCACACTTAAACAGGCATTGTGAGGTTTTGGCATTCCCAATGACATAATAATAGAAATAACTACCAAGATATAAATTAGAAAAACGGAAAAAAAACTATAAGTGCAAGCTAATTCCTATTTCTTGATTTTCATTGTTAAATATCTCACTAAAAGCTATCTTATCTAGTACTTTGAGAAACTTCATAATCTTCAATTCAATGAAATAACAAATTCTGATAAACTCCTTTTACAACATTTTAATCGTAATATTTGGGCAAGGATATATTAAATAAATTGGAATTCTTAATGTAACATGAATTCGGAAGAAGAGGAATATTTTTCCTATCCTCATTCGTCTGATGAAGTCTTCTTGCCAAAGAAGACGAAATATTCCGATTAAAATGTTGTAAAAGGAGTATATCAGAATGTGTTACCTTATCTAGTATTTGCTGTTGAAGCTTATAATGTAAATTCTCAGACTTGTACTATTGTTTATTTGAAGGAAGGATCCAAATTGTAAGGTTCAACTCCTTCAATAGTTTCTAGGCTGATGAGTGTTAGTAACTAAGAAACATTTGCCAATGCTCCATTTTTATTTCTATTGTTCCGTATGTACATGTTAAGACTGATTACATTGATTTCTTTTTTATTTTCTTAGTTCCCAGATCAATCTGATTCGTCTTTCAGGAAACAGCAGAGTTTTAGAAAATTGTTTTGGACTTAGAAACGTTCTACTTTCACTTCTTAGATGACTAACTTGGAGTTACTCTTATGTGAGACAATAAAGACATTGATATTGATAGATTTTTTGTATTAAGATTTCAATTTAAGTTTTATTCTCAAGAGTAAAGCTGTAATGAAATATTAAAGTTTCTATAATAAAAGATAAAAAGAAGCTTAAAAAATATCACTAAAAGCTAAAATATTTCTATATATACTTACATTTTCAAATTCCAATAAATCTTGTAGCGTTTAAGATTTCTGTTAACCAATATGCTTTTACAATGAAACCTTACTGAATCTTTATTGTATTTTGAGAAACCTAATCACAATTTAAAATTGAAAGGATTTTGGAATACATTGACAGAGGTATTGACAGAGGTGTCCATATGTTCTTCCTTCATAGAGCGTTAAAGCTATCTCCAAGCTTAAGTATAAATATCAAAATAAAATATACACTTTTTTTTAATTTTTTAAATCCAATATGGCCGTGATGCTCCATCCTTTCTAAGGCTTCAACTATAATCAGTCTTAAAACAACTATCGAGATTAGGGTATTAAGCAGATTAGCACTTCTAATTAAAATACATTAAAATATAAATATATATTTCTAATTTGTTACTACTTTGCGATATTGTTTCGAATAAATTTATTTAATTCCATAAAAACAACAAACAAAGAAGGCAGTTGCAACTAAAGTTTCTCGATAAAATTGAGTTTTTGCACTCAGTGACTGTTGTATCTTGAGAAGTTGTGGATTTCATGCAACTGATACGATAAAATTTAAATCTTTACTAACTGTGGTTTGATTCCTGGAAACCCTTTCGAATATTTCCATTGGTTAATTTCCATTGTAATTTTTTTGTTTTAGTAGAATTAGCAGCATATATTGATGAGGTAGATTGTAAGTTATAATTGTTTATCTTTTTCCAATTTAAGAAATAAACAAAATGCCAGTCAAACAACTAATCTAACTATAAGATTATTTCAAATATATACCTAATGTAAAACCCATTTTTAATTGGGTGTCAATCGTTTGAATATCAACAGGATCAAACCAAAGATGCAAATAGAAATTGTTCTGCTAACTTACTAGAAAAATAAGCCATGCTTTTATATATTTGAACTAAATTAAAAAAAAAAAACTTAAAATGCTATTAACACATCTTTACATAAAATAAAATATGCTTCAGAGTAATAAAATGAGAAAACTCAACTTAAAGATTCAATGCCTATGTATATGGAACATAAATTATACTAAATTACGACTCAATTCCAAAAATTACAGCAAGCAATGACATCGATACTACCAAAAATGCTTTCGTTTCTTCTGCCTCTCATTAATAGGACCTAATAAATATACATCTTAGCCTATTATATAAATTGTAGAGGTTTTCATCCTTTTAGGGTCAAGGACCATCATAGTAGTGTGAACTTTTACTTGCGAGAAAAGTAAGAACTTCATATGAAGTTTTTATATCAAGCGACAAATTTAGGTTTTAGTAACTCGTAAAATATTCTAATAATACACTGAGTATTAGAGACACGGTACTAATAATGAGTTGGTCCTCCTCTAGCTTTGATCGTAGCCGTAATTCTTCTGGGCATAGATTCATTGGGTGTTGGAACCATTCCGCAGGAATATTGGCCCATGCTGACAGAAGAGTAGCCTTGGTTGGTTCACATTGGATGGTGGTGTTTCTAGGCTTCGAATGGATCTTTCCACCTCGTATCACAAATATTTGATGCGTTGAGATCACATGAGTGACTGAGCCGGCCAATAAAGCAAGTGGAAATGAAAAGTCATGCTCACTGAACCAATTGGGGACCAATCGAGCACACTGAAAGGATGCATTGTCCTGTTGAAAGTGGCCATCTGCGTCAGGGAATACAGTAGCCATAAAGGAGTGCGCCTGGTCAGCAACAGTGTTAAGGTAGCCTACAATTACAATCTTTAGGTAGAGATAATAGAGTTTCCAGTGGTATTAGGGAAGCAAGTTGTCCCAGGAGAACATTTCGCAGACCATTATTCCACCTCAACTTGCTTGTAAGATTGTAGCTTGCTGTCTGTGCCATATCTCATCCTGCCATCAGGTCGTAGAGAAGGAACCGAGACTCGTCGCACCAAGCGACCTTTTTCCACTCATCAAGTGTCCAATTGCGATGCTCCTGGACCCACGGCAGACGTGCTTCCTTGTTTCCTGGAATAGCAAAGGGACACTTGCTGCTCTGATGCTGTTAAAACCAATCAGGGACAAGATCCGTCGTGTTGTGCGTTGGGTATACGTTTGGTGCACCTGCGTTCTACTCAGCTGAATCTGTCGTGTTGTTGTTTTTCTGTTGCCGCAGACGATTTGTGCCAGTCGTCTCTTACCTTTTTCATCCACAAGTCTTGTCCATCCACACTTGTGTTTATTGTATGACGTTTTTTGGCCCAACTGCCATTCTTTGAACACCCTCGATACTGCTGCAGAAGAAAAGCCGAGGATCTTCACAATTTCCTAAATACTATAACGGGCTCTTTTTGGTGTTCCAGTGTTCTATTATGCCTCGTTCGAAATCGTTTAAATCTTTTGTCTTACCCAATGTTTTGTCTTATTAAAACAGTTCTCTTGATACCTTTAGTATCATACTCGTTGCTGTTACTTCACCTTAACCGGACCCGTCCGAGTTAGAATAAGGTGTGCCACTAATAAAGTGGCCATTCAGTGTATCAAGTTCACAAATACAAAATTTTGAATTATTTTCGTGTTCTAATTCCTCGTCTCATCTACAGTTTTATTTTGAGTTCATCACTACAGTTGAATTCAATTACTAACAGTAATACAAACAAGCTTTTATTCATTTCAGATCCTAAGCTTTCAGTTTTGATGAGTTCATTATCGTCTCGGATAGTCCATCCTCAAGTTTTATCGATGGAATTTATGATAAACAATTGGATGTTCGGCGTATACTGTCCTTCTCTCAATTGTGCTTACGTTATTGTAGAATCTCTATTAAATTTTTGGCTAAAAATGTATTTTCAAAATTATGGAGAAAAAGAATAGTAGTGATTCAATAGTAGTGATTTAGCAACGCTGAACATAACAATAAAGCTTATTTTATAATGTTCCGTGGTATGTACTAAAGAATGTTACAGATCATGTTTGGGTGGCCTTAATTAAATTCTTTGAATTAAGCTACTTTATTGTAAAGCATTCGTTAGAGTTAGAATGACGAGAAGCAGATATCTTCTAAGGGTTTATTTTCCAAATATTTATTTAATCACTACTAGTTGAATTTTTTTTTGCACACTTTCCAACGACAGAACTTTCGAATAAAAAATAAAAAAAAGTGGCATCACTTAAAAGATTTCATTGTTTCTGACAAACACCAGACATTGTAAGAATGTTCTGGACACAATTAGCTTTCTTTAGAAAATCAGGATAAGGACATCAGTTACATAATATTTCAATTAGATCCACTGCTGGAATCTTTCTGTAGACACCGTCTAAAGAAGAAAATTACAAAGAAATGATAGTTGAGAAGAAAAAAAAATAGATGAGCAATGTGGTTCAATTAAAAAGATAATATTTAATATTCCAAGGTTTAGTTTAAAAGAAAAGAGGATATACTGTAGTTAGATTTTAAGGCAAGATAATGTAAAATTTGAAAAGCTGCGAAGGGGATCGCTCAATGAAAATGAATTCAATACAGCGATTTTGTTAGGAAAATCATGATTGATATAAGAAAAAGTTGATAAATCTTACCAACACGTGGAACAGTTGATGCAGTAACGAAACTACACTATATTCCCATTTTGAATTAGTTCAAACTACCTTCATTTATTAATTTTTACGTTTACATTTTCGATAGCGTCAAGACTAGTCTGAAAAGTCTAGATGTCAGATATCAGTCTATTTCTTTTTCCGGAAGGAAGTCAATAGTCAAAGCCTGCGATACACAGCTGATGCTATTTCCTTTAGGACGTGAGGCAGCAAAGTGCCTTATAATACGTGTCACACTACCTTTCCCAACACCAAGAATGCCAAGAAAGATATTCCTACAAACTGTAACATTGTTTTTACTTTTGTCACGTGGCACTTTGTATTTTATTGCAACTGCACAGGGTTTCGTTAATGGGTCATACTTATGTTTGTTTGAAGGGGTAGCACTGCAGAATTTCAGAATAAAAGTGTCCTTTCGGTTTTACCCTTCTTTTTTGTAGAAGGTTTGGTGAAACTCCTTTATATTGTTCATGGTGAATGTAAAGTAGAATACTTTCGCTTTGGATGTTTGCAGTTCGGGAACTCTGGAAGTGATGATTATTAATTACTCAGTCCGAAGACAGATTAGTATGAGGTCTATGACATGTTCTTCCATTTGTGTCTATCTTCCGCCATACTCTTCAGTTACACAAAGCCTCTAACTCCTAAATCCTTGCACGTTTATGTAATAAAATTATTCGAGGTCTTCCTTTTCCTCTACCTTCACTTGGAATCTTGTCCTCTAGGACTCTCTATATAGGATTATCATGACTCAATATATATCCCAGCCATTTTAATCATCTTCTTTTAATTATACTTATAATTTTCTTTTCTTCATCCACAATTCCTAATATCTCATTATTTGTCTTTCTTTCTGTCAAGATGATTTTTTTTTTCCATTTTACGGTAACACCATACTTCAAAGGCTTCTAAATATTTATTTTCCTTAGTGTTAAGTGTTTCCGAGTTAAATAATGCAATCGACTAAATATAAGTTTTAATATTTTTTTTCCTTAAGATAATATCTATTTTTTTTTACATATCAGTAAGTTTTGTTTAGTTCTACTATAAATGCAGTCTTAGCCATTTCTATTCTAGTTTTTATTTTCATTGTATATCTTGTGTGATAATTTGTCCCAGATAACAGAAACTTTTAACTTGTTCAAATCTTTGTCTATTGATGTTTAAATTTATTTGTTTCTCTCGTTTTGATAACAGAAAAACTTTGGTTTTCTTAATGTTTATTTTCATTCCAAATATTTCTATTGTTTGACTTATTCTGTGTAATATTTCTTGCAAGTCGTTATTATTCATTCTCTGCTAGAATAGCTTGAAAATCAACGAATTTTATTGCTTCGTATTTTTGTCCTCCAATTTTTACTCCTCCTGTACAGTTTATTAATGCGTGATCCATCATAATTTCTGCAAACAAATTTAAGAAATCTGGTAATAAGAGACAGCCTTGTCTCAGTTCTTTTCTGATTATTATGGTCTCTGTTAAACTTTCACCTGTCCATACGATTGCTATTTGATTTCTCTGTAAGTGTCGTGGAAGAATACCTTGAAAAATAATAGTAATAAAAATAATTAGTACTATCTATATTAATAATATCTATTCTATATAATTTAAAAATACAATAAAATATTTGCATTATTAATCAAAATAAGACTGCGAAACATTAATGACAATAATACTTGTCATTCACTAACTATTATTGATTTTTAACTCCGGAGAGAAGTAACGTTACTCTTCAGTTTCTTCTGCCCCTTCAGCAGATGGAATGATTGTAGCCTTTATTGTCGCCTTTAATAGTTATTAACAGTGCAATATTATTGTAACACAAAAAATCTAACACAATCCACTAGTTCGGCACATGGAGATAAATGGCGCTACGGTCAGTGTCTGGTTCACGTAGTCCTTTTAATTGTGCTTATTGATTGATGGAAATGTAGGCGTATGCATCTCACTGGTGCAAGGAATTATCGCGGTTTGAATTTAACTCCTGTCATATATAGTAAAATCATACGCAATTGTCTCCATATGCTTCTTAACTGATAACGTAATTAATTAGAGAGACTAGTGTATGTATCTCATTTTCCATCAGAAGTGGAAATGTCGGGTTTACATTTAAATGCCTCACTTGATATCAGATTATATCCAAAATGTTTTGATCATTAAATTTACATATGGATATATTGTTACCAGTGGAATTGTCCGACCCCCTAAAAAGTGGAGTCAACTACCTCCAAACCACCTCAGTTAAGAGTAGTTTCGCCCGACCCAGTCTCCCTCTCAAGAGTGGACTCTTTCAGTGTGAAAGGGAGGCTGGAATCGGGTTTATAAGGCAGCGCGGAGGCTGCTAATGCAGAGAGAGAGTTCTCCACCTGGAAACAGAGAGCAGAGTTGGGTTTGTGGGCAGCAGCCCAGTGAGAGAGTGAGAGTGAGAGAGAGAGAGAGTGTGTGTGTGTGTGTGTGAGAGTGAGTGAGTGTGTAGCACTCAGTTACGGAGCCGAAGAAGACGCACTTGTTACCGAAGAGTTCCCGAGAAGTCCATGCCTCTTCCCTCGTTCACGGAGAAGCTAAACCTGATACGGGGAAGACGCCACATTTACCAAAGAGTCTCAGAGAAGTCCGTTCGTCCTCACTCGTTTACGGAGAAACCTAAGCCGCAGAAGATGACCCTTGGATCGACTAAATCGAATCTGGACAAGTTTGAGAAATAAAGTCAATTTAGTTGTATCTTGTTCTCATCGCATTCTGTATCCCCTCCCGCCGCTGAACTATTCCTGCCAACACGAACTTTCGGTAGCAATGTCAGTTGCTTATATTTTACATTCATTGTAGCATAGAAACTAAAAATAGAGGATATCAGTAGATAAATCAGATGAAGGTAAAACAGATTTTAGATAGGTTCAGCTTAAGATGAAAAGCGAATTACAAAAATGCAGAACATAAAACTTCAAAATTAAAGTAAAAATAGTAGGAGCGACAAGATAACACTAGAATTTTTCATTTATATGGTGGTAAAACTTAATGTTAAATTTTAAATGTAATGCCATTTTTAATTTCCATTCTGTTTTTACTTTTTTTTTTCCTTCCTTTATGCTTCTGCTTGTTTATTTCTTTTTTTTTCTGAGGCAAAAATAAAAAGACAATTAAAACTATATAAATATCTTTTATTGTTTTAATTAAAATTAATTTTAATTTAGAAAAATAAAACCTATGTATCAATTATTTTTATAAAGGACAATGGGAACAAATGTATGGGAAGTTGCCCCACCATTGTATAGTGATTAGATTTATAGCTGTAGAAAAATCTCCTTAAATAGAACATATTTTATTATTACGACTCGTTTCAATTATTCGTCCGTTCGGAGTTATATAATTCTAGATGTTGACATCATAATTCTCGAATTTATTATTTAATTAACTTTTAATAATTATTATACGGTAATTAATAATTAATATTATCATAATTTCACGTAAAATAATAATTACTTACATGTAATAAAGGAAAATAATATTTACTGTTACTGAAAATAATTATTAAATGATAATTAATTAATGCATCCGGGAATTAAGATGTCAACTAGATGAGTCATATCTGGAATTATGTAACTCCGAACAGACTAATAATTGAGACAAGTCGTAAAAATAAAAAATGCTCTATTTATGGAGATCTTTCCTTACATATATAAATTATTATCTTATCGCTATACAGTGGTGGGGCAGATCTGCCCATTCTCCTTTGTAAATTATTTATATTAATTGAAAATTTCAAATAACCTTAAATTTTTATCTCTATCTTCATTTACTTCCAATATTAACAATAACAAAAATAGAATATGTACAGGTTTTATTTTTCTAAATTTAAATTAATTTCAATTAAAAAAATAAACAATATTTATATAAAGAATTCTTCTCGGATTTCCAGCCAAGTAAGAATTTTGGAGTAGTCCAAGCTTTCGGACGCTGTCATGGCGTCCATCTTCAGGGAATGAGAAGCGAGATCACCGAGGGCTTTTTAAATCGTTTGAGCGCCGCTCTCTGTTCGGTCCGCGCTTTCAGGTGGAGGTTTTTAGCGCGAAAATGGCGCCTCTGAGTGATTGGTTGCGAAGGGCGATGGCGAACCACGGGCTGCTGAGTTGAAGCCCGTTCTGTTAACAGTGCTGATTTCATCTTTAATGGCATCGCCAATCACGCAGAGGCGCCGTTTCGTGCCTAAAAGCCTTCACCTGAAAGCGCAGACCGAACAGAGAGTGGCGCTCAAACGATTTAAAAAGCCCATGGTGCTCTCGCTTCTCATTCCCTGAAGATGGATTCCATGACGGCGTCCGTCATGGAAAAAAGAAAACGAAAAAAGAAACGAAAGAGAAATAAATAAGCAGAAACATAAAGAACAAAAAAAAAAGAAAAGTAAAAAAAAAAAAACTGCATTAACATAAAAGAAAAGATAGTTAAAAGAAATAAAACAGAAAAAAAAAAAGTCATGAGGCAGCAGACTTGAACTTGTGATCTTCTGTGCCAACTACTTCATTCATTTGACACAGGAAGGTATTAGGCTAACATCGGAAAAACACTCCAAAAACATCACAAATCTCGAAAACGGTAGGTTGTTGGACCGCAAAACCCCGTTATATTTTTGAATTTACTTCATGAGTACTTTCATCTCATGGGCATTAAATTCCATGTCCTACAACCCATTGCCTCTCCTTGTTAGTTAATATAATATTTGTCATTTAATTGTTATCAATAATTTTCGTTTTAATTCCAAAAGTAGAAAACATGAAATTATGTACATTAATACACAGGAAAATGAAGTCATATGAGATGTATTTTGTGTGGTTTTTTGTTTTTCCTATATAAAAACCCAACGCTGTTAACGTTTTGGCAAACTGGGTTCATCGTATAAACCTCTATTGCAAATCAAATTTATTAATGTAGGCTTTTGTTCAACGATTAAGTTGTAATTCAGAAAACTAACCAATCACAGTCTTCAATACTTTTACGATACATCGCACTTAGATAAATTTAATATTTTGTCGAAACACAATTGCTAATTTTGAATCGGAGTAGAAATTTATTCAAATGTTCTTTTATTAAAGAGAATTCAGGTATTTCAAACAGGCCTTAAAAGATAATAAAAAATAAAATATATCGATATCTTTCAAAACAATTCGATTCGTATTCAAGGGACGTTACATTTATTCATATCTAGAATTCTTCTGAAAATCAAAAACAACCATCTGATTTCCTTCTTACAATTTAAGTAAAATTATATTATTGCTTTTTCTCTCTCATTGGATAATTTGAATTAATGCTGAAATGTTAACAAAACTGAGTTGAAATGCAAATAAATATTATTGATTCAGCTTTGCACAATTCAGTGTAGTTCTGGGTTCCTAATATGATGTAATGCAACATTAGTAATATGTAATATTGCAACATTGTAATATTACTATTACAACATTGGCAAGTTTAGTGAATGATGAAGGAAAGCATATAATGTAGCATTGTTGACTCTTGTTTAAAAGCTTCTGTAAATCTTAAAGGTACTGGTCAGAAGTATCTTTTTTATTGAAAATAATATTTAATGAGTTTAATGGTATTTTTTTTTAATGAAATTTTTTGAAGCAAGATATCGGAAACTACTCGTTTCTTGATGACACGTAGTTATTTTTGTTTTGTAAACTTCGATGTTATTTTTAACCAAGGTTTCCTAGGAAAGTGAGATTCATAAACAAACAGTGTTTGTTTGTCATTCTCATAGCTTTCTAGAATGAATCTTCTTCAAACTTAGCATGCATATTAACAAGCAGATGATTTAACTTAAAATTTTTATTTTTTTTCCATGTAGGATCTTTGACAAGGAAGTAGTTCCAGAAGTAGAATATTTTATTCCTATGAAAAAGCATTGTAACCAAGATAATGAATTTCTATGACTGTTCTGCTTATTAATACTCTTAATACAAGCAAGAGCTCTATTAGGATTAAATTTAATTGGATTCAGACAATTTAAATATGTAATGTGGATTTAATTTTTTTTTTTTCAGAAAAAAATAAAAGCAATCTTTACTGTTTTGTTCAATAGATATAACTTTAAAAAAAAAAAAAAAAAAACCTTTTCATTTCTATTTATTTTTAGGATTTTTAAATCGATTTGATAAATAAAACTCCTAAGCAAAGTATGCTTTAAGTTCTTTGAGGAATTTCTTGCTTTAGAAGTGAAATGAGACTTACCCCATCCTATGGCATAAAATATCTTATAATTAGGATTTCCATGAAAGACAGAAATTGCTATTTTGTTGTGTAAATAAAGTCCTTCGATGAACATCCACATAAACATGACGGTCCTCGCATATTCAAGAAGAACATAAAAGGCTTCACAAAGAATTGGCTAAAAGAAAAAAAAGGAAATCATTGGAATAAAGAGCATCAGAAATAAAACAATGTTTATTTTTCTTCTGAAAAAAGAGAAGAATCTAAGATGTTATTTAATTTAAAAAATATTATTTCACTTAGGAAAAAAAAGATCATCAAACAACGGATTTGATATCATTTACTATCGAATAGATACAGTTACTGCTAATATTTTTTTATCTCAATTTTGAAATTTTTTAAGTCTACTGCAGAAATCTTTAAGGCTCTTTTACTTATCTTTATAATAAAAATCATTTCAAAATTTGCAGAGATTAGGAAAGTTTACTGAAAAATGATGATATATGTAATGAGATATGTGAGTGAATTTGAGTTACCAAAATTAATAACTGTAGATATCACTGAATATTAAATGAATATTTGTAATTTATTCTTAATTAAATCGTCAGGAAGCTACAGACTATAACCAGTTTTAGTTTTCGAAATAGTTCCAAGAATTTTCATTATTTTTACTGTAATCATATATTAAAAATTGTAAAAATAGATTCCATGGGCCCGGTAGCCGAGTGGTCAGCGCGCTTGGCTGCGGGTTGGAGGTCGCGGGTTCGATTCCCGGCCTCGGCGGAGGGCGGGAATTTTTCCATGCTCCATTCTCCTCCAAACGGGTCCTAGGCCTCTGTAGAATGGGTACCGGGTTTCTTTCCCGGGAGTTAAAGGCGGGCGGGCGTCGGGCTGACCCCCCGGCCCCAACTTCGTCCCGTTGGTCGAGCTGCGGGAGCCTGACCTCCCGCGATCCCACAGGCCAGCCATGGCCTATCGAAGGGAGAAACTTTAACTAACTAAAAATAGATTCCATATAATTTGGCATTAATGAAATATGTTTATTTTTACCGTATTATCAATCCCGATCAGTTGATATGTTAAGATTGTCTTCGGGATGTAAATAGCACCTCTGCGTATAATATACTGATCTATGTAAAGAATTAATCGTATAATGACTTGAAGCAAAATCGCCACGAAAAGGTTCCGATGGATTTTGGTTCGATTATTCTTCAAACCGCTGAAAAAGAAAATAAAAAAGAATAACAGTTGATTTCGATTTCTACTTGCTTTTTATTTTTTACTTGCTAGAAAATGATGTATTCAGAAATTTTTATTGTTAAAAAGAGAAAACGAAAACATTTTTTATCTTCATTAATTTGTTAATTCTTACCTGAAATGTGAAAAGATGAATAATGATATAAGTAAAGCAGTTAGGGAGATACTTAATCCAATCATTTCCATAATCCTCGTTCCAGATGCAATGTTCAGTTTCAGCTGTGTTTCAAAATCAAACAAGTTGTAATTCAAAGATATGATATCATTTTTTTGTTATAAATTAACAAAACTAACTTATTTTGATTAAATATTAAAAAATTAATATCAAGTTGAAGGTATTTTATTCCATATTCTTAAGATTAGAAAAACAAACGTGAGAAAAGCTTGGAAGTGTTGGATGTTGGAGAACAGGGAAGGCTCCATTATTTGAATACGAGATTCAATTTGCAATTAACTGGTTGATTTTTATTAGAATTGGTTTTGGTTTAGTTTCTTTATCATCGTTTTGTTTTTGAACTGAATAAAAAGTGAAGTGGAGATCCAGTCACTTAAAAAAAAGGCATGTATATATATCTAGAAACTTGACAGTTAGCGGAATAGAAAGAAATGGAATTCTTGTAAGTATGGAATACTTGAAGCCAAAAACAAAGAAATTTTGGTAAGTTTTTGAGATTGTAGAAGCGTTTCAGAAGATAGTTCTTTATTCTCAATTAGTTACACTTTTAAATTTATGAGAAGTATATGAAATAACTTTTATTAGAGAAATACTTCAAGAAGATTTATAATTTTAATCAATTAGCTATTAGTTACAACCAATGGCAACTTGGATGTCCATTTTGAGAGGGGGGGATTTTAATCAACCCGCACTGCGAAATTCATATACTAATTTGAACTTAGGAATGAATATTATGGGCGTCTAAAAATTTTAAGATCACAAAGTGCAGCAGCGTTTTTTTTAATAGATCCGATAATATAATTAATTACAGAATAATTTGAATACTTTTATTTAATAAGTATTATAATTTTTACTGAACTTTCTATACTATTGAATAATACAAAGTTTCTGTCAAACATAAGAGTACCCAGAATGGGAATGGGAGCGGTTGTGATAATTTTAGTAGTTCAACCAAAAAAATAAAATAAATAAAAGTAATCGTTGCATTCCATCTCTCCCATACACGGTAAAGGAACATAATGAGGGATTTTCAATCATAAAAGGATCCAAATACTATATTTCCTTCATTTTCGGATGCAATTGGAGCGTTACTACCTCCAACAACAATGGAAAAAATAATAGCATTCAATATATTTTTTTCTGTAACTATAGCTAAAATCATTTTCCCAAACGATCATCTTTTGTAGTATTTTCTTCATGCTTTTCAAACAGAAAGGATTCAAAAATAACAAATAAATACTATAAAAATGAAATCAATCGTTCTTTTACTAAATAATATTCAAATTTATAATTGATATATTTTTAAAGTTTCAAACAATGAGAAGAGTCTTCATCATAAATACACGCACAAATATAATATCGATGACATTTCGTTACTTTAATACCGCACGCCTACCTCACCCTGAATTTTGGCCCCTGATTGCAACTATTTTTGAGTGCCCTTTGAGCAAAACCTTGTTCTCTTATGTCCAAGGCAAACATGGTTCAAGTTCCTTAATGAACTCAACTTAGTAAAGCATTGCCATTTACCATTGCCTCTTCTACACTTCCGCTAAATAGTTGCGCCAGTAGTTTACGTACTTCCGGAGTAAAACAATCTGTGTAATTTGTCCAGCCAGTGATACTCTGTGTTCCATCTCTGCCCAGCCAATGGCCGTTTTCAGAGCATTGCCGGGATGCATATTCTAAAAAAAAAAGTGTTAAAATAATATGATTAACATTATTATAATACAATGAAATAAATTTAACATTTTTATCTGTTTTCTTTCTGTTAAGGTCAACAGAAATTATGTCTGGGAGAGACCGTACAATTATAAAAAATAAGATGATATTGGAATATATTTAGCTTCTAGATCCAAAAGCTCAGGGACATCCCAAATTTAAAGAAATATCCTTTACAAAGGAATTCAATTCATTGAATAGCTGATTAACTAATTCACCAATAAAGAGCGTGTTTCATATTAACTTCATCCTCTCTAGTGAAGAAGGGTCACCGATATAATATTATTGGAGCCTTTGAGATCAGAGAGCGGGATTGGACTATATTTTTTGTTATTATTTAATACTTCCAATTGCTAAAGGAAGAGGAAAACATTTTGTGTGTGGAGTTGTGGGACAAGATATATAGTCCACTGTTTGTATTAGTTAATAATCACCGGTACAATGGTAAATCATCAATATACACTCATTGACAAAAAATTTGCGAACCACGAAGCAAGCGTTGGATTCAAATGAAATTTTATTAGTGTGATGATAAAGACAAAGTACAGGAGTGTTACAATATTACAGCAGCAGAACATTGTCTCGGGAAGCTGCGATCACCTTTAGTACCTCGTTGAACCACCATGTGCCTGTGCAAATATAGTGATACGGTCGGGCATAGTCAAACAGACGTCGTATATAGTCTTGCGGCAGATTTGCCCACAGTTCTTCCAAATAACAAACACTGCTACATGGCGACAGTTAGCGTTCCATCTGATCGCACACATTGATTGGCGACAAATCAGGCAAGCGGGCAGGCCAAGGAAGTGTAGCCAAGGACCGCTCTCCTGTGGTCCTCTAAACCCTGACTCTATTGTCATCCGTTGCTATACAAAAGCGGGATTTGTTGCTAAGAAGATAATGCGCCAGTCCTTGGCGTTCCACGTTGCTCTCTGCTGACCCCACTATAATCGCAACTGATGATGCTGCGGTGTTAAAGGCACAAAACGGCAGGGGTGACTAGAAGGTAGATTCACCTATGCTAGGCGTCTGGAAATGGTTCTTGCAGAGACATGATTCCCTTGTGACCCTGCCACCTGTCGCTAGATAGGACTCAATTGGATTTGTACGCGCCTTTCTATCGATCAAATGATCCCCTCTCCTGGTGGTCTGTCTGGACTGGTCTATCGTGTAGAGCTGGTCCATCGTGTAGAGGTGCCTTTACGTGTCCATTGCTCCCAACACGATCTGACTGTACAATCAGAAGGGCCTAAATGAAGGGCAATTCGCCGCGCCACCTGCTTCTCGCAGCCTGATGATACGGTCTCTCTCCAACTCCGTGAGTTGTTCGTTCTGATGTCTAAGGCATCTTAGAAGCATGTTAATCGCTCACAAGCCTCTCCTGATCACTTTACAGTGCCTGTGGGCTCCACTGCGTGGACCTTGTAAGCCTACGGCTTGCGATTGCAGCGCCGCTGTAGGACGATTGAAGATGCGCAATCGCGCGAAACATTATTCATTTGCATATCTACCCTCGCAGGTAGAAATATATACCTAATTTCGTGTTTATAGAACGATATTTTCTTGATGCTCAATTTTTTATGTCAATGAATTTATATTATTTTAGAAATATATCTTTTTAGTCTCCTTCCAATTCGTGATATGCGAAACATCTGATACTGGCAGAACCTTAGTACTGTTGCAGATGTAGTCGTTCTGATAGGGGCCCATATCTAATCTGTTACAGCGATCAATCAACTAAGCTAATACGGAAGAGTTAATTTACCAAAGATAGTATCGGTGCCCTTCTGCATATGAGGAGATTCACAAAAATATAATACTTTACTCTTTTAATTATAACATATTCATAATATTTATTTTCAAATTCATTAATCAAAATTAAATCGTATTTAAGACAACAGTTCTTTAATGACTGGAACCTATTTGATCGATTTAAAATGAATGACTGAGAAAAAATTAGCGTGAATTATTCTATATAAGTATAATGGTTAATTTTAATTGCAGGAATTGTTCCATTCAGATAAGACTTCAATGTAAAAGTTAATCTTTATACAGTTTTCGTTAAAGTAGAAATAAACAAGTTAGTTGAAGAAAAATTATTTTAAAATCATTATTTTATTGTTTAATCAGCGGTTCCCAACCGGTGGGTCGCGACTTAATCCTAAAACTTTTAGAAACCATCGAATAAACCAGAAAAGATCAGAAAAATCGAAAATCGATCGTATAAAAAGAAGGGATGCGATACAAATATGGTTTTATTCTATGTTCTTCTATTCCAATATATGTGGAGGTATTCCGATAAAGAAAGGTGGGTCACCAGCTGAAAAAGGTTGGGAACCGCTGCTTTAAATGCAAATTATGCTTCGTGAAACATTAGATTGATCTTTTATGGTTACAGTCAATAAAACAACATTGTGTTTAGCAAATGTTTATTATCATATTTCAGGCATGACTGGAAACTGTTGAATTTAAATTATAAATGTTTATATTGCATGTTGAACATGTTTGTTCTGATCATTAATATCAGGACAAATATAAAATAATATAAAATAAAATAAAAACATAATATCTAGACAAACATAAGTGCGTAAATTTAGAAATTAAAGTTAAAAATATAAATTATAAATATGTATTAATTATATCGTTTAATTCTTTCATCCCAAAATTATTGCAATATAAAAAAAAAACAAAAAAACAAAAAAACAATAACAAGATAAGCCTAAACGATTTCTTCTATGTTTTTCAAAACCCGATTTGGCCAAAACACGTCTGCGTGTCTTACACTTCTTACACTCAGAATGAATTAAAACGGATGGGAATTTCACTATAAGTTATATAATGGAAGAATCCTATTAAAACTGCTCTTGATCAATCCATTGGAGATCTATTCTTTATGCATCCATTTCGTAGAAACTTCAGAGAAGACGTACGTAATCCTGTATTATAGCTTAACTTAATATCTTTTGTTTTTAGGTTGCCGAAAGAAGTTTTAGGTTTTTTACCAAATAATTTAAATAAAATAAAATAAATAAATATTTTTTACCAAATAAAGCAGAAACTAATGTATGAACTGATAAACTCATAATGCTTAGTATTTTTCTCTAATAGATGTTATTTAAAATATTATCAATATATCTAACCTAATGAAAATGAAGAATTTCTGGGAATGATGGAATTCATGAATTTTGGGAAGTCTGAAACCTACAAAACTTAATATTAATTCATTTCAATTGTGATTTGCAAATTTTAGTGAAATTGAAGTAGTTGATTATGTTGACAACTTAAATCCGATGTGAAAATGATAAAGTTTAATGAAGATAAAAAGACTTACTGGATGGATCTACACCTTTGTCGGGGGGACACGGCAAAAAAATAATTTGTTTTGCGGCAGTAGGCGGCCAGCATAAGATAGCATCCCATGTTGCATTGCAATAAATATCTGAAAGGAACAAAAGTTTAAAGTTTTATCTTGAAAAAATAAAAGGGGTGGAATTAAACAAGATTAGATTAGTGCCTATTTTATCCTATTTGTTTTAAAATCCGAAATTAAATTCAAAATTTATTCCAAATAGTTAAACTTTCTTCGGAATCAATTAACAGAAAATGAGAATGTATTATATTAAAAATAAATAAAATATTCTATTTGTGAATAATGAAACAAGTTTATTTTCTTTTAAAGCATTTCTTATTAAGGTTATTATTGTTGCTTTTATTTTAAAGCATTTTTTATTATGATTTTGTAGCTGTTCACTGAGCAGAACATTTAAATTCAGAGTATGATAGTTAAAATGTAAACCCCACAATTATTTTAAAAAAAGGATTTTTAAGCAGAAGAAAAATTGAATGTATTTATTATTTTAAAAAATAATCAAAATGTTGTCTCTCAGAAAATAAAATATTTTCTTCCTTTTCGCCAAGGAAGAAAAAGGAACATAGGAATGCTCAATTAACATTCAAAGTAGTTTTCAAGATTGTTCACCGTATGTTGCCAGGTGGAGAATAGGCGCAGACGGTACGTGGAGAGGCGGAGAGTACCATTGGCTGCATGTGGGTTATTGAAGTATTGGACCTCTCTCCAAATCGCCATCAAAACTTCATCTTTGTTCGCAAGCGTTTCCCACGCAACTGAAGCCTTTGCCTCAAGAGTTGCTTGACTTCCAAGACTTCCCATCCGCATCAACGAGACAAAGCATGTGCAGGAGCTGATATGTGACATGGGGCGTTATCGTGAAGAATGATGGCTTTGAACAGCAGTTCCCAAACGCTGGCAACGTACGGTGGACAATCTTGGAGATTACTTTCAGGGGTGTTTGCAATGTGTATTGAACATTCCTGTGTTCCTTTTTCTTCTTTGGCTTCAATGCATTGCCTTATTAAACAACCGTATACTTGGTAGATAAAAAGAGTTGCCTTGACTTCCATAACGGTCAACATATATATTAAGATTTCCTTCTAAAAAATGACACATTTAAGATTACTTTGTCATTTGTCATCTGAAGAATATATTTTTCTTTCCTTGTACTCATTTTGAGTTTATGCTTGCTGAGTGGCCCCGGCTGATGGGAGTCTAAAAAGCTTGAAACAGCTGTCCTAGGCTCTCAAAAAGCTTTCCATTATCATTTCATTTAAAAATTAATGACTTAAAAGTAATTAAACTACTGAGAAAATTAATCTGAGTAACTATGAAATCCTTATCTGAAACTGTTTAGTAGCGTTTGAAGGTATTTTGAAAATGTATTTTGAGGAAAAATACGACTGAAACTTTTGATAAACTGATTTTCTCTTTAAAGAGTTAAATAAATGATTTTTCTTGTGTTTATGTGTGGTGAGTGTCGATAGCAAGGAAACCGACTTTTTTTCTAATATTCGTCTTGATATTCCGTTTATTTGATCATCTTTGTCTACACAAATATATAAAGTCCATAAATAGTATTTAATATTACAAAGAAAGAAATATTTATTTATTAATTTATTCATTCATTTGAAATTTTATTTTTTCGTCAGTTATCAACAAAGAAAGAATTGTGATTACACGTAATAGATTTGAATAAAGTAAGAATGCCTTTTGAGTCGAGCTGATACTCTGGGATGGCCGTTTCGAGCTTATTAGGCTCTCCTCAGCCAGAGCTAATCAGCTAGTGCAGGACTCAAAAGGCGTACGAGGGGAGGTATTAAGAATACTTGATGGAAGCTTTGACCCCTCAAAGACTAAAATCAAGAAAATAAAAAAACAAGAACAAAATGTGGATTCCAAAACCTTGGGCAGCACTCAGGCTACCACAAAAGGTATTTGACCACAAAAGGAATAGAAAAAAAAATTTAAACAAATAAATAACAAACCCTCTAATGGGCAAACATTTTGTTCTTGTTTTTTATTTTCTTGATTTTAGTCTTTGAGGGGTCAAAGCTTCCATCACGTAATAGATTATATAGTAAAACCTCATTTGCTCGAGCATGAAGTAAGTTCACGTGTGTGCAATTATCGTGACGATCATTGTGATATCTAGGCAAACATGATTTGGCTAAATGTGATAAAAATATACTGACATGTCCCAAAATTAATGGGCCAATGTGTTGTTCTCCGATGAGAGTTGATTTCAGACGTCAGTTCATCTGATGTGAAAGGGTACCAGCAGGAAAATCAATCAGCCCATTGATCCATAGTCCAATTTCGGTGGATCTGACACCACTGCAAACGCCTTCTACGGTGCTCTCTGGATAGCGGCACACCGATGCATACAGCCCTACATGTCGCAGAGTCGAGCCACAGTTTGACGGGATATAGTTCTAGTGCTGGAACGGAGGCGAATTGCAAACTGACTGGCCATCTGACGTTGATTGAGTTAAGCTGTTACCGCTAAATATCTTCTTACACAGTTGTAGACCGAGTACGACCTTCTCCAGTGCGTCTGGAACACATTCCAGTCGTTTGAAATGCTACCCAGAGCCTAGAGACAACACTATGCTCGATTCCAAACTCCTTGGCAACATCAGTGATTGTGTTGCGTTCTTCCAACTTTCCGATAATCCTACCCCGGGTGAAATCATCGAGATTATGTCTTCGAGATATGGCAAAAAGTTCACGTTTGTAGAATTAGTTTTTCATGTCCAAAAGTTCAAACAAAGACAATTCACCAGCTATATAGGAGGAGGTGCAAATGTGGAAGCATGAGGGTAATGTGGAACATCCAGTATCTGACTTGTAGAGTGTTGAGCTGTAGTGAATGAACGGCAAATAGTTTTTGTTGTTTATCTTTATCCCAGTAGAAGCGCTGGCAGTCAGAGGATCAGTGGATGTGGCGAGTTTTTCAAAACTTTTGAGAGGCAAGATTCATTTTATTATGCAGTCTATCTGTCTCCTAGCTAACATACAGTAATTAATATCATGCAATTAATAAAGGGACGTGTATAGAAGATGCTGACAGTTTTAAATCAAATCTAAACCAATAGTTTCTTAACATAAATTTGTCATATTCAAAATGGCTAATGTGTGGGTAATGTGGAAACATGCACTTGTGGGTTTTGTAGAAACGTTTCCACAATACCCAATCGGATGTAATGTTTCTAATATGCTAAGCATTTTTTATTCAGATGCCACGGAAGCACATTGGTGGGAAGCCAAAAGCCATTTTGAAAAAGTGGGACGCAGAAAACATGATTAAGGCTGTAATAGCCATTAGGAAAAAAAGAAGGGAAAAAAAAAAGAAGAACTGCTAGAAAGAGCAGTTAAAGAGTTCAAAGTGCCTCAGACGACACTTCGGAGATTTGCACGTTCTAATATGTCACTCGAAGATTGTGTTTCATTTGTATTAGAAACATATATATAAAATAGTTGCTAAAATAGTTTTACTTTATTAAAAATCCTTAATCTATACTAATTTTAGAGTGTTTCCACATTACCCACACTTTTTGTAGTTTCCTAAAAATGTTGTACAATCAAAAAATTAGTTTTTACTCTTTTAAAATTAACTTTTTATATTTAACTTTTTAACTTATATATTAAATAAACAAAGTGGGTTTCCACATTTGCACCACCTCCTATACCAATTTCCTTTTTATCTGATTTCGAGCTACCAGGTGACACCTTTATACGAAATTCGGAAATTTGCTTGTGGACTTGTTTTCTACTGAGCATCTATATCTATTATTTTGTTTTGTCGGATTCTGTGGCTGTAACCCTAAAGAATGGCGTTCATTCTTAAGTTTTAAACATACCGTATGTGTATCAGCCTCATCATGTTGGAATAATATACATTGTGACTATATATTAAAAGAGAGCGAAAAATCAATTACATTAAATCATCCTGTGGATAAAAATGATATTAGGATTATCTTTTGGCAGTGATATTTTGTTTGAGAATTTTTCAGTTTGAGTGTTACTACAGTAAGTAAATTTTACAACTAATAAATTAAACATTTTCGTGGTATTAAAACTTCTTTATTTACCAAATTCATCTTCTATCTTCACGATATTGCGTTTATCTTTTTCAAGTGATAAATAAAAAAGAAATACAACATTTCTCTTTTAATACATATTTTGGAATGAATTAATTTAAACAATCTTTACTCTTAACAAATATGGTACGTAGCGTGTCATGCTATATAAGCATTATTAAAGTAATAACGCTTTTAAAAACAAATTTTTTGAATATAAATTTCTGAATATAAATTGCTGCATCCACTGTCCAAAGTCTAAATTTATGATATAAAGTTCCAATATTTTTGTATCCAATGTCCAATATTCAGACTTATTATATCATGATATAAAGTCCAATAAACCATCAATTTATTTATAAATATTGGAACTTTATATAATAAATTTGGACTTTGGACAGTGGATGCAGAAATTTAGGAATTTGGAACGGGTTAATTCAATAAACAAATAATGTAAGATATGATTAGAATTTTCCTACTTCATGTAAAATTAATGCGATACTTCCTGAAGCCTTCTGAGGAGAAGTTTCAGAGTTACATTGTAAAATCTCAGACATTGTTTTGAAGTGGACGATTTCGTGGCCTTCTTATCCAAGACATTGTAAAGATATTGAGTACACACAGACATATCAGTGTCTTTACAATGTCATGAAGGCCACGAAATCATCCGCTCTAAAACATTGATTTTTATCAAAATATTTATGTACTCCTGATGAAAGCGCTTAATATCGAATTAATTTCAATTCGAGTAGAAAAACCCCTCAAAGCTTGCATTATTTGTTTATTTTATAAAGCCTCTTTTCATTCCTTGAAAGTATTTTTTTTTATTAGAAATATTAAAAGTTTTGAAAGAGGCCATAATTGAACGTGAAAACCCAATCAAATTAATTAGACTTGAGTTTCTAATGAAGTTTATTCATTCATTGAAATTTTCATTTATTTATTTAAATCAGATGGAATCTGTATAATTGAGTTTTAAAATCTTTTATTTCAGTGGCACTGAAAATTGGTTCGAAATAGAAAAGGAAAAAAGACACGTGCTTTGTTTGACGAAATGTTCAGTAAAACAATAATGAATAATTAGTTCCTCAATAAAGTGATTTGCCCTGGTGCAATGAATTCCAACGACAAAGGAAGCAGATCTGGATGTGAAGGCTGTGATACAACAGATGCGGATGAATAACTCAGGATTCAATGGAAAGACAGGCAATTGATAAAAAAATCTTGAAAATTCAATGGTACCTTTTTAATGTATTTTCAATTTCATTACATTGTTTGTTAAACCATGAAAAAATTACTTATTCACCAACTAAAAAACTAAACAGAAATTATTGCCCAAAAGAAAAAATTTTTACATGCAGATATCACTTCATATCAGTCTTGATACTGATACTAATGATACTGAAATTCGATATAACAAACACAAAAAATCTAATGTAAATTAATTTCATATGTTATCTATATCTTTAATGAGTTGAAAAGATCTTTTCTGTCTCCTTTTAAACTCATAAATTATAATTTTTTATAGTTTAAAACTGAATAAAATTGCAATTAAAATAATTGTAGAAATAAAAAATACAAAAAAATTTAAAAAATTTCGGCATCAACTTAAGAACCTTTTATTTTATTGTTTGATTTATCTCGTACTCTCACTCAAATGCAGCTAAATAAAATTATTGAAAAAATAATTTTAAATAGAGATTAAGACGTTATGACTGAAAATAAATCAGACTATTAGGAAATAAACTTAACCTGATTTCGTAAAGTAGGTTCTGGAATCTTTACAAATTAATTTTAAATCTTTTTTTTTAAAGGAAACAAGCCAGCATCATAATTCCACATCGTAATTTACAGGTACGCGTCAGTAAAATATGTGTTACAATCCGTTCGGATACAGACATTCAGAAACCCTTTTGTCCAAATGTATATGACCCGCTACCATTATTAAGCTAGTTCACCTACTCTGTGATACAAGGAGGAGGTAGAACGAAACAGTTCACTTAGAAAGTCTACAACCCCAAGTGACTAGTCCTAGTGATCGATTAAGGTGTCAACATATCGTTAAGAAACCAGTGTCAGCAGTAGTTAGTGTACCCAGTGTTACTCCAGCAAAATGGGAGGAATATTGCGAAAAAAAATACAGCGATTTCTCCTTTCTCTAGTAATTAAATCGAATTAAAAATCTTAAATAGAGATTAAGACGTTAAGTGTTTTTTAGATGAAATAATAGAAGACTATTAGAAAGTAAACTTGTTTTCGTACAGAAAGTTCTGGAACCTATACAAATTAATTTTAAATCCTTTTCCAAAAGAAAACAAATCAACATCATCATAATTCCACTCATTAATTCTCCAAAGACTCCAGTTACTAGTTTTGCATTGTCAAAAAATAGCGGTGGATTAACTGTTTGCTTCTCCCTCTTCTCCAGTCATTAAAATCAAGCATCCAACTCTTCGTCACCAGTTCCGTCACCGAAACAAAGTTGGATGAATAGTAGAAGTCAAGTGAAAAAGTTTAGTTTCAAGAGAAAAGAAGCAGCTGACAATTTATATTAGTGTGAGAAATTGTATGCCAAATCAGTACCATTTTCTCACGATAGAGAATGAGAAATTTTATATTACCATAAATACGCCATTCTTCCAGTATTTTTGAATCTTCATCTTACAATGTTTCTTTTTAACTTGGATTGGGGTTAAAGAATTAAATGGTATTATTTTGTCTATGGCATTTGTTTTTTATAAGAAGTCATTATTAAATCCCCCCCCCCCCTGTTACAATATTTCCATTTTATCCCTATCTTCTTTTTTATTTTTTATGATAAAAATGTCATCGACATACCTCTGGAAAAAAATAATGCTATTTTTGATATTGAAAACTGCATTTTCAATGTATTGCATAACTATTTCGGCTAATAGTGCTGATGAGGATAAACCCATAAAGATGTTTACATTCTGTTTTACTATATTGGACAGAAAATATTCATTATTTAAAATATATTCAATTAAACTTTGCACAAATTGGTCCTGCTTTTTATTAGTGGTTAGATCTGTGATCTCCTCCAAAGCTGTGGAAAGTAATGGTTTTGCTATAGATGTAAAAAAGTTCAATGGCATCGATAGACATTAAATAAATATTTTCATTTCCTTTCATTTTTAGTTATCTTATGTTCTGACAAAATTCATAGCTATTTTTTGTAAAACCTATTGAGTTTTATTGGTGTTCTTTTAAATGCTCTGCTACGTATTTTGAAACCTTCTGGATAATGGTATCCGTACAATTAGTAATGGGTCTTACCCTATAATACCCCTCATTATCCTTATCTTTATGGGTTTTTGGAACTATTCTAATTTGTGGAAGAAGGGGGGTGTCCTTAATAAATAATTCGTCTATTTCAGTTCTATCAATTTTGTGTTTTTTTCCTATTTCCCGTAATTCTTTTCTTAATTTCCTTTGGATTTGCTGTTCAGAGCTATTGATCTTTATTAACCATTTCTTAGTAGGTATTTTCATTGAGAATAACTCTATTGTTCCCTTTATCCGCTTCTAATATGATGATATCATCGTTATTTTTTAACTTCTTATAAACAGCAATTTCCAATGGAGATATATTACTTTTAATTTTCTTAATATAATTGCTATGAACCCATTTTTTGTCTTATTTGGTCCTTCTTTTCGTTGTTTATTAGACTTTGTTTATTAGTTCTTGCTCCGTGATTCTTATTATGTTTTCTGGTTTTATTTGTTTGGAAATTGTATTAAAGCCCTCTCCTTTTTCAAGCAACTGCCTTTCAGTTGTATCTATTACATAATCTGATTCATTGATAATATTTTTTTTCTTTGTTAGTGTTAAACTTCCATTTTTTTACAGACATTCGACCAACTTCTTTATTTGTCTATTTTTAATTTTTTCGAAGTTATTTAAAGCTTTTGTTGCTCTAATCTGTAGTATATATATATATATATGTAATCCTGGGTTTTTCCTGAAGTAAGTTAGATAGTTCTGCGGTTGTATTCATGTGTCATGTATCATATTCAATTTGTCATGTGAATCGCAGCGTTTTATTGGTCCAAATGAAAGGAACGATAATAAATGAAAAATTAAAAGAAATGCGAAGAAATACCAAACATTAATCAGAAATCAAATTCTTTTTTTCTTTTTTGTCCTATCAGTCCTATTAGGTGTAATTTCCAAAAATTACTCCTGTGTGATAGGTGCTAGAAGTTTAATGTACGACAAAAAAAAAAAGACGTTAAAAAAAAAAAAAGACATAAAAAAAGGTGCACTTTGAAACCTTTAATGGTTAAAGATGATCTGATATTGATTCTGGTCAAAGAAGGATGGTAATTTTGGTTTATCTTCGTTTATTTACAAATCTAAGTGGTTTCAGGTAGTTCTGTGGTTTTGGCGGTGACTATGGATTGGAGGAACCCGGGTTCAAGTCTAGACGGTGGTCGGGGATTTTTCCACGGTTATTTCTCCTCCAGATGGACTCTTGGTTCACCCAGACCTCTTTCTCTCAAATGGTTATCGGGTTTCCTACTTGAGGATTAACTCCGACCTCAACTAGTCCCATAGTTCGCTGGGAGCCTAAACCTCTCGCCCAGGACCAGCATGGACTGTCGAGGTTTACTTTTATTTGTAAATCTAAGAAAAAGAACTGAATGTGGAACAGCAGCCGAGAAGAGGACAATTTGTTCAGCCTGTATCATTACTATCAACTTAATGATCTGTTTTTATCGTGATTTTTTGGAGTTTTTAATCTGTTAATATTAGATTTTATATTTACCAAAAACATTTTTCATTCCTACTTCTATTAAAAAATTCTTTTCGAGACTTTAATTTGTATTTCAAACTTATTTAGACTTCATTATTTACTTAAATGATTAAAAGTACTTTCGATGCTGCTTAGGTTAAAGAAAAACTGAATTTTATAAGGTTCGTTAAACATTGTGTTGCATTTTCACAGAATAAATAAACGATTCGTAATGAATAATCATGAAAACAATGCAGTGAATACAGCCTGATGGTGTTTGTGACAGTTGGAATGGAACTGTTGTCTCTTCTTTATTGATTTTTCAACATCCAGATGGTTTCAAAAATCTTCTGATTGTTCTTCAACATTAAAATGAAATTTTAAATTATTGACATTTATCTGCTTGTTTGTTTTTTAAATATTTTTTAAGAGTAAAACATGTCTACTACTCATAAGAAGACTGCATTATTTATCCTACAGTAGACTTTCCTTGAGAGGAGATTTTCATACATTGTAACGCAAAGTTTTGGGGAATTAATTACAACTGTTCTAATTTCAAATCAAAGTTGTTTAACATATTAACTAAATATAAGCTCAATTATACATTGCATAGTGAATTGACATATATTGTTATTAATATTAGCGTCCGGAAATTGCTTTCCTCAACTATATCTCATAGACTATTTATTGTTGCGATGTGTTATACTTCGGATACACTTGGTTTTAATTTTAATTAAATATGTCGTAACTCTGTCTTTCAATCTTCTAATAGTTCTGTAAGTTTATTTTTAAAGAGTCCTTAAAATAACAATTGAAGTTCATAATTATTTTCACAATTACCATAATTGAAATTAGAACGAAGTCATATCTAGAAAATTGTCATACATAGAAAAAAATATAATTTGACCTTTCGCATTAACCGATTTAAATAAATGATAGCTTACTGTAAAGTCAGCAAAATCTTTTATATTAATTAATTCAATATCTTAAAAAACTTACTTTTTTTTATTTAATAAAAGAAAAACAATTTGGTAATGTGCTTCAGGAAAAATTTCCTTTGCGAAGGAAAAGAAGCCCTATTTGAGAAATTCATTTCTGGTGATTGCATTTGTAAGGATTATTTTCATTAACAATTGTTCGAAACAGATTTGAAGAAACTCATTAACCTTCAAATTATGCAATTAATTCCTTTTTTAAAAATAGAATGCAAGTCTACATATTTAATAATATACACAAAAGAACGTATAAATTGCTGAGCAAAATTTTGCATATAACAACAAATTTAACTCAAGAAATCATAAAAGTTTGGAAATTTTCTATATATTTGATGTCTAATATTTAGATAAAATCGTCAAACAGTTCAGCTAATTGATAAACATCTTAACTATTGATTTAAATAGTTATTTTTTATAATTGCATACGAGAAAGTCATTTGAATTCAGTAGATTATTAATTACCCTGTTTGTAAAGTCATGAAAACAGTACAAAGGAAACGTGTGTCTTCGCAGAATTCAAGTTTACATTTGCTAAAAAATTAATGAAATCTACAAGTTTTTGTTTGTAATCAAGAGAAATAATCATTGAAAACAATCAACAACAATTAAGAATAAATACTTTTCGCTTTGGATCTTTTCCTATTAGAACTTCAGGAGAAATCCCCTGTACTTGCAGATTTCTCCATAGCATTGAGAAACTTCCTTACATAAAAGAAATCTTAAAGTTGATATCTTAGAACGTTTAAGACTAATTGTAAAGAAGATGCATTTACTGATCAAAAGCTATTAGTGGGGAGAGACAAACAGACACACACGTAGATGAGAAATGATGGTATCAGTGATGTTATCATTACTTTGGGAAACTGATGACATTATTGTTGCAATTGCAGATATTTTGGAATTTTTCTGAAAGTCATTCAAGAATTATCTATGTCACTTAATGATCCACATACTGGAAATTCATGATAAAGATATTACCCTCATTCAGCATTGCTTTTCTCCTCCAACTATCGATTGAGAGACACAATAAATTTCTGAAATAAATTAACAGGCCTAATTCAAAAAAGTATTTTGTTATTTGATACAAGACGTATTCTGTTATTTGTACTCAGTACAGGAAAAAATTATGATCAATACATGAAATCATATACAAGATGATTCAATTGAAATGATTATCTCAATATCAAAAAAATTGGTATTTTTTAACTTATTCAATTCTGACTCAATTAATTATATCTCTTCGACAAAAACTGTTTTTACAAGGTGTGATATTACTTCTCATCATTGAATCAATATTTAATCATAAACTTTATTTATACATCCTTATTTTTTGTTTATTTGCTTGCTTTTATATCCTGAAGAAGTAATTTTAAATAGGAAGAAATATAGATTTCATTTGAAGTAAAGAGTTGATGGATTTTTCGTCATTATGTATGTATAAATGTGATATTAATTTGTTTGAACCATTAACAAAAACAAATAATCAAAAATGATTTAAAATCTTCTAATTGCATATAATTACTTGGTATGGATTAATCATATCTATTTCATCTATGATTAGAGTCCGCGTTAATCTTTTAATAAGCAACCATAAATCTCTATAGTTGAATAAAAGAAAGTCCTACTTTTCAATTTTTGGGTACTTAACATTTTTAGATCAGTAACAAATAAAAAAACAAACCATAAGCTTGTCCAAAATATTTATTCCTAATAACATTTTGATTAATAAATAAATAAAATATTTTTTTAACTAAATTGATTGTTAAGATAAAATTTCTCCAAAAACTTAAGGTAAATAAAGAGTCCAGACATTCTATTCATTTTGAACTGTTAAAAAATGTGCCTATACTGCGCCTGTTCTATGTGTTTCGATGAAGAGTTGCAATAAATGAAATTCCAGCATCTGTAGTGTTGGTAAATAGAAAAATTTTCATTAGTTTATTATTTAGAAGCATGTCAAAAAAAAAAAAAAGGTTTAATAAAAGTTTAATAACCTTTCATATTCTGAATTCCTTTTATTTTTATTCACAAACATTTTCCTCTTATTAGTCTTTATTTCTGTAAAATTATGTATAGCCTATATATTAAAATACTATTTTTTAAAGGTATTTTCTTAAACTGCTTTTAATTCTTAGCAGTAAAAGTGTTTATTCGCATTCCTTTGAATCTTGTTTTGCTTTGAAAGTCTTCCTCTACTAACCATGTTTTTCCTTCAAGATAAGAATAGAAGAATTGCAGTTCAAACAATTCTGGAAGGTAAATTTTATTCTTAAACAAACAGTTATATATAATCGCGAATTTCATTCTTCAAATATTGGGATTTTTCTTAAAGGAGAGCAGTAACATTTTATTCAGGGAACATCGATTTCTTTTTTATTCAAAATAGTCGTATTTACATTTCAAGCTATTTTGTTCTGTTAAGAATGTTTAGTTTGATTTATTAAAGTTTAATGATTGAAACACGTAATTCACACACATAATTAAACTCCCTAATAAGCAAACAAAATAAAACACAAATGAAAAGTTATACTAAATGCATGAATTATATGAAATAAATCAACTGAATCAGCTTCAATAAGGAAACTTATTGGTATTAGAAATCGAATATTAAACATAAAAGAACAAAAATAAATCGGAAAAAAGTTCAAACAGAAGTTTGTAATAAGAAACAAAATAAGCAAACCTTAAAGTAAAAATAAATAACTCAACTATAGATTAGTGATATTTCGCCAATCTTAAAATTGATTTTGTCAAACAAAATTTTCTTGTTATTATGTTTTCTTTGATTGTGATTTCATATGATAAAATTATGATTTCATATAAAAAAATTTTATGGTGATTATGTCACACCGACATTTCAGTTCTTAATAATCTTAGTTCATTTTAAATTCCACAACAAGCCTTTATCTTTAGAATAATGCTTTTAGACATTCACTTTAGTTATGAGAGAAAAACTGAAGATAAAAGTTTTAATTCCATACTTCTCTCTTAACTCTCTACTTATCATTTATTAAAATATATCACAACTCCATTCAAAATATATTTATTTATTAAATATATTTTATATGTAAAGTTTCCATACTTTTTTAGTAGATCTTTCCTTCTAAAGCCTCTACTATTAAATATTCTAAACATCTCACCAAATTTAAATGTAAAACAACTACATTTAATACAAAAAGCAAATTTTCGAAAAGATTGCGTCTTTTCTTTCTCAAGCCTAAAATAACAATAATTTGAAGAACAATACTCTAAATTACATAAAATTCCTCGAATTTAGTAAAATATAGTAAAATCCTGAAATAATAGTAAACATGTTACTGCATTTCAAGAACTAAAATTATGAAATTATAGTATAAGATTTGTTAATACTGGCACATGAATTTTCTCATTAATTTTTCATTAAGTTTTTTATTGTTTATTTTTCTTTTGAGGCACCACTGCGCTGCCGACGATTAATAGTATAAGATTGTTAAAAAAGGTTTTAAAGTAATGAAATACTATTGTTGTTTAATGATCCAGCGTGAATATTCCATCATAATGTAATGTTGTGTTATGTGATCTGTAGACATCATTAATTGTCTCAAACTATTTGTTTGAATGATGTAGCTTGATAAAGGAAAGAATGGAAGCTTTCCGAAAATTTGCTATAAAATATATTTAATAAATAAATACATTTTTAATGGAGTTGTGATATATTTTAATAAAGACTAAAGATATTCTGATTTACATGTATATACTTTTTTTTCTTTACTTAGTGTGTAGACCTAAACTTGTTAGAGTGAACAATTTCAAGACATGCACTGAACTACTTGAAAAGAAGTTTTTTTATAGAAAACTGGGGGCATCTGAGATTTTACCATTTACATGATTTTGAATTGAAATAAACTTTCAAAATATTTTCGCAACATAAAGTTTGAAGAAGAGGATTTGTTCTTTATTCCTCCCACATTCTTTAATCCTCAGGCATT
>JAFIDM010002131.1:4857952-4874060 GCA_023159025.1 Thereuonema tuberculata
AAAAGACAGAAAAAAGTAATGTAGGTAAGTGGAAAATTTGTTCAAAATTTCATGACTTGCATGACTATGAAAAAAACAAGTGAATATAATTTTGTGCCAAAGCATAAATTTAATGGCGACCCATAACAATAAAAAAAATAAAAATAATAATAAAAAAAGAAGTGCATTAAAACAAAAGTTAGGAAAAAATTAAAAAAAGTCAGGAAAATAAGAAAAAAAAAAAAGCAAGAAATATACGGATTCGAACCGACAATATATGAGTCGGAGACCTTAAGCATCAAGCTACAGCTGACAACTGAAATGAGATGGTTGCATTTCTAACATTTAAGCTAATAGAGGAAATCCAATGGAAATGAAGCTAAATATCTCGAACATGTGGGGTGAGGGGGGGGGGGGGGAGTTGACCCCTGAAATACCTTATTCCTACATTGTTTAGGCCTCTCAACACGATGGTGAAATCCATTTATCGATCCTACCTTCCATTCGGAAGTTGTTAGGGGTGGACAAACATGGACGGGCGGACGGACAGGACAAACGCAATAGCTACCGATTCTGGTCGCTATCACAATTGCTTCCAATTGGTCGCTAAAAATGTCATGAGAATAAATTCGTATTGAAGTTAAGAATATCTTTTAAGAAGGAAGGTTTTTTAATTCACTAATAACAGTAGAAGATCGTGATCATTAGCTAATATCCAGTCTTTCAATGAAATATGTTTGAAATTAGGTTGACTTTCTTGAACTTCATTCATTTTCTTTCTGCCATTAAAATTTAGAAAAGAGTTAAATTGAATAAAAACCTTTCTGCAGAAACATAATTATTTCCTTGATTATTCGTGAAAACAGTCATAAAAATACATTTTAAATATTACATGACTTTCAATCAGTATTTAATTTAATTAATTAGAAATTAGTCATTTACCGTACAGTACAAATATTATTAATATATTTTATATTACAGAAATATTATTCGGTAATATTAGTAAAGAAAGCAATTCAGTAAAATGTTATAATAATTCTGCTATTGTTGGATTTTGTTTGACGTAGAACAATGCCTTTAGAAGTAATTTTGAAAGTAAAAATTATAGACAGTTTTAACTTATTCTAAAAATAACTTTCTTGAAAGGATAATGCGACATGTAGTTTATATAGGATTGCCTAAATTAATTTTAGAGATCTATTAAAGTATTGAAGTCTCGCACGTTAGCTTTATTCCAATGTTCTCATTACAAGATAAAAGCAAAAATTACATCAAGAAGAATGGGTTCTTGCAATTCAATCATTAATGTAAAGAAATATAACGTCTTAAAACACTGAGAAAATCAAGAGAGACATATAAGAACCATCATAAATATCATCTATCCCTTTCAAGAATATTGTCACTTGCCTACTTGTAATTATTCTTAATAAACATAGCTAAGGTATTAAAAAGAAAATTTAGATGTATGAATATAGTTGGCATTTCTTTGTAATGTCTTACCGTCACTGATGAAATCTGAGTAGCTATCGAGACATTCTCGGGCGTTGTGGAATCGTCTGTTGGTTTCCATTCTTGCAAACACGGAGGTGAGTTAGAAGTGGGTGGTTCGGAGCTCAGCGCAATCGATCCGCTCCACGAGAACCGCGAAATAGGAATAGCAAAGCATTTCGCGGGCTTTTGACTTAAACGAAGTTTTTCCCAGAATGCAATATGCTGTGAAAGAATGCAACGCTGTCTTTTTATTGAAGTAATTTAATCCTGCAAATAAAGATAAAATTACAAGAATTCGTTTCTCTTTAAATTAAAATAATGAGATTACTTAAACTTTATATTTGTAATAAAAATAATACTTGATTATTGTGTTCTTTATTCATTTCCTATAATGGAGAATTAAATAACATAGGATTTTGACTTAACCGAAATCCGTAAACCATAAGAGAATATTATTTTTGGGTTTATTTTTATATCTCTTTAAAACTACTAATCTTAACATCATTCACATTAAATTTAACTCGGCAGATAAATTAAAAGTTTATCTACTTCATATCAAGTAAACGTGACGAAATACTGGTCTGTTAAGTTTCATATTTAAGATAATATTAATAATTTCTCATCAGATGATCATAGATAAAAGAAAAGTAGTTGGAATGGAAATTATTTTTTAAATATTGAAAAATTAGAAACTTAAATTCATCCGAAATGATAAAATAAGATTCTACAAATCATTTAACAAGGCATCATTGTTAGATGATATTATGGAATTCATTGGGAATTCATTGGAATCCATTGGAAAAGCTATTTTAGACAAAAAAACAAAAAAAACTGTCTCGGCTTTCAGCTCCTTACGTCCTTCTAGCAGGGAAAACTATCAAAAATGATTTTTTTATATTCATAAAAGCTCTTAAATAAAATTACCTTAAGGATGCTCATACAGTGGCCGAACATAGTAAAAAAGAGTATAATGAACTATAGAGAGCTTGAGATTACGAATTCATTTCATTGCAAGTTTAATTTTTTTTTTATTCTACTTTGGAAGACGCAGTCAGTTTCTTTATTATTTCTTTAGTTGTGCTGAAAGCATTTAAAATAAAAATATTCTGTTTAGACACCAAGCTACTGATTGTACAAATAAGTTACAAATTTATATCCATGTATTAAATATACCGTACATTCATTTTAATAAATGACTTGCAAATAATTTCAATACGTATGAAGTCCAATTTTAGTTTTTCTGTCCCTAAATTTTAGGTTTCTTTAAGAATTTTGAAGATAAATCATTAAAATATCATGCGCAGATTTTGCAAATTCTATTCCACATTTATTATTTTTATTTTGTTCTCGCTGATTACTTGTCTGTGATTTTCAAGTTGCTGTTTCTAAATACATCGTTAATTTTGTGCTTCATTTGCGTGATACTTATTTGTTGGATTATTTAGTTTATTGGTAGTATTTGCATTTCTTTTTCATATTTTCTTTTGAAACTACTATCCATAATTCGGTTTATTGTTCCTACAAATCCTCCAACTGTCTTCATCTTTTGATTTAACTTTCATATTGCCTTGATATTATGCAGAATTAATTTTGATTCTTTTAATTAGTCGTTCTGCATTAACTGCATTAATAAGATTCGCAAATGCGTAATAAATGAATTGTTTTAAATGAATTGGGAACTAGAAAGTTCTAAAAATTCTAGCCTACCTCAAAATACATTTTTATCACTAAATTTTAAATTTCGCAGTTTGATAGCAACTTTATAAGGAGCTATTATGTTGAAGTATCAGCATTGTAAGATAAGCGTCAAAACAAAAGATACTGAACGTTACAAGCCTTTCTTGCTCATGCGCACCACGTAATCATCTCATTGAACGTCGTCATGGAAACGTAACAGTATGCTTATTTTGGTTGAAGCTTGATAAATGTTCAAATGGTTTTAACAACTGATGAAAACTTTTTTATTGTGGAGCATTATTTTCGCTCATACGGAGTTGAACGTTCAAATGGATCAAGTTTGCTATACGTTGGAAATGCATTTCAGAACATTTTCAAAAATCACCACTCACAAGGGCACAGGGCAAAGGCTGCAGCGGACGTCCAGTTACAGTGACCACAAAGGCGATTTATCAATCAACAGACAACCCGCTTTCTAGGATTTCAACGGCCAAACCTCTTTCTAGGAAAACCTCTCCGTAGTGAGTGTGTTACAATACGGTGTGCGGTGTCTCCAAACGGCATTTTAGGCCCTTATTTTATGGAGGATGATCATGGCAATCCTACGACTATGAATCAGGTGTAGTACAGAGAAACATTATCCCACTATTTCTGGGGGATCTCATCAGATTTTGCTGTGCACGTAACCTATCACTTCAATGTTCCAGCAGGGACGGCTACTTGCCACACAGCGAAGAAACGCTTCAGTTGCTTCAGTTGTCGTTTTGACTTTATTACTAATTTATCTGCATTATTATTCTACACATTGCAAAGCTGTTTTTAATTTACTGATATTCTGTACATGATGAAGCAATCGCTTTAATGGGACCTAAATTTGAAAAACAAACAATTTAAAAATTGATTTTTCAAAGCAAATTAGCCCTTTTTTTCTACTTTAAAGTTTAAATGTAGATATTGCATAACACCGGAAATTGCTAAAGGAAAAACTAAAAAAGGAAAACCTCTCAAAACTAAAGAACAAAAAATAAAAAGAACAGAAAATGTGAAATACAAACACCTTAGGCGGTACGATTTCCTCAAAAGATATTTGGCCTCAAAAGATATTTGTCCATAAAGAAAAACGAAAAAGAAAAAAAACGACAGAAATAAGGAAAACAAAATCCTCTAAATGGTGAATAAAAAGGCCACAAAAATAATTATATTAAAATTAAATGACTTTTGTGTAAACAGAGACCTTGGGACGGCCGTTTCGAGCTTCTTGTGCTCTCGTCACCCTTTAATTTAATATGACCAGCGAAAAAGCCGGACTTTGAGCAGACTCGCGTATTGTTAAAATCCCATTCAAAAAGTTGCACAGTAAATATGAATATAATATGTATATAAGTTAAGATTGAAGGTATTTAAAAGTGACTCATGCTACGATGCTGTAGGATTATTAGAAATTACAAATTTTTGTTTCGGTCTAAGAACTAATGGCGCTTTTCTTAAGAGTTTATAAAAACAAATAATTCTTATAAAATTTACAGTTTTAAGTGTTGAAAATATGGTTTTCTATGTGGACATGCAAAATTTCACATTTCTAGCCACCGTAAATTTTCAATAAAACCGTTGACAAAATGTGATCTAGTTGGGAATGGAGAGACTTGCTTCGCTCATCTAAATTATTTTTATGGCTTTTTTTCACTCTTTACAGCCCTGTTCTTCAAACTGTGATGCCGGTCCGCGGAAGTTTCCTGGCGGTTCGCTAAAAATTTCCCTCCAATCATGTAGCGGCTGCATGATTCGAGCGCTATATTGTTGCGGTGCGAACGGGAGCGACAATGTAGAGCTCGAAGTATAGGCGAAGTGCTCGGCTGCCGAATGCCAGTATTGCATCAGCTCGCCTGTCGACAACACGTCGCAAAAATTCTTATTTTATCGCGCTCGTTTTCTAATATTGTGTTGGATATTTCGGAAAACAAGTTATTTCTTTCGAAAAATTTGAACACCTACATGGGGAACAATGGAGACAAGAAAAGTCAAACAGCAAAATCTTTTAAGTCCAGTGGCTGTCCGTGCAAAAAATCAGTTGTGTCCTACTTCTATTTGCCTCAAAAATTTCCGACCAAACGAAAACAAATAAATACACAAAAAAAAGCACAAAACCTTGGTCACTTTTTCTTCAACCTTTCTGACTGAAAAAGGCATCTTTAATAGACTGCCCTCCGCATTCGTCATGTTCTAGGATGAAAATTCGTGTTCGTAACTTACAAATAACAGTAAGAGATGGCAGCACATATCATTTCCCGCAAGGCGCGAGATTCATAACATACTGAAAGAAGGAAAGATCTCGTGCACTACAAAAATTGTATCACCGAAGAGAATCACGGCTGGGATTGGGTCATGCATGCGCACAATAGATTTTTTTTATATTAAGCATGACGTCATGAATATTAAAACCGCATGAGTCATGACGTCGCTCGGAAGTAGTTGCGAAAACAAAGGAAGTCGTGCACCCAGAAGTTTTGTCCAATCATTGTATGATCCACCAGGAGCACCTAGCTGTAAACAGAACTAAACATTGTGATGACTGACGCGGTGAAAATCATTAATGAAATTCATAGTCAAACTATGGACTCCAGGCTGTTCCCGACACTGTGTGAGAGAATGGACTCAAACCACAAACATCTTCTTTTCCATGCAGAAGTGAGGTGGTTACGAGAGGAAGGGTTCTTACACGTCTTTTTGAACTGATGGAAGAAGTAAAGCAGTTTCTGCGAGAGCGAAAATAGACCTAGTAGAGCCTTTGTTGAATGAGGAATGGATGGCTAAGCTTACGTGTATGGCGGATATATTTAGCCTTCTTAACGAATTTAATATTTCTCTTCAGGGGTCTTGTATAAATATTTTTACACTGAGAAATAAAACGGATGCGTTCAAAAAGAAGCTGGCTTTTTGGTAGTCTTTGGTATATAAGAGGAAGGTATAGAAATGTTTCCACTTTTGGGAGAATTTTTGATTGCTGCTGATGTCAATCAGAAAGTCATAAAAGTCAATATTTAAGGGCGTTAGCTAAAAACTTTGAAAAATTATTCCCTTGAAAATGAGGATCTTCATAAAGGTAATCTTTGGATTAATAATCCCTCTTTGAAAGATATAAAATCATGCACACTTGATCCTCTGAAAAAGAAAAGTTGATCGAGTTGTCTTCTGATGTCACTCTCGTGTAAGACACTGTGTGAGAGAATGGACTCACACCACAAACATCTTCTTCAGACATAAAATTGTAATCATTGTCTCAATTTTGGATATCACTCGAAAACGAATATCCATCTCTGAGTTATAAGGCTATCAAATTGTTGGTCGTTTTTTCAACTTCGTATTTGTATGAAAAGACTTTTTCAGCCAAGTCAGTAATAAAACCAAACAGAAAAATCCAATTGATGTTATTGCAGCGCTTCGTCTCTCAGAAACAACGCTCCAGCCTGTACATCAAATTTTCTAACCTCTAGGCAGCAGCAGATGTCGCACTAGTTAAAAATTGTAATTTTATAATGTTGGATGTAATAATAAATACTATCTAATTGGTTTTTGTCTATGTCTTATCCGTCAGTCGGTCTACAAAATATTTCTCCTATTTTCCCCGGTCCGCAGCTTTAAAAAGGTTGAAGAACGCTGCTTTAGAGAGTTTTGTTTTCCTTATTTTTCTTTTTTGTATTTCTTTTTCGTTGTGAACAACACCTTTTGAGGCGATAATTGTGACGCCCAAAGTGTTTGTATTCAACATTTTTTGAACAAAATTTCAGTTAAAAAAAAAAGTTCGTTTTTCAATTTTTCTCATTTTAACAATATTTTGGTATGTTTTGATTTCTTAACTTAATAAAGAATTTAAATGATACAACACGAAGAAAAAATGTAAGATCTTCTTTGAAGTATTGAAGCAGATTTCGTAAGAGCATAATGGGACAGAACCGTAATGTCGAGAACCCGATAACAGACTGGTAGTGGAGAAAGAAAAAGCACAGCGGCGGATCTAGAAGCAGACTGGGAAACGTACTCCAGAAGGAACAGTAAAGCAGAGACCTTACAGTCCTTTTCAATGTTAACAATGAAGTGACGTAACGCGGAGTAATACATACTTCAGGTGGTCTAATGGATAAAGCATTTAGCTTTTAAGACAAAGGATGATGGATCGCCTCCTCCATATTAGGGAAATTTTATTTTCGTTTTTGATTTATTTTCGATTTATTAATTACTGTTCGCTGTGAAAACTTCACATCCAATTGATGAGTCCGTATCGCTAGTACTATCAGAAGAATCACAGTTCAGATGACTAATGGCTGTTCTTCATGCTCTATCGATCAGTCCAGATTCCAAAATTCCTCTTCCAATTTGATAGTGTACGCTACAAAAACTCTTCCACATTTCCGCCGTCACTTTCATGATGCTCTCTTCAAATAAACACTTCCGTCTTTCAGTTTGAATGTTTTATATAGACTTACATGGCTTTCATCTGACTCCAAACCAAGTTCTATTGGATTCAATTCTTAACACGTGATCCCTCTTTGCTTTTGCCATTTCGTCGACATGATACTTTAAGATTTATGTTTTTCAAGCTTAACTACTTGAAGTAATTCTGACGAGCTGATCACCTTGCCACTGTAATCTTTTCTCTGTCAGCTTCAATTTAATGTTTACGCCAATTCGCTTTTGCACAATTTCAAAGCAAGAGCTCTTCAGAAAAACCCACCTGGCCGCAATTCGTAAAAATCCTTTCAGAATTTTTCGTTTGGAAATAAAACAGAAAAAAAATTCTTTTAATTAACATTAGGTCAGGTTAAGTGAGGTTGACACTTTTTGAAACAGGATGTTTCGTTTGGAAATACAAAAGAAAAAAAAAGCATTTTTCGTTCGGAATAACTCTCAATTTTGTTCGCCATTTTCAAAGTAGCCCAAACACCGTCAGTTTTCTTATTTTATAGGAGTGCTTTTACAAAAGAGTGCCATCTAAGTTTCTAATTTTCTTAAAAAATACAAAATTAAAGTTTTCCATCGCTTACGTATTTACTTCATATTTACGAATCGTTTGATTAAAGAAAACAAAAATGAAATTCGTCTTAATTCCACTGGTTGTGTGTCCTACACATCTCCAATTCTCTTAATTTGGAATAAACATTTAAAATTATTTGTTTCGCACTTGAATCGACTGATCTTTACAATTACTTTTAATATATTTATAAGGAGATGCGTGCGATGCACTGAAGACTGCCATTTTGAAGACTGCCAGGAAGAAAATATCACCACTTAGTTAGGTTTGTCCAAGGCTCACAGCCCACAGGATGCTGACGGTAAGGCTCCAACGGTTCTTTGACCAGCGGAGCTGAGATAAAAAACACTATTATTTCAATAAAAATAAATTTAACATGGATGTATTAATGTAAGAGAAAAAAGTCAAATTGCACAGAATTAAATATATGGTTCTGGCACCCTGAACTCTCATCTCTGGAACCTGCGATAGCTGTTTGTACCTTATTATGCGTTATCAGTCGGATTTGCCTCTACTTATTTTGTCTTTAGAGTCGGCGACCTCAACAAACGCTTAACTCTCCAAGTGTTGCTGTACTTTCTATTTATGAAAGTTTAATGCCTGGATGAACAGTAACGAATAAACATGGTACTAACATTGACTTTTACAATGGAGAGAATCTGAAAGATCGTAAACAGATTGTTACTTTAGAAAAAAACTTCTTAAAGATGGGATAAGTAAATAAGAAGAAAAAGTGAATTTAATGGTATATCGAAACATTCTCTCTGTTTTTTTGTCCAGTGATACACGAACCTTTGATAAGAAAGTCTTTGATAAGAAATAACATGAGATACTTACAAAAATACGGCAGCCATATATTTAAATTTAACTGGAATTTTGTCTGACCGTGATCTCTGCTGAGCCAAACAAAATCAGGAAGATGAAAATTCATTAACTTCAGAAAAAATTAAAAAGAATACGAGGCAGAATTTTGTTTTCTTTCTGGCAAAATAAAAATAAGGAGACTATTGACTTTTTTAATTTACTTCGATTTCTATATATTACTACCCTAATTCACTAAGACATCTTAAAAAAAGATGAATTTGAGATATCTACTTAGACGTACAGCGTAATTCTTCCCTATCTACTTCTTTAGTAAAATATCTAGAATTCCAGTTTGTTCATTCTCTGAGAAAGATGTCTTAGTATTACTCTATAGTATATCACTGATTTTTAAGTTCAATGCAAAGGCATTTTAAATTATCCTCGTATTGAATTGAAAAGAGAAACATAACATCAGAGATACACCAAGTCATCTTAAAATGTCCTATTCTTAAACATCATTGAGTACTACTTGTAAGTGGGAGATAAGAAACTGAGTTTGTAAATTATTTCTAAAAAACACCCGATGTGTTTCTAATACTACTCTGACTACAGTAAATAAAAAGACCAAAGATGGTGTTATTGAACATGATTTAAGAGAATCACACACAAATCACAAAACTCACAAAATAAGGATTTCATTACAGAGCATATTCCTTCCATCAATGAAATCGCATTAATGTCGGTCAGACATCAAAAGAGAATATTTAGAGAGAAGCTTGAATATATCTGTCATGTTCCACCTGTATGGTGAAGCATATGAAAAAGGAAAACATACCTAAGACAAAACCACAGTATTGAGTTTAATTTGAGTTTCCACAAACCCCAAATAAAGATGAATGTTCGGAAATGTGCTGAATTTACCATTTCAAATACACCTGCAAAAGATGCACTTCAAAAATCTTTTGATGACCACATCAATGAATTAAAGCTGTATGAGAATGAAAGCTGAATATATTGCCAGAAGAAAGAATAATTCTAATGATGTCAGCATCTATGTCTATGATATGCAGGCTGTCGTTCAGCTCCCATCCGGAGAAATTTCGTGATTCTATTATAAAAGTAAGTTGAACTTTATCAACTTTACAATATTCAACTGATGAGATAAGACAGGCGACTGCTTCACATGGTACGAGCAAATTAGATAGGTTTATTACTTCCTTGAGAAATGTGGCAGCAACGATGAAACTGTTGTGGTCAAAATAAGAATAGGTTTATTTTGGCCATCTACATACAGTTAGTCATGCCTTTAAAAATTATCACCCATAATTTCCTAATAACCGGCCTCACTCAAAAATAAAGCAGATAGTATGCATTCCATTATAGAAAGGAAAAAAGAGAAGAATTCTTAAAGGAGGCCCCATCTATATGTCAGCCCAATTATCGACAATCCTCCAATCTGAAAAAACTCTGGTCCCCCCACCCCAATACTCTATAAAGAAATTGTAAAGGAAATGGAAACAGAATCTTTTTCAATTGGAAGGACGTCTTTGAGAGCATCAGAAAAATTACAATTAATGAAAAAGTGGAAAGGGTCTGTTGGGCAGAAATAAAAGTCCTTCAGGTACGAAAAGAATCTCCCAACCTTGTGTTTTATAAGACCTCATTCCTGGACAGATTTTGAATGTAAGTCGCAATCAACTAAGGAAACCTAAAACTGTTAAACTCCCTTCACTATCCAAAAGTCCTTCATACGTTTCAGGGAGGAAAAAAAGCAAATCTGATGTCATTTTGTAAAAGCAAATTGATCCCCAAATCTTACCATTGTTTTTTCAGCAATTAAAGTTTTTAAGGTTGTTGAAATATAGGAAGATGATGAAACGTAAAAATTATCTTTATTTGTTATGAGTATGGCTATCTTAAATTTGAGTTTGAAAATGTTTGAAACTTTTTGAAATCATTTTGTCAGAAGCATATTGTAACTATGGTTTTGTATGCATTGCCTGTTTTTATCAATAGAATTTTTATAGAAATACTTTTTAGCAATTGTGATTATGAAAAATTTTGTTTTTGAATAAATAATTATGTTGCCATCAAGTTAAGGCAGCTTTTTCTTTTTAAAATATCTGCCAAAATTCTTATCCCAAATCATATGAAATATCGAGATAACATCAACATTTATCTCAAATAACTGGTGCAATACTATGACATCTTTAAAAAATAAGAGTATTCTAATGTTAAGAGTGTTTTATTTGATAACTAAATTCTAATTAACCAGCATAAAACAATAGTGTCAGACTTATATCCTATCCAAAATTCATTTCATTTGAAAAATTTTCTCATAGATACTAAATGGTCTTTACTCAAAACAGCCATTATTAAGATATTGTATTGCACTAAGACAGCGATATAACAGGAAAATAAAGAGAAAAGGAGATCCATTTGAGTTGTTTCAAATATCAAGAGCCTGAAGAGCAGATTGAAGAATTTGAAATTTGAATTTACATCGACACACTTGGCTAAGTTTGCGTGAACGTTTCCTTATTTCACAAAAACTATTAGTCTTCGATTATTATCAATTTATCAATTAACCATTTCTTTTATTTACATCTATTTTTTACATAAAATGATTAATCTAAAACTAATAGATCAATTTCAAATTTTATTAAATTAATTATTTAAATGATATGAATAAATTATCTATCATTCATTCCAAATACCGAAAATATCTACAAAATCTTTGCAAGTATATCAGCTTCAAAAGTAAAAAAAAAAAACTTTTATTCTTCAAAAATCTTCCTCCGTTTCATCTTTGAATATAATTATATAAACAACTTCTACTCTTCCATTAGTATTTAAAAATATTTATTTTAAAATACTACTAGAAGACTAGAAGTTGTTTATATCTTACGTAATTTACTTTTGTTATTAATAGCTGCTAGGTTCTAAAGATCTCTCCTTTGTAACTAAGTCCAAGTAAATGTCTTCTCAGTTATTCAATTCAGTTGCTCTTTTCTTTAAAGATCTACAAATCAGAAATTTTCACATTTAAAAATCATCAAATATTTTCAATTACTGTTGACCCTAATGAAAGACCATGAAATTTTGGACTTCATCAGCAAAATTCGTATTCTATTTTTCTAATATTATTTTATATTATTCAGTTAATTTTATTTTCTGTTATTTTCGATTAATATTTATGTTTTATGAGATTTTCCAAATTATTCAAATCCTCAAAATGCATTCAAACGTTAGGATATTGAAATTTTTTATTTATGATCTTCTAAATTTCACATTCATCGATTCCAAAAATAATCAATATTCCAAAAATATTCATGAAACTTTTCGATCATCGTCTTCTCTAGATGTCGTCCATTTTCTCTAGTCTCTGACTTTTTGAAAGATTTTGCCTGAAGTCAACTTAAAGAAACAAACACCGCTTGTGAAATGTAAGCAAAACATACATGCATTTGCAACTTTGTGTAGCTAATGTTATTGAAATTATAGATTCAAAATTTTCTACTTTTCCAAGATGTACCTAAAATTGCAATTCAGTGCTACTTTGGAATTATAATGTAAGTATTCGCGTAATAATATTAACTTTTTTGAAACAAAACAAAAAGAAATCTTTCTATTTCATCAAGTCAATTAACTATAAAATATTTTAAAAATAACTCATTCATTTTTCAATGGGAAACTTAAGCTTATCAAATCAGTCAGACTGTGTGTGTGTGTGAGTAACCCTAAGAAACTTTTGAAACGATGGATGGATCTTCTTGAAACTTTATATGCATATTTAAATTCAGAAGTCGATCTAATTTTTATATTGGTTTTTTTTTTTCCGTAGGGATTTTGCTCGAGAAATAATTGAGTGAAAATGCTTTTCTAAAGGAAACCCATAGAATCCGAATATTTCTTTGATGTCCTAAACAATGTTTATTAATCCGTCTTTTAATCTTCTTAATATCAGCATTAGCTTAAGATAAGAATCGGATTTAAATAAATAATAGGAATTTTCTGTTTCCAGAAAATGGAAAATTTCTAATGTTTAGGCCAGATATTACAATATTAAATAAACAAAGGTTGTCATTTATTTTATTTTCATGATTTTTTCTAAGAAAAAGAAAAACTAGAAACTTAAAGATTCCTTCAAAGAAGGCTTCAAATTCGTACAGAAAATTTTGATATAAATGAATTAATTTTAAGTTAAAGTTTGACTTCAGCTTAAAATAATTAACTAATTTATTGACTAAGAACTCTTACTATTCCAATTGAATGGCTTTGAGTTGGGTTTTTTTTCTGTTAATCTTTTTCTTTGTTATTTGTCGGTTTGTAAATCACTCTAAAAAACGCTGAATTGGTTTCATAAATTTTGATATTTGCTTATTTATGATTTATTATTTTAATTTCCATCTTTCCACCCTCTTCAAGTCATCAATATGGCAAAATAATAGTAATGTGCGATTGATATTACTGATATTCTAAATAATAAAGATCTCTGTTTCTGTAATAGTATTAGATTTAATAAGAAACAATTCTATGTAGATGGTTATGAGTAGATTCCTTTTTATATAAATTCTTATTTTTAGAAGTACATAACTCTTTTGCTAAACAAACGCTAAACAAAAATAAGAACAGCTACCTAATATAATGTACACACATCTCCGCCCCATGAAAACCGCAGCCACACGTTCAGAGATGAAAACAACAATACACTTGGAAAGCAAGATTTGTCCACACTTGGAGATTCAGCTGCGGTGGATCAGGAAGGAAGAGGATCCCACATTCAACGGTGACTCAAAGGTGCTCGATTGGGTCAGATCCGATGATTTTTGGCGGCCATGTCATTTCTGGAACCATTCGACCATCAACCTGTGCTTGGACATTTTCCTGGTGAAACATAGCATCGCCCTGTGGGTTCATTATTGCCGTAAAGGTCGGAAGCGATGTTTCTGTAGGCCTCGAAGAAGTAATTGCTGTAATTTCCATTTGCCTTCAGATTACATACATTATGATAAAACAGACGATAAATAAAGCTATACAGTCAGAGGATTGTTTTGGCTGATGATTGACTAGGTTGGATTTATCACTGGAAAACACTGGATTGTAGGAATCTTCTTGTATAATTATATGAGCCAATCATATTCCAGACAGCCCAGTTAAAAAAGAAACAATAATCAGGAAAGGAAATCTATTTAAAAGGCGTTAAATATTTTCTGTGAGATATTAAAAAATTAAATAAAACAAACCTATCCTTTTGTTGATTGCCGTCTTATCAAAGCTATCGTAGAATTTTTTTTTTCTTAATTTAAATAATTGGAAAAAAATATTACAGAAGAAGACATGTAAAGGGTGAAGAAATTTCAAAATTGAATATAATGCGATAATTAATTATCTGTTCTTTTTTTTTATGTGTGTGTGTGTGTGTGTGTGTGTGTGTGTGTGTGTGTGTGTGTGTGTGTGTGTTTTTGTTCTTTATGAAGAGAAACTTATTAAAAACTTTTTTGGTTTAGTTGAAATTGAACTCGTTTTAGCTCTGATTGGTTCTGATATCGGATCGTTGATGGCTGCACTTCACATGGAAGGATTTAATTGCTATGAAGATTACTGCAAAACATAATTATTAAAATCTTTTTTCCTGAAACACTGCACAGTTAAGATAATTAGGCAATTTGAATCTCGGGAACTATTTAAGTTAAGAGACGGCTTTCAAATTTTCTGGCTACCATTAGCGTACCTCTCACTTAAAGAATGATGAAAGACAATGGAAGGAAGGAGAAATAGATCTGCGAAATAGCGAAATACAAGCCTATTTAAAGTATTTTGATATAATTTGTATTATATTGAAGATTTCATCGTGAGTGTGGCAGCCTATTTTCCTATGAAGAGTTAGGATCATAAAATCACTATATTTGTGCTGGGAGCGACTTCATGCCTGTGAGAGACCTCTAATTGTTGTTGTCTGAGTAAACAAATCTTTAAACTGGACAAATATGAGCAAGGGATCTAACTTTTGTATTTAAAAACCTTTCTATGTGGATCCTCGTGGAGAAATTTTCTGATGAAGTTAACAAAAATTTTTGAAGAACAGCATTAAAAGCAAAACCCATAAATATTTCAAAGAATCTATCTCCATGTAATAATAACATACGGTAATTCATTTTAGTAAATCCGTCTTAAATTTTCTTGATTTAATTACAAACAATTGGATTTGAGTAAATTAATTACTTAATTAGTTTTCACCAAATGGAAGCTTATAAAAATATTGGTTGTATTCGTTAGATATTAGAATGGAAATAGATGGAGATTTTGTTTTATTATTTTTTTCCCTTTCATCTTGTTTTCACCAATTTAAAAAACACAGTGAAATAAATAGAAATTGTAAACATTATAAAGTTTTCGAAGTTTCTTGTTTATGAAAGTGACAAATAAGGTAGACACATAGGAGCAAAAAAGGTTTCACGCCAGCGAGCCGTGTCATCCTCTTTAGAACTCATCAGTCAGGTAAATCCTGGATGATAGGTTATAAAGGTGCGAAAGGTTAGAGATCCTACTCACAAGTGATACTCCCCAAAAAAAACAACAACTAATATAGATAATAATAATCAAGGGAGCTTCAATTCTCGGCCTGCGGATCGCTGGGCTCTGAAGTAATTGAACAAAAGCATTTAAAAAACCACTCGGATTTTATAACTTTTCCTTGAAGTTATAAAATATTTAAGCCCTCAAATATCATATACATTTATTACATATTTCCTAACATGTTTCGGAAATATGATGTTTACAGATTAATAATAAATTTTCCTAAGAAATGGTATTATATGATTTCGAATTAAACCACGTTTTTCCAATAGAAAATTGGATACATATTATCACAACAACAAAAAAAAAGAATTATAATTAAAAAAACTTTTAACGTTTGCCATTTTCATAACAGTATTAAAATAAACTAGTTGCGACCCGTGAAATATTCACGGAAGTGAAACAAATTCCACATTTTTGAAAAACACAAGATTGAAAAATATGAAACATAATGGCAACCTGTTGCCCTAAAAGAATAGGCTCGTCGAAATTGAGGCAATATTAACGGAAGTAAAACAAATGCCACATTTTTGAAACACCATCAAATTTTTG
>JAFIDM010002131.1:4874070-4934420 GCA_023159025.1 Thereuonema tuberculata
CATTTTTGAAACACCATCAAATTTTTGAAAAACACAAGATTGAAAAAGATGTTCTAAGCTCATTTTTTAAAAGCTACGTGTGGATAAATCTTTAATGGAATGTAACCTTATTCCTAACTTGACTTGGTAACAGAGAATACTATTAGTCTGTATTCATGAAACAAGATAGATTTATTAAAAACCAAAAACAAGATAAAAGCAGCACATGTCTAAATTAAATTGCCTTTCTGAATCAATTTATCGGAAGGAATTGGGAACAGCTGTTTCGTCTTTATTGGGACTCATCAGCCCAATCCACCTTCCCCGATAAAAAGACTCAGAAAGGCAGAGATATATCTGGTGGCCACCGCCACACCTGGCAGTGACCCCCAAAAACAAAAAAGGCAAGAAAATTAAAATGCGTGTTATTTTACACGTCCAATAAGCCTTAGCCTATAACCTATAGACATAAAGGCATTTAATAAGAACTAAAGGTTCAAAAATAAGGTAAACAAACCAAAATAATCAAGTTTAACTTGCTGAAAACAATTCAATAAAAACCAAAAACTAGTTAAAAGCAGCACATGTCTCGAATGGCAGGGAAAATCGATGTTTTCAGCATGTGGAGATACGTCTCACCAGTTATAGTAGCTTCAAAAAAGAAAGGGCCGATCAATCCGCTAGATGATAGACCACACCACACATTAACATCTTGTAGATTCACTTCCCTGTAAACGAGCCCAGTACACACAATCGTGACGGTTTACAGTAACATTGAGTTTGCACTGCGCCTCGTCAGACCAGATAAATTTCCCTGCAAAATTTTTATCATTGAACTACACTATGAACTACATTATTGAACTACACTATGGCTCAAGAATTGTACGTCTATGTCATTTTGTTCTCTCAGATATTGATTATCAAAGAGTGAGTACATACTTCTGCACCACTCTGTACAGTATATGCTTTTCATTACTTTAGTCTTGTGTGTTTGCTCCAATTTATTATCACAACAAAGAATTATCCACAAATTTGATGACATCAGGAATTTCCTGTTTTCTGTGTAACATATTACTATAGAAATTTTTAATGAACAAAGCTTTTTATTTTTAATTTCAATCTGTTTGAATCATTACTTTATATATTTGTATTTACCAGTAGCAAGCATGATTATTAATTAAATTCTCAACAATTGCTGAATTTTACTGCCTTTGTTATTTCTAAATCACTTATGTGCTGTTTTATTCTTTTAAATAACAATTGTTGTGACATTCCAATATATTTCTTATTGAAACTAACACAGAAATAATAATTTTAATGTTGCTAATTTGGCTTTATGTGAAGAAACTTTTCTAGCTGGGTTTTACTCTGAAGATATAATTTCAAAAGCAGCACTTAATTGTTGATTGTTGAAAAATTTCTTTTGTATTTGATATTAATAGTGAGATTTTAATTACTGAAGAAATAAACTCCGAAGTAGCTTTTTAAAAAGAGAATTCCTGATGTCAGCAAATTTTTGTATTTGTTTTATTGTAATTTGTATCATTTTGTCACGTATCTGTTGGAATAAACTGCAAACTACTTGATGAAATAAAATTTATTCGCTCTGATGCATCTTCTTGTGTACAGACTTACCCGTGATCTGCCTTCTCTCGACAACCACTAGAGTTTATTTTGAAAAAAGACTCGCCAGATGGCGCGATAACAAGTTTCCTCAGCTTCGAAAAACTTCCAGATATGAAAATTCTAAAACAATTATTTGCCTGTTATTAGATAATTATAAATACTCAAAAAAATAAATAATAAATAAAGTAAAATAATAATAAATTTATTTAATAAATAATTTGTGATAATCTGTAGTAAACTTATGTGAGGTATAGACATCAAATTTTTAATGGCACAACACTATTGAATTTAAAACTCCTTTCTGCCTACTCGTTCGTAGGAGAAGGATTTGGCTGGCGTCGAGAGACGCAGCTATTTATTTTCTTGTCTTTTGTTGTTTCTGGGGTCACTTCCGAGTTGGGAGTGGCTTCCACTAACTAGGTCTTGCCTTTCTGATTTGGTTTAGGGAGGGCGAGGGTTGGGCTGATGAGTCCGTAGAAGGACGAAACGGCCGTCCCCAACTCCTTCCCGAGATCTAAAATCAGAAAGGCAATTTCCTCTTTGTTCAGGTGCTGTTTCTCATTTTCTTTTCTTATATTCCTTAAACAAATTTCACAGCACGTTAAATTTTTCTTTTCTGTTAAATAAACAAGAAGTTCATGAAAAAAGTTTCTTTCTTAAAAATTGTCTGTAATGTTTAATTTCTAATTCTTTTTGTTAATACTTTTGTTTTTCTCCTTTAAAGTGGCAAAACGAAAACCCTACAAACGAAAAGACTATATTTATTTTTAAGTTTTTGAAATATAAATTTTTCCATTTCCTGAAATAAGAAATCGGATTAAATCCACCTTACTTTCTTCCGTTGTTTAAAATCAGATTAGCTAATCAGATTAACATTTCAACGATCAAATGTGTAAGTAAGTGTTTTCTAAAAGAATTAATATGTATTGTTAGACATTGTCTCACTTGTGAAAATAAGATAAAGGCAAACTAGAAATTGACCCCTCGTGCAACTTTCTTACAAAGACGGGTGTTGTTGGAAAGCAGCCTCCTTTCATTCCGTCATTTAAATGATGTATTTCATACAAACAAATATTCTGACTTGTGAGACAATGTCTAACAATACATATTAATTCTTTTAGAAAACACTTCATCTGATCTCCACTTTCTTACCATATTATTAATTCATATAAGTACGTGAAACGAGCATTTTAGCGACTTTTGGTGTCATGTTTCCAACACTTTACTGATACTTTGTGGGTCCTATACCTCCTAAATGCTTGGCCCTTTGCCCCTAAGATTTCACAGTTTTTCTACTTGTGACGTAACCTTTCAGAAAATATATGGGTTTCCGGAAAACCGGTATCAAAGGAGAGAAGGTTTACTTGTAAGAGCAAGTTTTTATTTTAGTATTCGAGATATTGTTTGAACTCTACAGTGTCCTTTATTTTCCACATAAATCTCACAAAATTAAATGTTCATAATCCTAGGATTTGCTATCTAAAACTCAACAGTGATTGTAGTAGGTTTTCAGTAGCGCTGAAAATTACGTTTGAAATTGTTGCAAAAAAAATACGAATCTATACCTAGTTTCTCTTGAAGCAATTTATAATATTTTCTTTTGTCGCTTATTAATATAATGTTTGGAAATATGTGTATTCAGATGAAATAAGCTACATTCTTTGCTATTTTACTCTAATTCTACAAAAGAAAAGCGAAAGTGTAAAAATGCTATTGTTACCTAAATAAATTGACTTTATTAAATTTTATAGATAAAATAGTGATGCCCTTTTCCATTTCATCTAATGCATCTGGTCAATATTTAGGGTGACTGTATTAATGTATGCAATGACTAAAAGATCTGTTTTCATTTAAAATACTTCCTACAAACTTCTAGATCAGTGTCTTTAATTACCATTTTTCTTCTGATCAGTATAATTACACAGTAATGTAATCAGTATAATTCTGATCAGTATAATTTCTTTTGATCAGTATAATAATAATTTTGGAGATTACGTCCTTCCATGTTTTCAAATTAGCAGGATACTGAACTCATTAAAAAGTTCATGACGTTTTAAACTTAGGAAATTTTACTCTTCTAAAATTGCCCAGAAATACACAATTCTTTTTTGTTTTAAAGCAATTTGTTTATTTTGAAATTAACAGACAACGAAAGCCAGACAAGTTCCTGACCTCGAGTAACAACGATTATCAAGAGATCAAGCACTGCCTTCCTTCAGGCTTTGAAAAGAAACGCAAACTTAAAGATAATTCCCCCCAGACTCAACAGGACCGTTGGAAAAGAGAACATTTATGATATGTACATAAGGTTTGCTTTTTGCTCTTAGGAGAATATCAACAAGGGATCGTCCTTAGAATAACAAAAGTATCTTTTGAATGGCAAACATGAAGAAAAACATTATTCTTTCAGCAATATTTTGATTTCAGAAAAAAAAATAAGGGGCTTCAATATAAATATTAAATTCTAGCAATGGACAAATAGGTGGATGGACAAGCTTTGAAATTCTAATGAGTGTTGTTTTTATTCCCTGCATTCTTAAGAAAACCGGAGATACAAAAAATCCTCTAACCCGTTCAATTGAAATCCATCTTTTTATTTTTTAACTTCATAAATAATTAGGAATATTAAATGTATTTAATAGCTTCGCACAAAATCTCTTCAATTTTGTATTAAAGCTTTGTCATCTAAAATGCTAAAATTATTTAATCATTATGTAGTAAAGTATTTAAATTATTAATAATTGTGCAGGACTTCAAGGTTATGGTAAATCTTTGTTGACCACATTATTATCATTGGTAACTCCATGATCAACGAAACTTTTTCTAATTTTGTCTATTGATTTTCTAACTAATTTGAATCAGAAAATGTGGATAAGTACTCCTATACCAAACGATTAATGTTGAAATTATGTTTAATGTTTCCCCACTTCTTTCTATTCAGAAATCAAAGCGATATTCAATATAGGTACGTGCTAAGTATCCAACTACAGATTTATGTAATCCTTTGGGTCGGGGGAGGTGAGACTTCTGGTGTTTCTTAACCAACGGGAGTAAGTTGAGATCGGATGATCAGTCTGACGCTCGCCCGACCACCTTTAACATCCTTTGAAAGAACAGGTCTGGTATCCGGACACTAGGACCTGTCTGGAGGAGAATTCAGCGTGAAAAATCCTGGAATTCCGACGGGGATTGAACCTGGATCCTCCAATCCGCAGTGAAGAGTTTTACCACTGGTATTAACACTAATAAAACATAAGTTCAGCGTAGCCTACATATCAAAAATGGAGAACGAATGACCGATCACTTTACACTTTACAAATCTGAACTCTAAAAGCTGATGGGGATAATCCACCAGCTTTACTTCATATTGAGTTTTTATCTCTGGTGTCGCCTTGAAAGCATTTTGTCATAATGTCCTGTTTTGGGGATCCGTGGTAGGTTGGAAGGGAGAATTCCGAAATCCTTTTCCTATGAAATTGACCGATTTTCTAATATTGGGAAGCAATTCTCAAACCACCAACCATCCAAGATATCAACCATTTCTAAGTCAATCACTACACCTGCGCTTACTATTTTAGTTCATTGACCGATAGAATCTTTTCAACCTTATCTCCTTTTTCAAGATCGAAGGCTTTACGTGATGTGAGACCTATGATTAAATCGAAGATATTCCGATCCTTTGATTTGTCGTTCAGTTTAACGTCTTCATGAGCAGCTGAACAAATAACTAAATGAGCCAAAAAATATATATCTGCAACTAAGGATAGGACTTTGAATTCTTCAAGAAGTTTCGTTGAAACTAAGATTTAAATGGCGTTAGCGAATATCTCTTTAAATCTCAGGATGTGGTCGCTATGAAACTCATTTGCTTATTTCCTTCGGACAATTCCTACAGATCAGTTGAAAGCTCGATATCTGAATGTTAGATCCGAACACATTGAGGTGCTTTAATTGTCAGCAATGTGGCCATGGACCAGTGTGCGTGGGAACAAGGCGATCTACCACTATTTATGTGGAGTAATTTTTCTAATCTAATTCCTTCTGAGACCATTCTGCGAATTTCGGGGATGTCCTTAATAGAAGGAGACATTCATGCCATCAGAGTGAAATAATCTTTCCTATCGCTATGATAGCAAAAGGATTGCGACGAACTTCCATTTATTATTTAATCATATCACGCTTCTTCCATCTCCTACCTGTCTAAAAGCTGTTGGTTGGAGATTGGAAAGGAAGAATCTGCCAGAAGAACTGAACTTTTTTGACAACATACAATGCCGTAATTGATGATTCCAATACATTCAGATGTCAAACTATTTTAATCCTTTTTTTTTTTTCATTTTTGCTCAAGTGAAAATTGAATTTATTTATCTGTATATTGACTCATTCATGTATGAATGTTATGAATATCTGAAATTGAAATAAAAATCAAGCAAAATCACCAACACAACCTTTTCAGGAAATAACTTATTCAAATTTATTTAAATTTACGTAAAACTTCTTTTTCTGTAGGCTACTTGCATCTTACTTTAGCTAAAATAAGCAACTAATATCCAAAGACAATAATTTCCAGTATCTTTTTTGTATTGTTCTATTTCTACGATTTAATAAATGTAGTCCAATTTTATCTTTCTATTTTTTTAGTTTTTATATGTTTTTAGCTTTTTGTTTGATGCATTATTCTCTTTATTAATCTATCAATCAATCTAACAATTTCATTTCTTTGGAAATTTAAAAGAAACGTATCTGTAGGAGATTTTACTTTATTTATTTGAAATAAATAAATATTATTATTATTTTTGAAAGCTTTAAAAAGTATTGAAGTAAATTAATATGAAACAAATTTGATTAACGAAACGTAATAATTACGTCAGCGAAGAAAATGAATAAGAAAGGTAACACTGCCTCGATTTGGAGTTGAGATGAGATGACGACATTAAGAGAACAGTAGTTAACATTATTAGTGAGAATTGAAGTTTTGTTCATTGACAGCCAGAAGGCGCAGCGATCGAGAATCATTATGATGCGGTGAGAATTTGCTAAAGCGTGTTACGTCACCATTGAAAAGCAGTAACGTCACAGATGGGGAAGCGACTTCAACAAATGGCGTTGCGAAGGGTTGAGCAAAGTTCTGGCGGGATGTTTAAAGTGTGCTACGCAGTTAGACTACGAGCTACTGAGAATTTTAATATCAACGAACTCAAACTGTAAGTAGAAATCTTATTCAAAATATTCCATTGAGGGTCTATTAAGCATTGGATTTTACATTCTGCAAACAGAGTTCTGAAAGTGAAGAAAGTCACGGGAAGACATAATCACAAGACTTTTGAAGTGCGAAGAGAATTGAAACTAACTGTTTGATTTAAAGCTATTGTACAAAGCATTATTTCTCAATTATTTATTTGAAGAATTATTCGAAGCTTTATTTAATTTGTCGAAACTACTAAAGTGTAGTAGAGGCAACAGATTAGTGAGATTTGTTATAATAGAATCTTCCGCAAAGAGCGAGAAACAATTCAATTATTTTTTGCGCTTTAATGAAGTGAACTGGTGCGAGTTGTGATTATAGAATTCATAAAGAAGAATTAAATAATGGTGAAAGAGAACTGTTAGTAATTTCTGTACTTCAAGATATTAATGTTAGGAGATACGTTAATGTTGAATGACGTAATATAGAACTGTGACGTGAGTCGTAATATTCAACAGTGTGCAGCTTAAATATTTCACGCGGGTGAAAAGCCATAATATTATGTCACACATTGTGAAAAGCCAATTAAAATATTTCACACAAGTGAACCGCCATAATAGTATTTCACATAAGTGAAATGCCATTATCCTAATATAATTGATACCAACGGTATTGGAGCAATACAGGGAAGACTTATTGAAGTGAAGGAAGTTAGTGCTTATAGAAGAACTTATGATAGTTTTAGATACTTTTAATATTTTAATCCTAAGACAAGTTTTATGAAGCTGATGGAACTACAGAAATAACCCGAACCATTATTGCAGGTTTTACTGTATCAGCATCATAGTTGAGATATATATATCTATATATATATATATAGAAATCCACTCAATATTTTTATCTCAAAACCTTAGTAGTACTCTGCATTTAATTCCAGTAAATTCTAATATAATACTATTAGGTAAAACCCAAATTTATTACAGTATCTCTCGATTAAATTAAATCTTAAGTGATTTTGTAACAAATTGGATTTTATGCTTTTTTTATAAACTTTAAGTGCTACTTTTGTTTTATGGAACTCCAGCATTAATTTCCAGATGTTTCATTCTCTTCAAAAGCAAGTTCCTTCACTTTCTCTCTCTCTCTCTCTCTCTCTCTCTCTCTCTCTCTATATATATATATATATATATATATATATATATATATATATACACACACTCATTCAGTTTGGCTAATATTTTGTAATAATTTATGCAATTCTCTTGATATGGACGAATCCTAGAATGGGTGAATTATTCTTAAAAGTTAACGTTTCTTCAATGAATGCTGGCAGTTTTTAAGTTTAATAAGAAGATTCGTAGCAATCCTTTTCTTCGTGATGTTTAATATGCTTGTCTTTAATTTTAATTTCGTTGTTCTGTCTAGCTCCAGCCATTGAAATTGGTATAAAATGACCTCCTCTTAGTAGTATCCCATTTAATCCATTTCAAATTCCTCTTTTAAATACTGCCATTCTATTAGACTCAGGAGTTACAGTTACATGAGCCCACCATAGACTTATTAATGCCAACTTTTCACAAACAAATCAAGGAATAAGAACAGTTCAGTTGGTAATTCTTCTATACTTGCTTTTGTCAGATCTTGGCTGTCAATAATAGCTGCTCTATTTTCAATAATTCCCTTCCTCACCTTGAAAACTTTCTAACTTGATAAATAGTTAAATGTAAAATGTTATATGGGTCGTTTAGTTGTTGCTATTGAAATAATAAAATACATTGAAGATTTTACAAATTTTACCCAGTATTCAAGAAACATCAAAATCTAATTTAGACACTAAGATTATTCATTGAGAAATTTACTACAATCATGCGTTATATTTTCAACAACATAAGATACAATATTTAGGTCCACTTTGAAACTGATTCTTAAAATTAGGATTCTAAATAAACGATCGATCCACTCAAAAAGTAATGAAATATTTTAATATATACTGAAAATCTTTCATTTTCATTAACATCCAAACAAATATTATGTAATTATCTAAATCTAGATTTTTAATCCAAAATGCATGTTTGTGATTACACTTTATGCTTAAGCCAGGAGAAGATAAAATTAAAGATAAGATAAACTAGAAAAGAACAGTTTTTATTTTCATATCGTTTTTCCTCTTTATTTTCTATCCGTCCACAATAGATTCTTAAACCCTTCAGTGAATTAACAAGGGAATAGAATTTTGTGCTAAAGGATAAATTTAAGGATGACCTATAATAATAAAAAAAAGGAAATACATTAACGTAAGGAAAAATAAAAATAAAGTTAGGAAAAAAATAAAAAAAAAGTTAAGAAAATAAGAAAAACAAAAACAAAAATCGGCGGGGACACTGAGAAAAAAAGATAAAGAGGAAAAAAATAGAACTGTAACTGTACGGATTCGAAGCGACAACCTTCAGTATATGAGTCCAAGACGTTACCCATCAGGCTACAGCTGATAATCGAAACGAGAAGGTTGCTTTTCTAACATTTAACCTAATACGGGAAATCCAAAGGAAATAATGCTAAATATCTCGAACATGAGGGGGCGTTGGCCTCTAAAAATATCCTATTCCTACGTTGTTTGGGCCTCTGAACACGATAATGAAGTCCGTTTGTCGATCCGATCTTCCGTTAGGGACGGACAGACAGGAAAAACGCAATAGCTCCCAAATGGGTCGCTAATTATTTATTAGGAGTTTTGAAAGAAACACATCTCCAGTAACAATTTCTATGACTGTGGGTAAAAGTTAACAACAATAAACAATGTTTTTTAATCCAAATTTTATTTCAATTATATTGATAATACCCTCATAATCGGGTTACACAGATCCATTTCCAAGAAATTCACATGAAATAAATGAACATTATTATAAAATTTATGTCCATTAATACTCTAACTTTTACAGTTTAGAAAAATTTACTAATATTTACCAGATTTTAACAAATAACTACCTCATATATGAATTCATAAACCAAATTTCATTATTGTTTTACTTAGGATTTGGGTATTTCTATTAAAATCGCAGTATTTATCACATAGCCTTTCAGAAATATCAATAATTATATCTATTTCAATTTACGACTAACTTTTGAAAAAAAAAATATGCTAGATCTTAAATTTTGCATTACACAAGCGTAATTCTTTAAAAACAGAGCCTTGATTACTTAACATGAAATTTCTACTAGTTTCTTACACTGATAAAATTGCAAAAATTCGCAAAATAATCTACATTAGGTTTTTACCTTAAAAACAGTTTTCAAGTTTTTTCAATTTCAGTTTTCCAGAATTTTGTCAGGAAAATAAATCATTATTTATTTTAATTGTTTAACAAAATTTCTTCACTAAATTCCAGTAGCAAATTTTGCGTTCTATTTTACATTTCTACCGCACAGCGAAAGAACTTAATAAGAACAACAATGGCCTTAAATTAAACTCACCTATCGCAAGTCGACGATTTTTTTGTTAGAATGTTAGTTAATTACTTGGTCTCGTATTTCTCGTAAATTGTGATGAAGAATTTCATTTTGTTTTCAATGTTTCTTATAATCTTCCTCAAAATTCAAAACATTTTAACATAATAAGACATTTACCTCCAAAATTTCTTAAATGCAATCCTTGTTAAATCAATACTTTTGGTTTTTCTTTTTCTTTTCTTTTGTTTAGTGAAGGCATTTTGTAAAAATTAAAAAGAATTCATAATTTGAGAAGCATTGTATTCTATTTACATTTAAAAGAAATTACATGAAATTCTATAATACTGAATACTTTCAATCGCAGCCTCCAACATAAAAAGAAAAATCGCTTAAAAATTGTTGTCTACAACATATTACTCAGTTACACAGCAATGCTTTCAAAATAAAACAGAAAAATAAATGATATAAATAGACTACATAAATATTTGATATTTATATTTTAAAAACAACTTTAAGTTTTAAAGAATATTATTAATAATAACAATGGATGAGACAAAATATTTTATACTTTGAAGTTGATTTGAATTTTTCCAGATACTATTGAATCATACCTAGACTGAAATTTCTTAGTTATTCTATTAATAAAGAATTTTTAATTTTTTTTTTTTAAAAATAATTTACATTTGATGTTTAGTTCGGAGACAAATTGATATTATTTCCTTTTTAATAACACAAATATCAGAAACTTGCTTTATATAAGTCTACATTTTATAAATAATTGCGATGTTATACAAGAAAAATTTAAAGCTCATGTCCTTAATAAATTTCGTCGCTGCTTTACAATCATTAATAACAAAACTTGTGTTTTTTGAATGTTAAAACAAATTAAAAGACAAATGGAAAATTACGATTATTTTAAATTTCTATTTATTACTATTTACAATAAATTTGTTTATTCAATGAAGGATTATAAAAAAAAATTGAATTTAAAAATTCAAATTAATAAAAAGAATATGAAAAATTTTTTATTGAAATAAGTCCGTTGGCATACAATATATAATAAATATTCTTTTTTAAATTTTAATGACTTTTAAATTCAAATTTGATTTTAGAATTTGTTGTGCTTTTGTAAAACGTTTTCTCTTACAATGTGTTAAGCTTTTGCGGTTGAATTTCAAGATTCTTTAGAGAGTTTGTTTTAATGTACACCTCGGGTACGGACGACTCAGGTCACGAACAACAACTTCAAAAATTTTTAGTCTCGAGTTACGAACGAAGATGAGAGAGAACAAGGTTTGACGCTGGAGACAAACGATCGCGTATAGTACAAACGAAGGCCACGCAGTATTGACATCGCTTAGCGCGCTAGCCTAATTTTGCACGCGTGCGCAACCTCGCTTTCATTGATCTTACTATACGGCAGTAAAAGATTTCTTAGCAGTGGCACTGTGTTCAGTTTATCTCTTTCTTTGTTAACCCCATCAAGTATGAGTTCGAAGAACGGTAGTGGTGTTGCTAGGAAGCAGAAACGGAAGCAGTGGAGGTAAAGAAAGAAAAAGTTAGGAAACATGAAAATGGCGTTCGTGTGTGTAACATCGTTAGTTAATTTTGCCATGCTGAACTCATTATCTCCACCGGTAAAAACGATAGACTAATTTTTTATTTTTTTATTTTACATTTAATTTATTTGGTTGTTTTCTTTCTCTTTATTTAATAAGTGAATTACACGTATCCTTTGCGTTTTGTCAGGTAAACGACCGGAATTTAATAAAAAAGGAACGATTCTTTCATCTTGAAACGGATCGTCTGTATTTCATTGATTTCAATGTTTCGGGTTACGAACGTTTCAGATTATGAACAGAGTTCTGGAGCGAATTAAGTTCGTACCCCGAGTTACCACTGTATTTGGTAAAATCCTAAATTAAATTCATGTATCTTGAATTTGAAGATTGCATTACAATTATTTTTATTTCAAAGCATTATTTTGAGAATTTCATATTTAATACTTTTTATTCAATAGAGATTAAAAATTTCTGTCGCCTCTTAAACTACATCTCTTAACCTTTTCTAGATAATTCTTCTTTTTTGATAGCATTTTGTATTTAATTTCTGAAATAATTGATGACATTGCGAACTCGGTTAGATGTAGAAATAAAAAAAGACATTCTTTTGAACAAAAATACAATGGAAATTTTGTTATGTTTTATAGAAGTTACACCATTTTCATATTTAACAAAAAATGCTTTTTTGAATTATTTTTGTTTTGATTTTTTTTTTTTTTTATTACTGTGACTTGTAATTAAGCTGTGAGCAAAAATATTGAGCAAAGTTTTGAATAATCGAAGTAGTCTATTAGATTTTCAACAAGATTCCAATTAATAGCCATGTATTCTATTTCAACTTGTTCTCGAAAGATTTACATAATTGGAAGAAATATTGTTTTTCTTTTACCAAGAAAACTTGAAACGATGTTTCGTATATTGTTACCTTCAATACAGTAACTTATTTTATTTGTTTTGTTTTTAATTTAAATAAATGTAACTTGTTTGATTGTGCTTGTTTGATTAAATAGTTAACAAAACTCGAAAATCAAAACATAATACAGATCAAAGATGCTTACATTAAAAGAGTAAAGATTTGTCCCACGTGAATTGTAATAATGAGGTTTCTAAAAAAAATCTCAAATATCTACTAAATAAACATTTGCAGGATAAGAATAGACAGACAATTATATCCTTCAAAGTGGGACTAGACGTTATTGTTAACAATATTTTCCGTTTTTTAAAATTTGGGAATCTTTAAAAAGTTAATCCCAATTCGAATACAGTTTGATAAATGTTGCTTTTAATCGTCAATATAATTAAATATGATTCAATGTCTTCAGCTGTACTTCTAATACCTGAGTTTATTTCCATATTATCATTTCCTCTTTTAATGATTCAAATTCGAAAATAGACTTTATTAAAAATATTTTAATCTTATTTTCATTTTCAAGAGTCGGATATTTACTATTGATATGTAATAACTATCAAGCTTTTACTTCAATAATGACTATTAAGACACTTACAATAGATACTAATTAAAAAAAGCAATTAAAATAGTAGAAAATATTCTCTACGAATGGTATCCGCCTTCACATGTGTTTACTCCGCATTAGAGAAGGAGATTTGAACTGAGGTTTGTGATTGTTGTGGAAGAATACTTGCTGTACACTTAAACTCCATAACTGAAACAAAAATGGTAAAAAAAAAAATCAGTTAATTTTATAATCACTATAATTTAATATTGTAACTTATGACAATTTAATTTTTCATAAGGAATTACTTTATTAAATAGGTTCAAAATGTAATCTACATTAATATAGGATAGAAACAATTAATGGGAAAGGATACCTAAATTATTAAATTGATTTTTTTAATTATTAGGATAACATTCTGATATATCTTGAAATATGATATGAAAATTATGATAAATGCTATTTCTAATTAAATGATAAATGTTATTTCTAATTCTTCTATAACTTATTATCTTATGCTTAACTCTTACATTCTTCCTGATCCCTTATTAAATTTAAAGACTAATTATTTGATAGTATTAAGATAGTTTCTATTCTATTCATATAACTTCAAGTACTTTTGATAACTTTTTTCGTTGTGGGTGGATATTAGATCAGACAAATATTTCTAAGCATTGTATAATATAGTTAATGTTCAAAACTGCAAAAGCTCAACTATTTTGTTTGTTCAAAGTAATCTAAACTAAAACGCATTCAAAGTAAATTACATTTTTTTAACTTTTTTCAAAAAATGAACTATTATGATATGTACGTTTCCTGCTTTTTTGTAGCAGAACATCGAACTTGTAGATTTGAATAATTTATTTTATATCTTATATATTACAAAATTCATTGTATATTATAAAAATTTTATTTAAATAATTTGTAATTTCCATAATGTGACACTATCACTTATATGTAAGCCAACAAAATACTGAATTTGAAGCTACATTAAGAAATGGCTTTTATGTTTTGATGAAATTTTTACCTGCTGCAATGAAATTTGTCGTTTGAACAACAACTGCACAATCGAAGTGAAATCCCTGCGCCCTGAGTCACCACAGGTTCCCCTTCAGAAAGAGTCACCATGCCACTGGATATACTCATATGCTGTTGAGGGGTGGCTCGGTACGTGTTGCTTGAATTCGAATTCCAGCTGCGCCATCTCTTAGCAATGGCTGCTCGCACCTAAATTAACAAAAGAATTCATTGGAAAGCAGAAAAGGAAAGTTACATGGAACTTAATAAGCGAAGCACCTAAATACCCAATAATTAAAACAGTAGTATTATTAAATTAATCATATTAAAACTTATTAATGAACAAAATATAGAAACATGTATCATACAAATGATGCTACACAGTGAAATATGTAATATAATACCCATAATCTGATCTCTGTATAATAAGTATAATCTAATGCTTATTTTCGAAGATTTAATAGAGATAAAATATAAACCTCAATTTTTCAATATTTTGTTATCTACCGAAATCAATGTTACAATGTAAGGCCTTACAACAATCAAAAGCACTTAATTTGGCAGATGAATAACTATGAGACTTAGAAATAGTTGAAAGAATTCTTTCATCTTAAGACTGACACAGATGCTAGGTATTAAATTATTGTTCATAAAATTAACACTGAATTTTAATATTCTAAAATGTAATGCGTACATTACACTGGTGTATATAATTAAAGTACGGCGGAACCAAATATTGGGAAGGATATGAGGAAAACTTTGAGAACCTCTTATTATTTCTTTATTGCAAAGATATAAGTTAATAAAAATATTAATTGCATCGAACTTCAGTGTTTTTATCGAAAAATCTATTAAAATACGTCAATATAAGCAAGAAACGAGTCTTAATGAATGAATGTCATTTTCATGGAATATAATGAAGATATGTATAAAGTCTTTCAAACTTTCAAACCTACTTCTCAAGATACTTAATAAAACACATTCATTGGTGAAAAATACAGAATCTAAACTTTAATGATAATCTGCAAATTGTAAAGCAAAGTATGTAGGCCCTAAATGTATAAATTTTAAAAGATATGTTACACTTACTTCTCCATTAAGGAAGCAGTACAGACAAGTAATAAAGCAACCTTGGAATGAAGTCATAAAGTGAGTACTGTAAGACCAAAGAGCGAACTCAAAGGGGCTTCTTTCCAGTGGTGTGTCCACCATACTTAGAAAGTTTGTAATTCCAAGTAATGGCAGCAAAACGATCGCTGCTTTTACTGCTTTCCTGTAAATAAATAGGTCTTAGTTAATGATGATGGAAATGAAAATTGAGCATTAATAATTTTTATCACTTATGTTGATTCGTCATAACTTAATGAAAAAAAAACATTTAAATTATTTTAATTGAAATTAAACTTATAAAAATGTTGTTTTTTTTGTACGAATTATCATTTATTTTATACTAATTCTCGGAATTCATTTAGTTAACGTTTAATTTTTTTAATACAAGTTTTTAACGAATCATTAAACTCTACTATCTTTTGAGCAATAGATAGATCAAGTAAATTCAGAAGTTAGTAAAAAAAAAAAAAAGATAATGCGGCTATTATTAATAAAAGTATTATTTTAAAAATCAATTGGAGAATCAATCAATTGGAGAATGTTTCAATTTTATAAAAATGTTAAACATTACTTTTTAAGAATAATCACTTTGAAGTTTAATTTTTACATTCAGTATTTATTTTCCATGTTCGACAAAGCAAGTTCGTAAATACACTTGTTAATCTCAACTACTGTATGCTATTTAAAAATAAAAAGGAAACAAAGGGAATGCATTATTTGCATTATATTACTCTGCTTGCTTCTCCTATTTACTTTGAGTAGATAATTTTTAATTCAACGTCAATGTAAACAATAAATAAGAGAAAATTAACTGAAATCGAATTTCACCACCATGGGTCAATGAACAATTCCCTATTCTTGTTTACAAGGAGTCTTTATTTTATTGAATCAACAACTATCAAAACATTAGTGTCTGAAAAAAGAAGCCTTTACAGGAAATGATTTGTCATTCCTTATTAGTTCCTCTTTAAATTCATGTCTTCATGTTGCAAACTTCATCCTGGTATCTATTTACATTTGTCGACTCTAAAATAATTGTCGTACGAATGTGATTTTAAAAATGGAGTTATTTCACAAAATAAGTTTTAAGGAGAAGCTACTTTTCAAAAGATCTAAGAATATGTGTTCGGAAGTCGAAATATTCTAAAGAAATACACCCCTTTGTCAATTTAGATTGGAAATTGATGGGTCCTAGACGAATCCTCAACTACATGAAAACTAAAGAAAACCAGTTGAAACCAACTGGTTTACATCAAGACGTCTATCTCAAATGTAGTAATAGTTTTGAATCAGAAATATTAGAACCCTTGGGTGGACAACTAACACAATGAATTTTGTACTAGAATAAAATAACACAAATTACTTTATATCAATGTGGAGCAAAGTAAATAGATCTTCAACTAAACGTATCTGTTTAGTTTAGCAATTTTGTTTTTGGTTTTGTTTTTTGCAGTTACTGTACTAAATTTATTTACAATGTATTTTTAAATTCCATTTTAGATTTATAGTTAACAATCTTTATCAAAAGTTTCACTGAAAATTGTTTTCCCTGGAATGAATCTGCCGCAAATCTCTCATCCTTAGAGAACCCTAGGTGAAAATGTCTTAAAGAAATCACTTGTATAAAAGAATATTTTGCCCAAAATGTTGAAAATACTGAATTGTTTAAATAAAATAAAAACAAAACAAACTGAATCAATTAACGACAATTAAAGATAATTAATGACCTCAATGGCGTGGCCGTGCGGTCTAGACGGCAGGTCTGCCGTTGCGGCCAGTGTGCCAGTTCCCGGGTTCGAATCCCGGTCGTGGCATGGATGTTTCTTTCTTCTTCTGTTTCTCCTTCTGTCCGTTCCCGTTTCTTTACCCTGGCAGTTAGGGTTAAAATGCATCTCCCAACCCGCAGTTGAAAGTCAGCGTGGGAGATTAGACTTTCATCCCCCGAGACAGTGAGCTGTCTGAGGGAGGCCTTCGTCCAGCAGTGGGCTGATAAAGGCTGATAGATAGATAGATAGAATGACCTCAAACACAAAACTTTATCTGAAATACCGTAATAGCAGGGTTTTTTTGTTGTTTGTTGTCTTATCTCTTTACGTAGTTCGATATTCCATTAGTTCTTTCATATGTCTAGGTGTTAAGGAAGATATTCAAACGGAGAAGAAAGGGGAAGTGAGAATAGATAAACAAAGTTTTCCCATCTCTCTTGGCCTCCCACCTCAAAAGTGACAAACACTCTTATTTTTGTTTCTTCATTCGATTTGACAACAATATATTGATAACGAACCTCAAACTCTAAAGACTCCAAACATTTCTGTGAAATCTGAAAAAGGACGCGAGTTGCAAAGATCTTATCAACTAGGATAAATGGTTTCCGTTTATAAAATTTTGGAAAAAAAAACAATGGCATTTTTGAGATTAAGAGGTCGTAGTACATGGCATTATAAAATATTTAAATAACAGTATAATTTTCCTCTGATCTTTTTAATTTCGTCCAAATGCTTCTGGACATGTTAACAGAATTTGAAATACTTCACATGAAATTTTTTTAAAGGATGTCCAAAAACATAGCGAACAGACAAACATTGGAAACAATGATGAAATCAAGGCTTAACATTGTTTTAGTTTACAGATTTTTTTATTTCTTGATGATAGTCTTAGTGACTTGATAAAAGATTTTGTTGTTCACTTAAACAAATTGTGTAATTAAGAGCAGTAAATAAATCACGAATAGAAACACACTTGAAAAAATCTCTTATTAAAAGAGTTTCATTTTACGTCGGATTAGAAAATATGAACACGTTGCCTTTAACTGGTGTAGGCTTTATCAGTTAGAATGATTTAAAATAAAGTAATAAGTGAATGTTGGTAGGAAAGTCCATTGTCCTTGTTATTTAGTGAACCAATGAAGGCAAATGAAGGCTAATATCCACATCAAGTTCGTATTTTGTATTATGACGCATTCAAATTATTCTGTTTTAATACGAGTTTTTTGAACTGTGTTTCTATTCGTTATGTTTTATATTTTTTTACATAGCTTATTGTATATAATTAACAGCAGTGTTTTCTTGTTCTTTGAAAGTGGAATCTTTATCTTTTTAGCCTTTTACAAAACAATCCATCTTCGAAGTTTAAAAAAATATTCAAAAATGTTTTCTGAATAATATTTGTTCATCAAATGATAAAAATTCCCTAAATCCTGGTGGTGAGGGCCTCCTATTATACAAGCCCCTAGGCTTCAACGCGGCTTTGGCTCAAACGATAAGCGACCATCGCAATGAAATTGGGAACCGGTGGTCAGTCGTGCCTTTAACTCAAGGAATGAATCCCCCTCTAGCACTTCCTCAGCCCCGCACCTACATTACTAGACCATCCGCTCTACCTAAAGCCCAGAAAGATATTTCTTTTGATGGTTTGGTCATGACAAGATAATTTTTTTTTTCATTGGATAGTTTATAACTTCAAAACATAAGTAAAGAATTGAATTTGTATTGCCAAAGATTTAGTAATTATTATGTTTCCTTCTGTTCGTAATTATTTTTGTTCTCGAAATGTTAGACTTCTTTTCATTAAGGAAAACTTTGAAATGTAATAATGAAAATATTGACTGTGGAATCGGCTAAGTTGTGATTTTATTCGCAGATATGATGATATGCAGTCCAGTTGATAGAAATGTTTGATAGAAGAATTGGTAGATATTAAGTATTGTTGGGGTTTTTTTTTACAGAATTTGTAAGGTTGAATAAACTAATTTCAGTTTGTAGGAACTATTACACAATTGTTATTAGGCTTAGAAAATAATAAAAAAAGACTGGTCTGAGTAACTTCTTTAGTCTTACCTGACTTGTTGAGCTTCACTTGTATGACTTTCTCGTAATTTGGTGACAAGAACTCGAATAATATTCAATAAAAATATCATATTTGCCTATAAAACAGAGTAAGAAAAAAATTAGATAATTTACTTTAAGAAGGTGGATTTACACTGCTAATTTTTATATGCATTTTGATCGCTACGTATTTATAATCACAAAAGCAACAGATTAAAAAATGAAAAACATAAACCAGTTCAGAAAGTTTTGTTTCAGTTTGTGTAATTCACCATGTATGTTTTTCACAGGATATCTTTACATTTTTTACTTAATATTTTGAATGTTATCTAAACTTTCCTAAATCTTAATCTTTGAAAAATAGAAATTAGTTTTTCTTTTACAATAAAATTCAAAAGTATCCGTTGTCGATAAGTTTATTATTAAAATCAAAATGCCATAAACGAGCCATATTTAAATACTTAAAAGTTAAAATTTAAAGCTAAATACTTAAGTCAATTTAACATAAATATTTAAAAAAGATTCAAAATATGTATAGTAACACTCAGATTTTTAATTAAAAAATTACAACAAAAAATTCATAGATTAAAAGATGGTTAGTAATTCATTCCATAAAATGGATTATCTATTCAAATTCCTTCATTTTTGAATACTGCTGCATTTAAATATTCGAAAGTTCAATATGGTTTCGAGAAAATACTCCAAGAGTTGTATAAATGATAGAAATAAAGTTTAACGTGCATAATATTAACTAAAACAAAACAAATATCAGAAATGCACAAGAATAAAAAGATTTGCAATAGCTATCACGGACGGGAAACTGGAACGGCCGTTTATTTTATTTTATTTTATTTTATTTTATCCTCCATGGTAAGCCCAGAGTGCGTGCAACGGTTAAGGATCCCACCTCCCCAACCCGCAAGTGGTACCTCAACCAAAAAAAACCATAAGAATAAATATATATATATATATATATATATATATATATATATATATATATTAAAACATGGAGGCTAAAACTGGCTGAGGACGCCTAATAAGACAGAAACGGTCATCCCAGTTGCCCGTCCATGATAGCTAAGAATGCAAACCATTTTAGTCTTGGGCATTTCTGATTTTTTATTTTGAAAGATTGTTTCCTTACCCCAATCACAGCTAATCGAGGTCCTTCCAAAATCCAAAAGTAAGGAGTGAAATTGTATCCAAACCAACATCTATAAATAAAAGAAAAATAATCATTTAAGTCTCTTTTTCTTCTGAATTCAGTAAAAGAAAGTAGAAGTATATCATCTTAAATTGTTTCTTTTGTCAAATTTTCGCTGGTGTTTCAAGGGGGACATTAGTAGATTTAACCCCCACCACTGCATCCGAAAATAAAAGAAATCTAGAATATTGGATTTCTTTTTGGCTGGAGAGTTGTAAAGCCTCCGACTCCATCCGCGAAAGGATACTACTTTTTTATGACTATGATCATCGTAACCCATCCCATTCCATCCAAATCCTGTGTCCGCCTATTAAAACTTACTCAATCGTACGTTATTAATTATTGTAATTGTTACTATTCTTATTAAATAAATTTAAGTTCAGTCGAGCACTTTTATAATAACGAGCACGGATGTAAGAAGAACTAAGGTGTTAAGAGCAAACAGAGAAGAATTGGTTGAAATAATATATTTTTTGAGAAACAAATCATGATTAAAGTGATGACAATTAATTGAGAACTTCATGGGTTTAGCGAGAAAATCTTTGGGCCAATAGACATAGGAAAGGCTAGACTAAGATAGGAAGTTTAAAATATATTATTGTTCTGCCCCGTATGACCTTTTTTCTCTCTGTCTTCTCTTTCCTTCCTGGATCTCCTTCCACATCCCTGGTAAGAGGAATTCTAAACCCTTTTATGATATTTTTAATCGACAAAAATTTTGTTCTCAGAATTTCATTTAGTGCAGATCTTTGTATAGCCTTCCTTAGTTACCCAGCCAGATAATAGTTAGATAATAGTTAATAAGAAAGAGAATGTTTCTTCTGCACCTTAGCCTCGGTACGAAATATACAACTCAAGACTATAGTTTAGTACGTACTGTTACGTAATCGATATGTCGTGGCTTCATGCTGAAATTTGAAGGTTTCTTGCTGAAATTTGAAGCGATAGCACATATTGAAATGATTATTTGTTGGAGCATCTGCCCAGTAATTTTAGGCATTTCTTGATGTGCTATCCCGGTTTCCGAACCTACTGAAACAGCAGATAATTTCAAAATATGTCCAAGCAGTTTTGACTTTTCATGAAACGCCTAACACTTTCTTAGCACATGACGAATATGCTCTGTAATCAGAATATGTCCCACTCTTTCATAAGTTGAGACTTGTATGTTCTTCGTTGTACTGTTTCAGGGAATGAGAACAGTGTGAGGTGAATAGAAACCTTTAAGAAAGGTGCTGTTACTGATCTGTAAACAGTGAATCCTGGTATAGTTCAATGAAAGTGATTAAAATGAGTAATATGTCTAATAGATCGTCTCTTGTGCGTATTATTGATAAGAAAGCTGCAATGAACAGAACTGACTAAGTACTAAGCTGTGAAGCCTAACAAGAAGCCCTTTTCAAAAGACACAATGAAGCAATCATCTAATAAATCTTGGTTACAAAAAGTAAAAGATGAGTTTCAGGATTTCTTATTCTAATACCTATGTACCCCACTCTATAGAGTAACATCCAACAGTATCCGCCTTATGAAATAACTGCCTTAAAACAACCACATCCAGTTGAATGTGGTTATATTTCGGTAATGAATACTTGATAAGTAATATTTAAAAAAAAGTTAGACTATTTCGGTTAACCCGGGTTTCAGTTAAGTGAAGTTAGGATAACCGGGGTTTTACTGTAATTAAAAGTCAAATTTAAAATAAACCTAAAATAAATATATTTTTTTACATCGATAGGGAAAAGAAGGAAGGACGAGAATATCATCTGCTTAGCACGTCCTGATTTTAGGTGATGTATCACACCTTATAATGAAGCAGAGTTAAAGCTATCGTACGAGGACTTATTTGAACTTTACGAGGTTCATAAGAGAACTTTGAAATAAGTGCTGTGAAGTGCACTTATGTCACTGTGATTGTAGGCCGTGAGCTCACCAATGCGTTGGTGGCAAATGTGCTTGCCAAAAAAAAAAATTCTTACTGTAATAACATAATGGCTTGTCCTGCTTCAACAGGTACAGTTTATTTCCTGAAATTTTCATATTTTCATTTATTACTTCAATTTTTTTTCTTAATATTATTAAACGTTCTTTAACGTGCGGAGTGAACTAATCAAGAAACACTGTGAACACGCATACATTACGCAAAGGATTCGCACCCCCGAGCTGTCATCGTCACCGTTTTCGTCCTTATTAGGACTCATCAGCCAGGCAAACTCCACCGATAACAAGCTCAGAAGGTGTGAGAGGTTAACCATCCCGGCTCTTGCACCCAAGAGCGGGACTTCTCCCCAAAGAAATCCCAAACAAAAATTAATAAAATATTTTTAAATTCATAAAAGTTTTCTTATGATAAAATAATCTTTCATTTTGAAATTAATGTTCCCTACTTAAATATTTCAGTTGAGCTTATTTTTTTCATTTCCTTTATTAGTTTACTTGCAATTTAATGACAACAATCTATAACTTTTTTTATGAATCTCAAATGAAGTAAAAACGTTTTCTGGTTTTCCTAAGGCTCATATAAGTAAGAAAAAAGTACACTTTGTTAAAAAAATGCTTGTCTAACCAATTGTTTTCCTATATGTAAGTAAAATACGTAATTAAGATTCATTTATTCTAATTTTACATTTACTAGTAATTTTGAAATATTTATTTACTAGCCGGGTACCGTCGCTTCGCTCCGGAACCCTTGCATATATAGCATTAAAAAAAAAAAAAAAAAACTTTTATTTATTTAGCAAATTAATATTGATATCGGAGAATATACGACTTTCCAGCCCGTTGTGCCCTTCTCCACTTAACTCAGGTGTATTGCGGGTTGGCGCCACACACCTGGGGTTGCCGCCATACACTTCATCGTCAGTTTGCCAGATTATTCCCAATCCCGAATTTCGAAAAATCCGGCCTTATTCCTTGTCTACATCATAAAGGAAACCTCTGTGCAAAATGTCAGCTTTCTAGATCCAAGGGTTTGGGGTGAGCGTTGATGAGTCAGTCAGTGAGTGAGTCAGGACTTTTCTTTTTATATATGTAGATTTTCATGAATTTTGTTTTGTTAACATCATTGATTAGTTCTTTATAGATTATATTTGAATGTGTTATTTTCTCATTTTCAACTGTTATCCGATTCGTTCTTTACATATTATTCCTGGTGTTTTGATATCATGTTTATTTATGAAAATATGATCTATGTTTGTTTTCGTATTTCCATGAATTGTACAATTTCTTGTTGTTCCGTAAAGACGATTTTTGAAACCATTATTGCACATAAGTTTTACGTATTTCTGTACTATATTGTTTTTATTCATTTTGAAAATATCTATATTTACGTCGCCAATCAGTATAGTTGGACAGTTGTTTAATATATTTTCATTTTTTATGAATAGATTCTCTATTTCAGTAACATTTTAGTAATTTGTAATTTAGCATTTTGCTTACAGAATGACAGACATAAAAACGTATATTATAAAACGTTATTCTAATATATAATAATAATAGCCGGGTATCTTCGCTTCGCTCCGGAACCCTTGCATATATAGCATTCAAAAAAAAAACGTCATTTATTTAGTAAATTAATGTTGCGGTCGTCGTCGAATATATAACTTCCCAGCCCGTTGTGGCTTCTCCGAAGAACTTGGATGTATTGCGGGTCGGCATCACACACCGAAAATTCACATTTTTGCATGTATCTTGCAAACGCTGAAGCGTTTGTGAATAAGTGATATATCGTTCGATAGAACTTTCAAATACCAACATTTTCTCAATATAATGTTCTCTTCCATCTTTATACTTTTCGTTTAAATTGAGAAAGTCAAAATTTGACCCTTTAAAAGGCGCCATCTTGGAAACCAAAAACTTTTTTCGAAAGATTTTTGTAGCATTTTGTTTGTCTTAAAAAGATCTACATTTTATCCATTTACATGACCACTCTATCTCTTATAGTTTGGTCACAAAATTGGAAAAACGTAAAGTCTTATGACAGACAAAATAACGCTTTTATAATATATTAATATAATGATTACTTTTTAGCTGTTTAAACATATGCCGAACTAGGGATAGCAGTTCAGGAAATGACTAAAAGACCTGGGCAGAGATAATGAAACAAATATTTATTACAGGATATGCTTGCGCTGTACTGTCAAATTTCAGCATCTGAGGATATGACATATGTTAGAATCAATTGTTCATATTGTAATAATAACTTTTGTTTATTCATTCTTGTTTTTAACCACTTCTCCATATATACATATAAATATTTGTAAATGTGTATGGGTGAGGAAAATAGTGTGTAATATTACATGTAACACATTGCTACAGTATGGATATAACTAGTAGCGGTTATAATAAGCAATATTCTTTGGTCACTTGTTAAACCGAGATTCGCTGCATATCATTGAAATTGTAGTTCAATACAATAAACGTTTGGAAAAACAAATTCCTATAGGTTTGAAATATAAATATGAAAGAAAGAAAGGGCTAATTGTCCATTCATTTATCTAATAAGATTTGTTACATGTAATAATTACCAAGAAGAAATAGAAACGTTATTCATCGTCTCTGAAGTAAAAAGTCGTTGGTACAGTGATCATAAAATGACAAAAGCGGTTTGAGCAACTGCTCAGGATTTCGACCTTTCACTTTTGTATAGGAGGATTAAAAGAATTTTTCTACGGTCATTTTGTCTTTTTAATTCCAGTACATCTCATATCCCCATCTCCCCCCCCCCCCACCTACACATACACACACATTTTTAAACTACATTTCAAGAACTTGAATCCTGTCGTTTCTGAATGTGGCAGTGGCGAATATAGAATATATTTTGGGGGTGGGGGGGGGGGCCAAGATTAATGTAAGGTTAGGTTAAGTAATTTTAAGTAGACATCCCATGATACTTTATATCAGTTTTGCTGCTTTTGCAGTTTTATATTCAGAGGGTAATTTGCGCTGAATGCTGAATTCATTGCATAAATGCATGATTCCTTAAAATAATTCAGATTACGGTACTTATTTTTTTTCTTTATATTCATTATTTCGGGGGGGCCCGGTCCCCCTTGGCCCCCCTCCCCCTTATATTCGCCCTTGGAATATGGGTCTCATTTGTTTCTTTCCATCGATGGCTGTTGGTGTGAAATATATTTTTCAGCGATTATTCCTTAGTGGAAATGTAAGTAAAAAGATAAAGATCACATGATACAGAAAACCTTTTTCTAATTCTCAACTAAATTTTTTTTACTAAACTAATATTTCAAAAATATTAAAATACTTACTTATTAAAACTATAATGCACAGCTGTAAAAGATGCCCAAGTCATAATCATTGGCACTGGCATACCTAGAAAACAAAATAGTATATTTAAAATTAAAAGTTTTAATAAAATGTGTAATGTTAATATTCACAGCGACTATTATTTTTTACTTTAAATCTAATTTTTAGGCAACCTGTTATAGAGAAAATTAACATATTTTCATAAGAAAGATACTTTTAAAAGGAAAAAAATTGAGTTCTTAAAACATCCTAGTTATACTAAATATTATCTTAGTTTTTCTTTCTATAAGGGCTTTTTAATGCAAATTCTAAATGGCTTAACTTATTAGACATTACTATTAAATGGTCATTTCACAGTGAATTTGTTAAATAATAAATATCTCGGAATCTGTAAACGACAGTTTTGAGCAAATCATCAGCTTAAATTTTTGTTATCTCTAAGTTTTTTTCTCATTTGTAAATCATAAATATTTGAATTTTATGTAAAGCAACAGCGACAATTTTTTCTTTTTTGGTTTAAAATATTTTCTTAATTTTTATCTTAACTTATCTACAAAATAATTTGTATATGATTCATATAAGAACATTAGAGTTGGCGCATCAACTTTTCATTAACCTATCTGTGCAAAAAAGAGGCAGAGAATTATCTAAAAATTATGATTCAGTTCAATGATGGACTTTCAGTTATTAGTAGTCTTACAGCTAATTGTTTTTGTCGTTATGCTAATTTTTTTCTATTGGTCTCAAGATACAATGTGCATAACAAATTTGATATAAAGGGTTGCTAATTTTAATAGTCATCTACATTTGAAGTTTTAGTAACTGTAAGACATTCAGATTTATAGTATAAAAAAAAATATTAATCTTCCAAAACCATATTTTCGAAGTAATCCGTTATTTCTTTCTGAAGTCTGTCTTTAAAATAAAATAAAAACAATCTTTAGAATAATTCAAATTTTGTTCTTGTTTTTATTTTCTTGCTTTTAGTTATTGAGGACTGACTCCATTGTGAATCTTTAGAATTAGTTACAAACATTTAATTTCAGATGTTTTTTAGTTTAAAGATAGATTGAAAACGAAGCAATGTATCACTTCGAAAATTTTCCTTTTAAAACTTATATTTTTCATGCAGTAAATATAATTCAATGGATAAGTAAGATATTTTGTATTACTTGAAAATATTTATAGTTATCATGATTATGACATTTCAACGGACATTGCCGTTTTTTTCTTTTCTTTTGTTTTTGTTTTCTTTTTTTTTAACTTTTACTTCTTTAGTCACCATTAAACGATTGGAATTTTGAATTTTGATGATCTAAACCAAATGCTAAATTCTTTGGCAGTTTCTAAGTATTTTTTCATCCATAACGGAATGGACGCAACGGAACGAATGTTCTTTCACTTTCCATTTAATAATGAATTCCGAACATTTATTTCATTGTATTTTTTTCACATTCATTCTACATTAATAATTCTTTTCAAAGATATTATGGAAGAGGGTGGAAAAGTTAGCCCCACTGCTTTAGTCATTTTTTTTTCCCGTACTAAAACACTGTAGTATGTGTGTTTTAGTATTCTTCATCTTAGGATGGCATTGATCTCTCACCTCGTATCTTAAAATACAAATGCGATGCTTATTATTATTCTATAAAAAACAGTTAGTGGTTGTATTTCTTGTGTAATTTGAATGAATTCTTTTGAGTACGTGTTAAGAGTAATTTTAATATAAGGAGCTACTGACTTACCCCAACCAATAATATAGAGAATCAGCAAATTTGTTTTTGCCTGAAATACTGTAAAGGATATAATGTTGTTAAGATACCATCCTTCGATGAACATCCAAACAAACATAGTAGTCCTGGAATATTCTAGAAGAATGTACGCTCCTTCACATAATATAAACTAAAGAAAACAATACATTTGATATTAGAAAACTGATCACGAACAAATGAAACAAAAAAAATGCTTATTTCATTAAGAAATATTGTTAAATAAAATAATTATTATAAATCTTTGATAAAATGATGGTCCCTTGGGTTGCTATGCCTGTATCTGCTTAAATCGTATTGTAGTATCGTCTAAGTTAATGGGAAAACTTAATAAGGAATCTGTTTCTGAGACAACTATTCAGAAGATCTTAAGCAGACGAAAAAGTAATAAGTGTATGAGAAATTGGATGCAAAAATAAAGCCTTACACCTGAATATTTGAGAAATGATTTATGCAAAAAATAAATATACGCGACATCTCTCGACGACCGCGTCATATATATTTATTTTTTGAAAAATCATTTCTCAAAGGCATTGCATGCCTTTATTTTTGCATCCAATATTATGCAGTACACGTAAAATCATATTTTTATTTTTTTTGTTTGAGAAATTACACATGAAATTTTATGTATTCAGAAAACTACTGACCGTGTTGTCAATTCCTTGACGACTTCCGTTAGACTCCCAGAAATTTCTAGTGATATATTGATCAGCATAAACGACCAGTCGTATTACCACCTGAAGCAATGTGGAGATAAATAAATTGACGTGAATTTTTGTCCGATTATTTTGTAAGATCCTGAAAAAAAAAATTGTTGCATTTGAAAACACTTCTATTAAACTGCAAGTAATTTTTAATTAGGAATTTTCAAACAATCAATTTCAAATAAGTTCAAATTTTCATTGAATTGAACAAATTGTAATATTATAGAATCACTGATATTCCGTCAGCTGAAAACACATTTTTTCCTTGTCCTACATCTAAGATGGCGGCCTGCGGTAATTTAAATAGATGTTAAAAAGGTAACTCATAAAGAAAGTTATGTTAACCCTTCAAGATTGTAAATATTTTTTTTATGATTAATGAAAAAAAAAATAGAGCAATTGGAAATTCCTTTCCAGAAATGAAGCCTATCGCTTATTTTCTTCTTGCTTAGTTGTGGGATTAAGATTATCCATGTATAAGCAATTAATTAATTAATTAATCAATGCCAAAACTTGATATTGATTGAAAATATCAAAACATATTAAAAAAGAAGTGATAGATTTCTTTTGTTTGATTTTTTTTTTTCTGTCGTTCTGATGCAAATGCAATTTTTTTTAAATTAAGTTTTCTTAACTCTTCTAAAAAATATTGAAATACAAGAAAGAAAAAAAAAGAACAGATCTGTCATTTTGAACGTTAAAGATATTTATTTTCAATTGCGTTCACTGATCCCTTCAGTGGTGATCAAGAAGTATCTTTCAAATCTTTCTGGCCGTAAATTGTGTTAATTGTGATTCTCAATTTTACGCTAGTTCTTCATTTTGATAATAGAAGAATGTTTCAAATCTCTTAGATAATTATAGGAATAACCATGACTATCAAAAAATGTGGTAGTTCAGATAGTGATGCTTTTACATCTCATATGTGTGCCATAGAAGAATCTCTATTCAAAAGCAGAGTTTGTTTGTTCGCTTTGCATTGGTGGTCGGTTTGAATTATTAAAAGCAAAATTAGTCACTTGATTAATTAGAGTAAAACCTTATCTTATTTATCGGACCTAAGTTGAGAAATCGATTCATTAACATTAATGACCTACTGGAACACAGAAAATCCTATTTTTCGATTTCGCAACCAGCGGCGCTATCATTAAAAGTAATGTATAAAGGGATGATCTGTTTACTTATTTCCTTGTCTCCTACGCAACGGACAACGCCACATCCCACCACTAGTTTTATAATAAAATGAGTCAAAATTGTAAAAATTTTACGAATCCATAATTTACAGTTTAATTGACTGAATCCTTCATATATGAAGAAAAATAAGCTGTTGGAAAAATTCTAAAAATTCTGGAAATTTAAAACATTTAGAGATTTATGATTTTTGAACCCTTCAATGTGTTTATCATTTAGATATTCAGAAACATGAGATACTTTCGAATTTAAGAAAACGAAACGGGTATCATTGCAGAAGCCTCTGTAGGCGAAAATTCTTCAAAATTTCATCTTATTAATGCATTATTACATTTACGAATGTCAAAATGTATTTTCCATTTATATCAGAATTTCAAATCACTTTTTTTGTGTTTTAAATACTGTACATGGAAAATGTAATCAAATTTAAAACATTAAATAAATTTAATTTCCTTTGTTTATTCAAGTGCTGCTCTTGTTTTCTTTGCTTTTATAAATTTAATTGTCAGATTCAGAAATTATGGGTTCTTAGTATATATATTTATTTCTGACTCGCCCTGTACATTGCCTTGATTTTGAAGACTGCTTCCAATCCTAGTCATGAAAAAAACTTCTAAACATGAAAGGATTTTTTTTTTCATACTCCTTTTTTTCTGCATAGAAATTATAATTCCAAATAAGGAAATAAAAAAAAAAGACATATCGATTTAGAATTTGTTTTGAAATTACCTGAATCGACAGAAGATGAAGAGAGCTATCAGTAAGCACAAAAAAGACAAACTCAACCCAATCATTTCAAGCAGCCGAGTCCCTCGAGCCATGGAAAGCTTAGCCTAGATAGAAAAAAGAAAAGCATTAGGATAAGATTGCACATCATCTACCACGTGATCGTTAACAACTTAAGTTTAATATTGTCCATCATGTTTTTTCTTTTCTTTCTTTTTTTTTTTTTTTGGTTGCTGTTGTTGATTTAAATATAGCTTTGTTTCATTTTTAAAATGTTGTGTATAGCAAATGTTTGCAAAGTTATTTTTAATTGTTTTGATTATATTTAGTTTTTGAATTTCCCTTATATTCTTACGATCATTTTAGCCCAATCAATTTATCTTCTGAAGATCAGTTTATAATTGCATTATTCATAAGAAAACTTTAAGGTACCATTAATAATCTCCTACGGGGAAGGTAATTTGCATTGATTCTTCTATAAAAGAAAACAGTTGGGATCTTGAATCATCCAGCAGATGATTATACGAAAAGAGTCTTCTGCTCATTTGAATGAGATTTTGCTGAACCTTAGAACCCGTTCGAAATATAGGGTGAGTCAAAAGTCCCAACACACGCTTATATTTCAGAAACGGGCGAGAAAATGAAATACTTGAGTGCCCCATCAAAGAATGGGTGAGGGGGGGGGGGTGTTTACATAATAATAATAATAATTTATTGGCTCTAAGTTTTTTCTGACAACTACACAGCAATTTACAGATGCAACAGGGGTTCTCACAAGCAAAGAGTTGTTGAGATAGTTGCATATTTCAGAACTTACACAAAATCATAAGTAAGTGTTCAATTAAAATATTTACTTTAAAAATAATTCATACAAATTTATTTTTAGGAGGTTACATTTTGATACTAAATTGTATGTTCATTTAGTTCAGACCGAAGAACCAGAGGAAAAGAGGAGAGAAGAGTATAGAGAAGCATGGAAGGAAGGGTGGGAAGCTGATTCAAGTGTCGATAACTTAGGTTGGGAAATTACTTGATGTGGAGAAGTGATTCTTTAGTTTTGTCTTGAGCTGAGCCAGACTACGACAGGTCCTAATAGCTTAGGGAACTTTATTCCAAAGATTGGGAATTGTGTAGCTGGCTGCTCTTCTTTCGTAGCTGGTTTTAGGTATTAGTAGGACCGGAGTAGTTCTTGTGTTACAAGAGAGAGAGGGTGAAGTGGTTTCTAGTGTAACAGATGAGCAAAGATTCTTATGTAATAGTCTATGAGTGAATAGGGTTAACTGTACTTTATAGATTTGATAAAAGGGGATTTTGTATTTTGTTCAAAGGGAGTGGGTAGCTTGTTTCTTATCCACAAATCTTAGAAAATATTTTTGCACCTTAAGAATCATATTTTCGTAGAATTTGGAGGGGGAGCCTCAAACTGTAACACCGTAACAGAGATTGAAATGGATTAGTGACAGTATAGATTCTGAAGTATCTGAGTTGGTAGAAAACCCAGTTTCCTAACGATATCGAGGTATTTAGAAATTTTGTAAGCAATTTGAGTATACATTCCACGGCAGGTCTTGAGTGAGGGTGATGCCTAATCATTTAAAAGAGTAGACCTCCTGCAAAGCGGATGCATTATAAGTAAGAGAGAAGTTTTTATTGTTCATTATTTTATTCTTTCGATGAAAGAACATGAAGACAGTATTGGTTGTATGTAAAGTTACGCCATTTGATTATAGCTAGTTTTCAAGATGAAAAGTGATTGTTGGAAGTGATTGTTGAAAAAGTATGTTAACATTTTTATTGGCAAATAAGTGTTCCATCATCAGCATAGAAGGCACACTTGTTAGAGAGTGATGTAAGAATAAGATCGTTAATGTAGAGATTAAATAGAGAGGAGATATGATGGATCCTTGGGGTACCCTCTAGGTGTTGAATACCACGAAGAAGAGTGACCCTTTACAGTGAGTTGACATTGGCGTTTGGTGAGATAGGAGGAGAGCCATGCTAGTGGTTTATGCCTACTCTTATGGCTAAGTGTTCTAATTTACTTTGTAACATTTTGATGTCAATTGAGTCAAAGGCTTTTTTGAGGTCTAGAAAAAGACTTAAGACACTATTGTTTGAAGCCATGCTTTTTGTAATGTATTCCGTCAAGTCAATTAGTGCAGTTTCAGTGTTTTTATTTTTTGTGAAGCCGTGTTGCTGCTGAGCTATTAGCGCTTCTCGGAGATGAAGTTTAGTATGGAAGAGTTTTTCGAAACTTTTTGAGAAGGTATTTATTACAGGTATTAATGGGGCGATAATTTTCCATATTCTCCACGTCCCCTGATCTCCATATCGGGAAAATTTTAGCCTGTTTGAAAGAGAAAAGAAAGATGCCTTTAGTTGCTGACTTATTAAATATGTGAGCTACAGGGAGAGCAATTTCGTCCGCTATTTTTTTTTTTTTGAGGAGACTGGGATGGACCTCATCAGGTCAAGAAGAAGATTTATTTTGCAGGGCTTTGATAGCTTGTTGAACTTCATAAGAAGACGTTGGGAATAGAAAGAATGATAAGAGTGGAATTGTGAAATAAAGTGTACAACTGTTGTTTGGGCAAGGTGGAGAAGGATTTGGTAGAAGTGTACTCAGGAAATTATCTAGGTTTTGCTTTGTTTCTTTAGTATTATTTGTTATGAGATTGTGTAGAAGCCTTTGTTTTACTGAAGCAGATACTTAATTGTTAATTTTCTTCCACTTTTCTTTCATTGTTAAGTTAAATACGTTAACATGATAAATTAGATGCTCTAATCTTTAATAAGATGTTTAGTTATCTTTAAGTTATTTTGTAGAGCTTTGAGATGTTTTATTATGGTGGAAGTGAGGTTTTTCTTGTAGGATTTGTATAATTTGTTGGATTTCTTTCAGTAATTCCGACGAGATCTATGCTTTCCTATTAATTATAGAGTTGTTTCTGTGATTTATGGAAGAAGATCCGTAAAATAATATTTTGTTGAAAATTTGGACGACTTCCTTAATATTATTTTTTAAACTCATTTATCCAATCGTTTGATTTAAGATATTCTTTAAAATTATTTGTGTTTTTTGAAGTGAATTTGCGACTTGTTATTGTTTGTTTATTTTAGGAATTAGGTTTTTGAATAGTTGTGATCTTTTGGTGGAAAAGAATACTGGATCGTGGTCCGTATCAAAAGCATGAAGTATATCTTTTGTTTCAACTGGAAAATTTGTGAAGATTTGGTCTAGGAGTGAGTGTGAAGAGGAAGAGGCAGAGTGACATGTGGGAGAGTCAATATTAGGAAAGAATGAGTGACAGTTCATTGAGGTTGGAGAGTCCATGACAGCTTTTCTACTTGTATCCATAAAGTTAACATTGAAGTCTCCCATGAAGATTCCTCTTTTTTTATTTATGTTTATAAATTGGGCAATAGAATCTATGAAATTTTAGGAGGTTTCCTGATGGTGGCCTACAAATACAAACAAGTATTATTTCTTCATTTACTGAGCAACAAACACATTCGAGATCTTCATTGACACAGGAAAATTCGTGAATTTTTTTTTACGTTAAAATTGTCATTATAATAAAGGGCACATTTTAGGATATTTCCGGAATATGGTCGCCATCTTGAATGCAAGTCAAAATTTTCAAATGGTAATTTTATGTGATACAATTTCAAACAAGAAAAACCCAAGAATCAGTCAAACACACAAATAAGAATCCGTTTTTATGAAATATTATTCATTTTAATTTTATGAGTGTTCAAAGATAAAAATTCGTGACAATTACCATAGCAGAAATCCCATGGGAATGGGATGCGTTATAGGCCTACAAAATATGTTCAATATACTTCACTTCTTACTGCACTATAACATGAGACGCTGCTGTCCTTCAACATGACACAATATGGGGCGTCGCTGCCAGTCCCGCCACAATGTATCTATAGTCTATCCAAAATTTCGTGGCCTCTGAAGATATCGTCCCCCATTTCGGACCGCCACGCCCACAAGCAATCAGTCGACCACTAATCCTCGCTAATCCTACCATCGGCATGTCTTCTTCCTTTTTTATCCATTGGACTTAGAGAATTTTATAGAGAATTCACTCACAGGCGGAAACTTCGCTAGGGCTCTAAGGAATGACGGTTGAGGTTTCCATATCAGTGAATGATCTTGGTCGAAAAACTGTGCCTCTGACGAAATTTGGCTATTAACTTCCTCACTCCCCTGTGAGTTACAGGTGGACGAATTATATGTGATATTATTATTGTATTTTTTTTAGTTCAATAATGCTTGTTTCTTATGTTATTTGAAACAATTGAGATAATATATGATGTGCTTAATTCCTAACGGAGTTTGAATCGATCTTTTTAAATTTCTGACATTTTTGGTTACTCAATCTTTTTTTCTGTTTTATTTACGCCTTGTTTCATAAATCAAATAAATTTGATTCTTGTTCTTTAGCAAAATAAATAACGCTCCAACAGCGTTAATCTTTAATAGTGCACTAATTTAAATACTTTAAATATATATATACTTACGTCCCCATCTTCTGGAGAGCCGCTATACAGTCGATTAATTAATCCTTTAACCTCAGAGATGAAACAATCCGTATAATTAGTCCATCCAGAAGAAGAATGTTGACCAGGGACGCGTCCTTCCCATCTACCCTCGTCATCACAACGTCGAAAAGCGAATTCTAATAAAAAAATATAAAAAAAATCATTAAACGAAGCCTCACAACTGCTAAACCAAACTGTCAAAATCTACAGTGTGGCCGGGACATTCCCGTATACCCTACTACGTAGAAATAAATGTAAATATTTAGAATTGAATATTATTTCAATTGTTGACATTACAATGCAGGTGGCACTAGAATGCAAGTGATATTATTGCGTTGGTATTATTATTGCGTTCGAAGAAGGGTATGAGTTTTGCAGTCAATCAGATTGCAGTGTTCAGCCATGAACAAGCAGTAATAGTTACGCTATTGAGGAGGGGTTAGTGCTAAGTGTGTGCCCTGAAAGATAACACACAGGGCAGTCAATGAGACAAACAATGGGAGCATTCCAAGAAAGATTTAATAAGGCCTCGTCTCGAAAAGCGACAACGCTCAATTGGGAGAAACGTGCTTTTGCTTTAGGCAGTGTTAAAGATAGGCTCTCGGAGTGGAAGAAAGAAGACTCGATTAGAAAAATCTGCCACAGTCGCTGCTTCGATTCAACAATCTCCTATGAAATCGACACATAAACCTGCTGCTGAATTTGGTATTCCGAGGACAACTATGCAGGATCACACGAAGAAAGATCTAAAAGTCAGACTGTTTCGCCTGACGTTCGTGAACGAGTTATTGGATGGGACCGGGATCAGAACGAAACAGCATTCCGTGCTTTGTTAGCATAATTCCCTAATGCAATGTCCCGTGCAAAGGTGCTGTTTTCAGATGAATGTGCGATTTATCGCAGTTTACTCAACAGAAATATTGTCTTTTGAGCGAAAGAGAGCCCTCAATACACACTGGAGTTGGAGAGGAATCGCGATATGGGCTGCGATGACATCACGTCATTTGTTTGGACCATATTTGTTTGATGGTCATGTTAATGGCGAAACTTATTTACACATGTTACAAAAATGTTTAATCCCGCAGCTTGAAGACGCGGGTATTATGGAACGAGTTTGGCTACAGCAGGACGGGGCACCTGCTCATTTCGCTCTTACTGTGCGCGGGTTTCTTTATGAACATTTTCCAGTACGATGGATTGGTCGGGGTACTCCAGCATCACCAGCTCCATTGAAATGGTCACCCTGAAGTCCTGACCTCACGACGCCTGACAATTCATTGTGGATGTCATCAAGGCCTTTGTATCTGAACGTTAAGCTATAAATGAAGAATTGCGCAATGCGAGGACGTATTTCGAACCATCACACCGGTCATGCTCCAAAAAATGTCAAGTAGGACGTGGCGACGTATGCACTTGTATGTACAGCATGATAGCGAACATACAGACGCATTGGACACTCAATATATATATATATATATATATATATATATATATATATATATATATATTTTTAAACTATCAATTAAGGGGTACGGGAACTTCCCGGCCACACTGTACATAAATATTACAATAAAATATATTATATAAATGGATTGGGAAGCCTTTGAAATAAAATAAAAACTTTCTATCTTTAACATTCTTTATGATTTCTTTTTCATAAAATTCCTATTCCAATTATTATTATTTGAAAGCAACTTGTAAAAGGTTTCTGAAATAAAATATTAAATTGGGTATTTTTGTGAACTTGTCTCTCCAATTATTATTTTAAGCTTTATTATATAAATTTTTAAAAAAAAAAAAAAAAACCTTTTTTTTTCCGATTTTTAAGATATTACTTAAGAAGTTGTTTTCATGGTACCAAATAAATAATAAAGAAAGGGAAGGAAGCTGTAAATAGATTTGTTTTAATAAATTAACTAAGTCATTTTAAGAAACAGAAAGATGAAAATAAAAAACAAATCCTCTTCTTAGTGAAAAGAAATAACAACAGTCCTGAAATAAAAAATTAAAAACAAAACATACTTAAAACACACTTTACGTGCGATTCGAGAACTGCCAACAATTCTTTCTTTCTCCGCTGTATAGTGTTTATCCTTTATGTTTAAAATCTTTAACTTAAGCTTTATGTTATTCGGATTTTATTTCATGTTATTCACTTGTATGTTTTAATAGGATTAACAAATTATAGCCTGAAAAATATTTAATGTACGAAAATAATACTTTGCTACGTCCTAAACTGCGTAGCTTCTATATAAGATTAATATTATTCAACTTATTTAAATAGTACAACTTTTAAATTCAATGAAATTCAATTAAAATTAACACTCATTAATATTTCAAGCTTTAGAAATCAAGGAAGTCCAGACAATGCTTTGAAAATATCGAATCTATAATAAAGAATTACTAATAAGTTGATAAACGATAACCAAATCGATACCTTTCTTGATAAGTGAAACTTACTTCTCGAATTTTTTTCAACATGTAGTTAAATTTATCAATTGAAGCCTAAGTATCCTTAAAACCCTGTTTGTATTAATATTGTTTTAATTCACAAATCCAACAATATTCAGTTGTGTTACCATCATCAAAGAGTTTAATAGCTTTAGGCAAATGAGTTGGATATCCCATTAGGAATAATCCGTGGATTAAAATTTAACGCTTATGTAACATCAATGTCTAAATAGTAGTCCTAAAAATAACTCAAATTTATAATATTTTATTTTCAAATCAAAATGGAGATCTGATGCTTCCGACTTAGGTGTTTTATCAAAGTTATATTTCAAAATATTCTAATTGGAAATTTAATTCTTGTAGAAGTGAGATAACTATTTTAGAAGAAACGAAAAACATATTGATCAATGATGGTCGTTTTCACCTGAAACTATAACTGATAAGCTGAAATATTAATCGTATATTGCTGGTACAGAGTTTCAGTGAAACTTTGTCTGAGCTTCCTTTTGAGATATGAAGAATATCTGAGTCGAGATAAAAGCTAACAAATTAAAAAAAGAACGCCAATTCTTTCATTATAACAAAGTTCAGTTTCGTGTTAAGCAAGCATAAATACTAAACCAGTTCTTTTCTGGCAACCCGGAAAAATTGAGAAGATGTGATTTAAATTCGTTTGAGGGTAAAAATATTAATTTTTGTGACTGAAAACTAGCGTAATAGTCATTGAACATTTATTTTGAAGCTCATTCATCTTTTTTTGTTTTGTTTTTATAATACTGTAAAAAAATTATAGCTAAAGTAAATAGTTTTTTAGTTTCCTCTGAGAAATCAGAATTGATTTTTTTATGAAAGCATTTGAGGACGGAGAAATAAAAACGTTCTGAGTTAATGAGGTCCAACTTACTTTTCACTTTATTGCTCCTATTCAGTCAAAGAAAAAGAAATGCTCTTTTCAGCGCAATAAATACCATTATTCAGAATTCGTTCCTCTCTAATATGATTAGTAATCATTGTAAGTTAAGTACCTTTGTCTTATGTAAGAAAGCACTCAACGAAGGAGGTTTTTTGAACCTCACTCATTAATGACCTTAATTACTAAAATGAAATCTCGGTTCATTATCTACAAACTACAATTTAATTGGTTTATAATAAGAGCGATTATTCCAGCAAGGAACAATTTGTCCATAGACAGATCCTTCATTTTGTGACTGCTCAGTTATTTTCTTCTCAGTATCCAAAAAATAATTAATAAAAGAAAGATGCTACGAAAATTCAAGATCAAAATTAATTAATGATAATTTCCCTTTACCTTCACTAATGTGTCGGCTAAGTACTGCATTAGACAGCCATGATATAGTTGTAGGAAAATATGATAATTACTGATATCGTAAAGGACATTTATTATGATTAAATGTTTATGATTTATAGATGTTGATGATTTTTTTCAAGCACTGCTATTTAATTTGCAAGAATAAACCCAGAAACTTGAACGGGTGTAAGAAAGGCCTTTAGTCCAACAATGAAGAGAGCAAAGTAGCTCCAGACGAATTAAAACGTTGTATATTAAAGATACTACAGTATACTCTCGATATCTTGAACTTCGATACCTCGAAAACCTTGATATGTCGAAAAAATATTTTTCCCCTTGATATTACATATTCATCTAATGTTAATTTTAATTCTTATGTCGAAGAGTTTTCACTCAAAAACTTGTTATGTCGATTATTTTTCTAAGTAAAAAATGAATTTTTCCGGAAAAATCGCCGTTCAATTGTGTCGAAGCAAATAGAGGTATTTTTTAAGAAATTCTAGCAATGTAAGTTCATTGGATTTTACTAATTCTTTTCAATTTAAAGTATTATTTTCGACTACTTTTAAAAATTAAAATTATCATTGCTGTATTTAGACTTATTGTTAACTATAATTACATATTTATACTTATTCTCATCTATCAATACTCTAATTTTTAGAATATTATTCCGTATCTTGTGTTTTTACTTGAATTTTTGTTTTGATTAAGACCTTGTTATCTCGAAAACTCGCTATCTCGAATTGTTTTTAGCGTCCCTTTGACTTCGAGATATCGAGAGTATACTGTAATACAATACAATAAACAAAATGTTGTGTAATAATACAATAAAATATTCAATGATTTACAGAGACATCGAGACATTTATCTTTACTTGAGCTTCATTAACTTTGTTTTCTTAAATTAAATTGATTGCATTGGACTTCGAGAAACTTTTCTGAATTGACACTGAAGATTATAGAGATAACAGTTTCAGAATTTCATAAAAATTAATCTTTACTAATGGAACATGTGACTTCTGTTAATTAGAGGGATTTCCTCGCCACAACTCATTAACTTCTAGAATTCGAATGTCAAATGCCACCAAAGAACTAATCTGTGTGACCAGTGCTAAGTTCAGTAATCTGCCAATCGACTAATTTTCCAAATAATTATCCTGCATATATTCACATGCAAAGATGAAGATCCGATAAGATTGGACCAAGTCTCTTGTTTGGTTTCTTATCAGTTGGTAGGGTTTCATTTCCGCCTACGGCAATGTCATAATAGAGCAATCGTTTAGTTAGAATTCACCATTGCGATGTACGATTCATTATGATTCCCTTAAGGGTAATTAAAGTCCCTGGACTCCATTCAATGTTAGATCTGAGAAAACGATTTTACAAAAAATATATGATTTTTATAAAACCAATGAGACAAAACAAATTGTGCGTGTAATAAGTAATTATTGTAGCGTTAATAAGAGGTGAACATACATGAATAATTATTTTTAAAAATATATTTTAATCTGTTTAATTATATTTTTTAAAAATAATTATTCACATGTGTTGACCTCTCAATAACGTTACAATAATTACTTACGCACGTAAAATTTGTCTTTTTTTATTTGATTTTATATTTTTATTTCATTCACTTACGTTGAAACTATTGTCTTGAACGAAGTCACTTAGAATTCTTTATCAGATTTTCTCTTGATGTTTTGTCTTTACAAATATAAATTGAACATCGTATTTTATTATTTGATAACTAGCAGCAAAGTCTGTCGGACGTCAGGCATAAAACAATCTGCAAATTCATTTTATTAGTAACTATCAAATATAAAGTAAATGTAATCTAAATACTGTGCTAACTTGTGAACGAAGCTTCTACGGCAAAAATGGTTTTGAGTTTTGAAATCAGCGTAAACAACTTAGTAAGTATGCCAAATTTCATTAAAATCGATGCAGTGGTAACAAACTTATTTGGTTTTGAACGTATGTTTTGTAAGAATTTCAGTTGTCGAGGTTAGTTCCCAAGAATAAAATTTCATGGAAACAACATGGAATAACAAAATGAACTAATATTTTCATCCAATTTGAGTACCCTTGATTCAATGGTACCATTGAGAACTGTTGGATCTATCTTAATAGCTTAATTATATCGAGTTACAGACAGACAGACAGACAGGCAGACAGACGAACTTAGCCAATTTTTATATATATATTTATATATATTTATATTTGATTCGATTGATGATTTGATTTGAATTTTTTTTTTTTTTTAATGTTTATCAGACCTATTTAGGTGTACTTCTTACGTGTACACCTGTAATATAGGTTCTGAGATTTTAATCTAAAGGATCATTTTCCACCCAAAAAAAAACGAAGTACCAACCATATCTAAAGTTTAATTTATCTAAAGAATAATTATTATTTTTGACTCATAACGCCGAAAGGCATTTAAAACTCACCTTTGTATAATCTAAATACCGCGCTAACTTATGAACGAAGCTTCTACGGCAAAAATGGTTTTGAGTTTCAAAATCAGCGTAAAAAACTCAGTAAGTATGCCAAATTTCACTTAAATAGGTGCAGTGGTAACAAAATTATTTGGTTTTGAACGTATGTTTTGTTAGAATTTCAGTTAAAATTTCATGGAACCAACAAGGAATGACAAAATGAACTAATATTTCTGAGAAAAGTATTACTGAGAAAAGTATATTATTACAAACATTTCATATCACCCGCAGGTTTCTACAACAGATGGCTTGAGATGAATTTCTCCGCGTACAAGGCTTCCGGACTTTGTCTGAGATAAACACATGTATAATAATAATTTACGAAGATACTTGGACAATTCTTAGGCCTCTGGGTGAGACTTGAGTTGCTCAATAACTCCAGTCAAAGATGTGTTATTTTTGTCTTTGTACTGTGTCAAATGTTGATATAATAATAATATTAATAATAGTAGTAGTAATAATAATAATAATAAAAATTAGCAGTAAAGTAAGATGCTGATATTAGTTAATGCAGTGGAACAAACTACGAAGTTATATATACAAAATATAAGACTATGATAGATTAATAATAATGTTAATTTTTAAAGAAAAATACTAAATTTCTTTGAGCAGAATAAAAGTACATCCAATTTTAGAATCCCATCGTTAATTAATTTAACTATGTCTTTGCATTCTTTATTGAATTATTACGTTTAGTCGAATATTAATAATTTAGTAGTTTATAAGAAGTGTTTGAATTTAGATATTATCTTATTGTGTAGCACATTGGACCAACAAAAATGATATATAAAAAATTATACAGCACCTTTCGAATACTAACACAGAAAGAGTTCTTATGAATTGCTCTTTCATCATTCAAACTACATTGGAAGCTGATTATGTGTTGTTTTCATATACCACTAAACTTTGAGCTTTTATCAATTACTTAAGTGATTTATCCTAAAAGCGTTACTTAAAAGTTTAATAGGTTTTAATTAAACTTTAGCTATGAAGCACATTGTAACAATACACATAACAATTTCACATTTAAATTAACAACGATGTTTCGGGGTTGAAGACACGAACCCTAACATCAGGTTTTAAAAAACTAATTTAAACTTAAAACTGTCTTCAAAGTCAGGTCACAGGTGGGGTTATTCCATTAAACTGAGAGCAGGGTTGGAAGAGTTCACAACAATCACATGTAAGTTTTATTACTCTAGTCTGCGTAATTTATTGAATGAGAACCGTCGTTTGAGTTGCATCGTCCGCTTTAATACATTATTAAAAAAAAAAAAAAAAAAAAAAAAAAACCACTCTGTAGCATTTTAATATTTCTTAGTAAGGGGGGAAAAAATGCAATCCTGATTCCCCAGTTAAATGAAATAACCCGAATTTCTGACCTGACTTTGAAGACAGATTTAAGTTTAAATTAAATTTTTAAAACCTGATGTTAGGGTTCGTGTCTTGAACACTGAAACGTCGTTGTTAATTTAAATGTGAAATTGTTAGGTGTGTTGTGACAATGTGCTTCAAGGCAAAATTCTAATTAAGTTATTAATATTACGCATTAAAATAATCTTATATTAAAAGGTTTTTAGACCTAAGGTTTCTCATTTCTAATTAAAGTTGAATCACAATCAGGAGGAATATTATACTGTATTTATTTATATCCTTTTACCGTTCAGTTTCTTGTGATAAAACATATTAATATCCATTATTAAGAACATTATGGTTCGTAAGTGCATCAAATTCTTTCTTTGAATAGCTTCAACCTAGCTCTAAAGATTCAGTTCTTTGGGTTGATAATTTCTGAGTTATTCTGATAACAGAGAAAAGCACTTGGCTTTCTAATTCCGTTCTAAAAGTTGTTTATAAAATCATTTTTTTTCTATTCTATTCTATGTTTTATTCTATTAATAACGGTAGTTGAAATTGAAATCTAAAAACCGTACAGCCATTAAAAGTTATTCGATGGAATGTTAGTTTGGAATTTCGTAGATTCAGTTTCGGAACCTTTATAAAGAAATGATATCCTTAGTTTGGTTGAGAAATCTGATCTAACCTAGTTGTGGTGATTCATCCTTCTTAGATGACTCCTCCAGTTAGGAAAAAAATTCTTTAATGAAGATGAAACATTCACGATCATCTCAGGACATAAAAATAAAAAATTCCCAGCTCTAAAAATATTATGTTTTAAACAGCGTTTGTGTTATTTTCATATATTTTTTAAGTGACTATGTTAATGACACATTTTCCAGATCGTTTTTGTATCTCCAAAACAGATTATTTTCAGCGAAATAAAAAATGTGTTCTTTTATCTATGAATAGCAGCAAAGCCTGTCGGACGATAGGCATAAAAAAAATCTGAAAAATCATTTTATTATCAACTATCAACTATGAAGTAAATATCTTCTTATAAACTACATTTTTCTAAAAACAGCATCAGATTCTTCTATCAGATGTCCTTGATCTATTCGGTCAAGAATTTTGATTTTGACGTCGCAAGCACGACGTGCTCGAGAAGTAGCACCATATAACTGTCCATGACTAAAAACAGGCTCTGGTAAATAAATACCAACCATATCTAAAGTTTGTCCTTGTAAATAAAGTTTACTAAAAATAAGAATGGAATAATTATTATTTTTGGCCCATAACGCCGAAAGGCAGTTAAAACTCACCTTTATAATCTAAATACTACGCTAATTTGTGAACGAAGTTTCTACGGCAAAAATGGTTTTGAGTTTCAAAATCAGCGTAAAAAACTGAGTAAGTATGCCAAATTTCATTAAAATGGGTGCAGTGGTAACAAAATTATTTGGTTTTGAACGTATGTTTTGTTAGATTTTCAGTTGTTTAGCCAATTACCGTATATGCTCCAATAAACGCCGAGGCTCTTATTGTCGCCGGGCTGCAGAGGGGATACGGCCAAATAGTAGCCGGTCTCTAATAGTACCAGTACTAGTGTAAGTGTCCGTATCTTTATAGTAGTGCATTTACCTTACGGTACATTGCGTTACAAAATGCCGCCGAAACGGTCATTTGACATTGCCTTTTAGATTCGCGCGGTGGAATACGCGAAAGAAACTTCCGGTGAGACGGCCGCCCGTCATTGCGGATTCGGACGACGAATAGCAGCGAAAGGTACAGAAAGACATTGCCATTTATCTTTAACGGTCTTATGTAGCATGTGAAATTCAAATAAAGTAGCTGTTTGCAAAACTAGCCGGTATTTATGTGTAAAAATAATATGTTCAGAAGGTTTTTGTTAATAATGGCCGGCCTCTAATAGCAGCCGGTCTCTATTAAGCGCCGGGAGCCTAGGCTAGTTTTGCAAATAAACGCCGGGGGCCTCTATTGGAGCATATACGGTAAAAGTTTTTTTTTTGTTTTTTTGTTTTTTTTTTACAAATGCTCGGGCTCATAGACTGATCATCTTTTTTTAGGCCAACAACAAGGGGCGAGATATGTTTCCTTTAACCGACGAATCGTTCCCCAGGTTGATGATGATATATTTGATTTGATTGATGATTTGATTTGAAATAAATACTAACCATATCTAATGTTTGTCCCTGTGAATAAATTTTACTAAAAGTAAGAATGAAATAATTACCCGTATTTTATGGACTATAAGACGCACCTTAATTTTTAAGCAATTTTTTTTAAAAATAACATTTTTACCATTTTTATCATTAGATTGCAAAGCCAGGTTAAAAAAAATCTGGTTTATAAAACCGAAATGACCTTTAAAATCCCAGAAAAATCGTCATCTGAACTTTCTTCTTCGTCTGTTTTAGCCACAACCGGGGTTTCATTTTATAGACGCAGCCATAGAGATAGGTTTCCTGCGACATCGAATATATGGCCAATTTTTAAACTGGTGGGAATTTTAAATCAAACACAGGACATTTTTATATTAATTTCGAGTATAAGACGAACCTGAATTTTGGAGGTAATTTTTTCAAGAAAAAAGTGCGTCTTACAGTCCGTAAAATACGGTATTATTTTTGACTCATAACACCGAAAGGCATTTAAAACTCACCTTTGTAATCTAAATACTGCGCTAACTTGTGAACGAAGCTTCTACGGCAAAAATGGTTTTGAGTTTCAAAATCAGCGTAAAAAACTGAGTAAGTATGCCAAATTTCATTAAAATGGGTGCAGTGGTAACAAAATTATTTGGTTTTGAACGTATGTTTTGTTAGAATTTCAGTTGTCTACGTCAGTTCCCAAGGCTATAATTTCATGGAAACAACATGGAATGACACAATGAACTAATATTTTCATCCAATTTGAGTACCCTTGATGCAATGGTACCATTGAGAACCTTGGATTTATCTTAATAGCTTAATTATATCGAGTTACAGCCAGACAGACGAACTTAGCCAATTATAGAAGTTGATTCTTGAAAAAAAAATTAAAAAAAAAAAAAAACAGTAAAAAATTTAAAAAAATTAAATGTAGAACTGCCAATAACTCCACATTTATCAACTGTAATAGCTTGTATCCTTTATCTTTACAAGCTATTAATATTTCTTTTGTCTTACATTTCATGTTAATCCTCATTTTATTTAATATTTAGTCACTCAAAGCTTTTACAGTAGTAGGATTTATAAATTACTCTTGGATAAGATGCCCTAAGCGATGCAAAATAATTAGTTACTATAAAGGTCCTTTTTATTTTGAGGGATTTCCGGGATGAGATATTATCTCGATATTTCGGCCCGGTGCCTCGGGCCTTTTTCGGGAGATGTATAAATATCAATTACATCAAGGTGAGCGCAGAACTAACAACTTCCATTGTTAGTTTCTCGGATAAGTTTCCCATGTTGTTTATTCCGAGCGACTGGTGGCCGCACTGCGAGATGGAGATTTGTAGTTTAATATATTTTTTGTTTTTAATATCTTTACTTTACAACATCCGAATCCTAGGTTGTAGAGAAAGTAAGAAACACAACTTTGTTTATTTATTCTACAACACTAGAAGATTTTGTAAATTTAAAAACAGAGGATACAAAGTTTTTTTTTAAAAAAAAAATCCACTTCTTTATTTATCTGGGTTTTTTTTCTGTTTGTCTGTTTGGACCAGCATCACGCTAAAATGGCTGAACGGATTTTCTTAAAATTTGATACGTTGCTTGTTTGGACTCCATCTTAAAACATAGACACATTTATTTTTCTGCCATTCTTGGAAGTGCCTTATCCCTGAAGTTCTTACAAAGCTTATTAATGATGCACAGTACAATAGGAGCACCATTAGTTTCCGTCGTCAAAATGGAATCCTTTTCCCAGGGCTTCATCCTCACAATTGATAGGATAAAGTAATACCAGTTGATAAAAATATTTGGATTGCTTTTTATTTAATGAGAGAAAGGATATAAAAAGTTAAAAAGATTAAATGTAAAAAAAAAATCATTTTCTTTTATTTCAGTTAATATTCAGCAAAATTCAGTGTTTCAAAATCAAAAAATTGCAAGAGAACATTCGAAATAAAAGTTTATTTCTGCAATGAACGAAAAAAATTCTTAAAATGATGACATAGTTAAAATTTATAAACACCAAAACATTTCTATATCCTACGTGGGACAGCAAAATTGGTCTTTTTCTTTTTTGCACCCTAATTCCTAACTATCAAATATAAATTGTAAAAATGCGGCAAACTTTTTGACACAAATCTATTCTAAATAAGTTAATATGCAAAATGATTTGTTTCAATATCTTTAATAAAAAAAAGCATACCTAATTTTTTAATAGAAAACTTTTAATAAATATATATTTTTTTTTTTGGATTATTTACATCGAAGCTAACTTCGAGAACCTCCACGAGCTTACAAAGGCTTATATATTGGCTCCTTGAAATCCTCTATAACGATAGGAACTACAACAATGTTCATTAAATACTTCAGTGGATTTAAGTAGAATTTTATTTATAAATTATGGAATAAACAAACTTTCAATGTCCCTACAGTTGAAGAATCTTAGTTTCATTCACAAGGAATTGTGTAAGATTATTACCAATTTGAATAACTACAATAAATAACTTATGTATTTATCAAGACGTATCTAAATTCGCAGAATAGTTCTTTGTGTCTATTAGTTCATTGTGTCATTCCATGTTGTTTCCATGAAATTTTAATCTTGGGAACTGATCTCGACAACTGAAATTCTAACAAAACATACGTTCAAAACCAAATAATTTTGTTACCACTCCATCCATTTCAATGAAATTTGGCATACTTACTCAGTTGTTTACGCTGATTTCGAATCTCAAAACCATTTTTGCCGTAGAAGCTTCGTTCACAAGTTAGCACAGTATTTAGATTACATAAAAGGAACTCCATAAACTCCTTCATAGTATTTAAATGATTTATTTAAATACAAAATAGCGAATTTGCGGGAACATAATATTGCGTAATTCCCTTCTTCAAGCAAAATAAGAATTTATAAATCAAACAATAATAATACAAAACAGAAAGAACATCATCAATTCAAATGTACATATCAAAATGAATGCTATAAAATTGTTGTAACAATGATAATTGATTTAACTTGGTTGAAATTATTAAATTTATAGATAATGGCAATAATACATTAAATTAATATTCATAAAACAATACTTTGATAAAGTCAATAATCAATGAATTTGCACCAGTGATTGTAACTCCTTTTTTATTGTCAGTTTTAATAAAATTTCTAATCAAACCAATGGTGATTGGGTCCACTTTGATACCCTTATATCTATTAAAGTTATTGTTTCTAGTATTCTTTATGATACAGCTTTCGATGATTTTTCTGAGTTTCCAATTTGATTCTTTATATAATATCTTGATTTCCTCATTCATAATGTCCTTTTTTTATACAATGGTGAGCTATGTCCGATGCGTCCAGGTCTTTGTTCTTTCTAGCTCTTCCATGTCCTGACACTCGCTCCGCTGTGAAGAACAAAGACCTGGATGCATCGGACATAGCTCAGATCCAAATGTAAAAGATTATAATATAATCTAATATCAAATATATTAATATAAGAAGGAAAAAAAATGAGTTTAAAGTGGAGTTCTCGCCCTTCACCAATCCTTATCTATTTTTGTACGTCCTTTAAATGTGCTTTCATTACTAAGAGTATAAAATTATATTTTCATTATTTTAAAGTAACCTTTCACTTTATCTTCTAATTAAGGGAAATTTTATTTATAATTTCTAATCAAATTAGTAAAGTAAGCCATAATATAAATTACAAACAGGAAAAGAAAGCACATTAACAAAAAGAAATCTTTAATATAGAAAAAGAGAAAAAGAAAAAAACAAAAAGAAAGAAAAATACAAATAAGAAAAAAAATAACCAAAAACAAATTAAACGTTCTATCGAAAGAATCTGTTTTTCAACCCGTCCCATTAACCAGTTCACTATCGCCTACAACTTCTGTTTTCAATTGTATTTCTAACATTTAAGCATTAGTAGAAATTCAATGACAAAAAATTGCCAAATAACTGAAATCCGTGGAGTGTTGACTCTAAACCCAAATATGTTTTTGAAATACTTCAAGTGTATTTTCATCTCCAAGAGAACATTAAGCTCTGTGATATACAGTGTGTCCTGTCGTCTTTTCGGAAATGAATTCATTCCTCCCCTTGATATGAAAATAGAAGACGAACTTTCAAGAAAAACTGTTATCGTTTTCTTGTAATTTAAATAATCTTATCCCATCAGCAATTTCTCAATTCCTTGGTTGGAAGAATGGATTTTTTTTTACAGAAAGATTCAAGCGTTTGTTATGAAACTTTAGAAATCTTAGCATCTTCTTTGGTTTTAAGTTTTATTGCGTTTTTTATTAATTTGTAATACATTATTATTCGAATGTTCTTGCTCTTATCCTTTCGGAATAGTAAACGATTTATTTAAGCATTCCTTCCTTTTATCGAATTTGGCCAACTAGGGACCACGTAACTAGCTCAACCTGACAACGTCAGGGCGAGGCTAGTGAAATTCAAGAAAGGGGGGACGAGAATTATACCCCGTCCAGGATAACCCTGAGATAGTAAGTCCCAGGTGGGAAACGGACGAAACACAGAAGAAGAAAGAAACAGCCATGCCACCACCGGGATTCGAACCCGGGTACTGGCGCATCGGCCACAACGGCAGCCCGCCGGCTAAACCGCACGGCCACGCCAGCACGGCTATTTAAGCATTATTTATAATAAATCAATGTAAGTGTGATTAAATCACTCTTGATTAGTTTGGAAGACTTTTCTAGAATATCGTAGGCTTGAAAAGAAACTGATGTCGATAGGATTTTATAATTTTAAGGAAATTGTGTATGTTTTTTTTTAGTTAAATAAAACATTCGTTGAAAAGTACAAAAATTTTACCACCAAACATTATCATTATATCTAAATAAAAAAAAAACAAATTGTGAAAACTATAAGATTTGTAAATTGTGAAAAAGGAAAGAAAATATTAAAAATATAATAAATCATTTAGCAATAAATATTAGCACAAAGCAGTTGCTCCAATACTTAACGTATAAAATTTCCTTTTATTACATAATAATTATTATGTTGTGTTTCTTACTATTCATATTCAGTAAACTTCCTTTTTAATTAGTAAATAACTATAATAAATAGTAAATAGTAAATAATAGATGCTATTCTTATATTCGTTATACTGAGTAAAATAATAAACATAGCTATGTACAAAATTTTAATATTGTATATTGCTGTGTTTATTATTTTATTATCTTTGTTGTAACTTTTTTGCATATAAAGATATAGTAAACTATTTCAATTTCTTCATGATTCAAACCTCAAAACAGTAAATAAATAAGTTCGATTCTTTGTGAAAGCTTAAGAAGGCTATTATGTTCTAGTGTTTCCTGTAACAATTTGAAAAAGTAGTTATTTTCCCTAAAGACTCCTTTAACTTTATCCGTCGCTCTCTTTTCCATCTAGAAATTGGAAAGACGAGATGTAAGAAAAACTACGTGATTTGACATTAACAAAGTTGCTCTTAACACGAAAAGAGATTTTTTGATACTGAAATATGACTCAAACAAAAGGAAAAAAAGCTATTTTGTTACTTACTGGAAGAATCTACTCCTTTTAGAGGGGGACATGGTAGATATATCGTTTCACCTGCATTGGTAGGTGGCCAACAGAGGAATTTATCCCAGGTAGCATTACAGAACAGGCCTAAAACAAAACAAACAAAAAAAATGTTTTTTTAATATTTTCTATTTATATAAAATGATGCAAATGATTTTTCATGAATAACATTAATAATTTACATCGTTCTTCAATAGTTAATGATTAGAAACCAGCACTCATTGAATTTAATGGCATAGAAAATCAATAGTAATGATGAAATAAACAAATAGACCTAAATACAATTATAAAACCTTTATATTTACATTTCATAAATAATAATGAATTACAAATTACACTCCTAATAGATGATTTATTAGCATGATGTAAAACAATCCATTTTAAGCAAATGCATTTCGATTTGGAATGCTTTCTATCTTTAGAAAAACATTTTTTCATTCATTTAATTTCATTTAATTAATTTTTATTTATTTAAATTAAAATCAAGTTTTTCTTATTTGATTATATTTCAAGACTTTACGAGGACAGCAAATTGAAGTACACTAAAGTAATTTGCACTAAATGATTTCGAAAATTAATGAAGTTAAATTTCCTTGATTCCAAATCACTTTCTAACGATATAATTACTGCTTCTGCTTGACTAAATGCAGAAAAACTGACTATATTATATTAAATGAATAAACACTGATCAACTAATAACAATTTATTAGTACTTGTAACAATGGCCAGATGTGTAATGTGGCTTGATAATTAACATCTGTAAATTGTTTGTTATTTGAATATTGACAAAGGAAAGAAGAACTCTTTCCGAAAATTCGCAAATAAATATGCCTTTGGGAGGCCACAGCCAGGCTGGCTGTTGACTTCACCATAGGCTACGCCTTTCTGATTCATTTTATCGAGGGTTGCAGGTTAGGGCTGATGATCCCGTAGAAGGGTGAAACAGCTGTTCCCTAATCCACCCCGTAAAATGAATCGGAAAAGGCAATTGTTTTATTTATTCTGTGCTGGGCTTAATAGACATTTTCAGTAAATATACATTTGGGGTTGAAGATGTTTTGGATCTTGAAACATTGATCAACTCAATAAAGCTAAAAGATAACGCTTTGCCTCTCAAGGAACTTGCGATGTGTCAGAACGCTGTCCGTTGAACGAAATGTTTTAATGATGGCCAACATAACAAGTTTATGAGTGGTAGTTTTTAAAATCGTTCTCGAAATGCATTTCCAACCCACAGCAAACTTGGTCCATTTGAAAGTCAAACTCCGATTGACCGAAAACAATGCCCCGCAATAAAAATTATTTCCTCCGTTGTTTGCACTATTTAAACATCTATCAAGCTTCAACCTACATAAGCATTCTGTTATGTATCCAAGACGATGAAGTGATCACGAGGTGCGCATAAGCAACAAAGGCTTGTGACGTTCGGTTCTCTTTGTTTTGGCGCATACCTTATTAAAAAAATTAGGATGAATTTATTTCACAAAAATGGATTTCAAGGCCTTAAACTAAAACGGTAAAGAAGGGGTTTTGCCTTCATCTTGAAAAAATCAGAGATTACATAATTATTAATTACATTGGAGAAGACCTTAACATGTGACATAATCTATCACATGTTCATGCAATGTTAATTTATTTTGAGGACAAGGAATTGATCTGTTAAAGAAGAATTTCACTTGGCAAATAATTACTTTATTCCATTCAAATAGAATTAATACTTTCCTCAAAGTATTATTAGACAGATGGCTAGCGCTCGAAAATATATAAAAGGAAAGACATATAAATTCAAACATTAAAGAATAAATATATATTCCTACAAGAAAGAGCAATATAATATCGTCTTGACATTAAATCTTTACATATAATTTTTTTATTCCAGATGGAGCTGCAAGTCAGGGAGCCAATGTAAAATAATAACAATAAACTTTTCTTCAAAATTTCGAGGGTGTTTCCTGAAACGAAGAAAATAGGCATCTGATTTCTTCGGGCCTCCATCTACCTATACTCTTGAGGTCGTTAAACAAACTTTTTTTTACTTGTATCTATGTGTAATGAAGCGAAGAAAATTTTTCACAGACAAAAGAACTTCTGTCACCAGATTCCTAAACAAAATGAAAATTCTCATCAACGCCTAAAAAATGTTTTCCTCCTTTAGACGTTAGTTCTTGTATCTTACGAAAAAAAAATCATTAATTTTACTTTTTTGAATTTTGGAAATAAGATTATTTATAGCAATATAACCATTATCGCTATTAATTCGAAATATATTGAGAAACATTCGAAATTAATGATTAACAAACAAAAAAAAATAGAAAATAAAAATTAATTTCATTGCTAATATACTTTTCATGGAGACCAAACTTCTTTTTTGCAAATTCAATAAATGCTAAACTTCCTTTTGAAAAATAACATCACTTATTAATGTTCTTTGTTGAGCGGTCGTTAATGTCCTTTGCCAGAAGCAATCGTTTCCTACATTTCTCATTAGATTTAGCGTCTTCCAATAAAGAACTCACCAAAGCAATAAACATGTAAAATGAAATCATGCTTTACCAAGAAATACTGAAATTAAGTGAAATTTTAGATGAAAAAAGGAAAGTAAAATAGAAGGTTTGATTTCGATTTCTCTGATCGACCTGCACACAAATAAACTGTCCTTTTCTAATTAATTTTTGTGGATTTTATTAGTGAAAAGAAAGTGTTTTTCACAATGAAATCTTGTCCGTTGTAACAAGATTTTTAACAAGAATTTAACACGAGAATTTTAACAAGAGAAAAACTTTAAGGTGTTATTTTGTACATTTATATTGGATACATATGCAGTATATTGTAAGGGGGCAAGGATATTACAAGCCCCTCTAATCGCAGCCTTTAAGATATATTGGAATCAGATGATAATTTCTACTTAACTTTTAATTCCGGGGGAAAAAGAACAAAAAAAGCTGTCCTCGTTTGCAAAGGGTTTGGATGAATGACAGGTCCCGTATGAATGGAAAAACAATAGAAGTACGATACCAGCTGAGAATCACAGTAGGCTCGTTATTACTATAAAAAATTATTAAGTTCTCGTCTCTGATTTCCTAGCCTTGTCCTGATGTTGTCAGGGGGCCGGCGCATGGTCCGTTGGGGCCCATTCGCGAGTAGTAGTAGTAGTAAAATTCAGGGCTTTGGAGCAGACAAAATTTGCATATGCTCCGTTCCGGCTCCACTCCGACATGAAAATACTTGCTCCGTGCTCCGCTCCATGCTCCAAATACATTTTTTAAGTCGTATTACCAAAGATCAAATATTAAAAACAAGCACTTTTTTAACTAAATTTTATTAATCATCATAATTAATTCTATAAAACAGAACAGCTGACAGTAAGTCATCTTTCATTGCCTATCTTGTATCATTGACACCAATTTTAAGGCAGAAAATAATCGCTCGACACTGGCTTGTGTAGTGTGCATACTCGATGCAACTCGACAGGCAGCTTGAATTCGGTGTGGGTAACCGTCCATAGTTTCAAATGCTGATTTTACTTTGAGCCTACCCATAATCTCAATTATATGACAATCTTGATGAAAATTCCTCTCAAAGTCTTCTTCATTCGAATGTTGCATTTCTGAAACTCTGACGTTTTCCAGCTTGTCCAGCTCTTTTTTAAAATCATCATCTTCTGAAGAATTGTCTGTTGAAATCGAAGTATTTGTTTTTCCTTTCTGTGATTGTTGAAAACTTGCTATTCGATGTGGCTGCTCGGATTCAATTATTGATGATTCCAGCTTTTCACTCTCTTGCCTCATATCAAAACGCTTAAAAATCTTTAGTTTTTCGAGTCGTCGGGCGATATTTAAAGTCCTTCTTTTGCTTTTGTCGTTTGCGACGAACTCAGTAAAATTCTATACCGAGGATCTACATAGACTCCGGCAAGAAAATGGGTGTTTTGGAAAATATTTTCGTCACATTTTCGCATGGAGGTCAAAATTCCCATAGCAATTTGTCCGCCATTGTCTTAGAGAAATTTTGTAAGTTTTTGCCACTCCTTCATGTAAACTCCCATGACAATTTACTTTAAAAATTATGTAATTATTAAAGTAAAATTTGACTTTGTCAGGAGATCTCTTATATTGTTAGTTTCGTGCCATTCAGCTTTAGTTAATATCATTTCCATGGCTCCAGCCGCAGCTACTTGTTCACAATAATGCTTAAAAACAAGTAGACGATCAACCATTGCAAACGTTGAACCCCAATGAGTCACAGTATCCAAAGGTTGGGTTAGCCCATGAGTTTTTAGAAGAATACTGCGAATATTTGGGGTTCGTAATTTGATAAAATCATTTAAATAATAAAGTTATAAAAAATTTAAATAAAAGACAAGTATCAATAATAGCTTTTGTAGACTTTAGCAAGGCTTTTGAAAATATTGACCATAAAATTCTATTAAAAAAATTAGAAAATTACGATATAAGAGGAGATTTTCAAGATCTTATCAAAAATTACTTAAAAAATAGAAAATCCAAAATCAAAATAAATAATTTGATAAGTAAAACTTACAATTTTAAGAGAGGTGTAAGTTTAAAATTTAGGTTCTTTTGTTTTTTTATTTTATATATAAATTCTATTTGTGATATTATTAAAAACTGCAAGATTTACATTTATGCTGATGATGTAATACTAATAAGTAGCAACCAGAATCAAACTTTTACTTCAATAAATCTTCAACAAGATTACTCTTCAATAACAGTAAAATATAAAATTTTGAATATACAAGAAAATTGATTTATAATGTAGTCTTGAAAAATATATATAAATATAAAAACATCAGAGAAAAATACTCTTCTGAAAACAAAACAAGACTTAGTTGGTTGAAGATTTTCAATATTCTTACTATAAACAATAAGTTTGGATTTAGAGTAAATGAATATACTTACTCAAAGATATTTAGACAAATAAAGTGGAATAATTATAATTGTAATAATTTTAGAGAAATCAAAAACCAATTAATAGTCAATAAAAATGTAGTAAAAAACTTCTAATCTATTCTTTAACATTAATTAAATTTTGTTTTTGAAAAGACACCATTAAACTTTCCAGCACCTAAAAAACAGGAGTAATTCTGTAATTACACCTAATAGGACTGGTAAATATTAAAAAAAAATAAATCTGGAGCAGTGGAGCAGTCAAAAACTTGTGTGCTCCGGCTCCGCTCCAGCTCCGGGAAAAAACCCATTGCTCCACTGCTCCGTCCTCCAGCTCTGGGAAAAAACCCATTGCTCCACTGCTCCGTCCTCCAGCTCCGGGCTCCGCTCCAAAGCCCTGGTAAAATTATTAAGCATCAAGAATAAATCTAGAAAACGTTTCAAAAAAATGATGTCAAAATTTGACATTTTTCAGATTTTGTTAGGAAGAATTTTCCAGGTAATTTTATTTTTTGAAAAGTTAAGAGAAAGAAACATTAGTTAAAAAGGTAGCAATGCAGAAATTAGTAATAGTAGATAAACTATTTAAATTGAAGATCTGTTTTCTGAATGAATTTAATTCATTTCGTTCTCGAATTAAACACTGACCAGAGAATATTAAAAATGTGTTTCAAGTTATGACTTATTTATTTTTTTAAATAGTGATTTTAAATTAGTTTCGGCAGATTTTAAGTTGAAAGAAATAATTCTTAGAAAACTTTCTAGATATTCTAAAAATTCTGATTTTTCCGAATATTGATTCGTCCGATTTCCGATTTTCCGAATATTGATTAAAGTATATTCTAAAATTCATAAATTTGTTAAGCAGAATTAACATCCAAAATATAGAAAATCAAAATATATTTACATGTAAATAAACAAGTCGATTTACAAGAATTATCTCGAAAGGCAATGGAATGTTAATCAAATGGCAATGGTCTTGATACAGAAGAGCAAGCTCCAATGCCAAGCTACCGGAGGAACTTAAAAAAATATGATGAAGTACTTATTACGAACTTTAGATTTGTGACTTTAGATTGGATTTTAGTTTCAGGGTATTTGGTATCTTGATTTTTATTGCTAGGAATTCCTTGGATAACAATGGTTGGCAAATAAATATACAGTATTTATGTATATCGTCAACGCTGCAAGAAGTTCATCAATGCCGGGTGCTTTCCAGCGAAGAGTGTTAGATATAGACTTGATCTTTTGAGACTGAGGTAAATTACATATTGGTTTCCTTATCTTCGGGGCATCTCTATTATGTATTGATTCATCAGACCACGTTTTCATCCAATATTGATGTATGTCGTTACTTGCAACATAATAACAGCAGTAATTATATTGATTGTAGTTTTCTTCTTATAAATACCTAAAATCAAATTAAGATACTCTATTTAGATGTTCACGCTAATTAATTACTAGTTTAAACTGCTTCACTTTAGTTATAACATTAAAACTGTCTACGAACTATAAAATATTTTTGCAAATGAAAGAAAATTAAATCAAATTAAGATACTCTAATATTTAGTTGCTCAAATTAATTAATTAGTAGTTCAAACTGCTTTACTATAGGCATGTTCGTGGAAAGGAAGTCATGTTCGTGGAACCATTCCGTAGTGATTAAAGCGCATTATCTGCTGAAAGGAACCATCTGACTAAGGAAACACTGTCAACATGAATGGATGCACTTCATCAGCATCGATGTCTAACATTCGCTGTGGCATACATACATGAATCTAAGGGTATCAAGGGTCCCAACGTGTGCCAGTAAAACATTCCCCAGACCTTCATCAGCTTACACAGTTGTCGCCACACTTACGGGATCCATGAATTCATGTTGTTTTCGCCAAATTCTGAGAATTTGATTAGTATGTTGCAACAGGAACTTTCACTCATCACTGCTTATGTTGCTGTGCTCACAGGAAGCATGCTGTTGAGCAAGTTTGAATATGAATAATTCATCAGTAATTTCTTTGTGCCATTTGAGTAGCATGTTGAAGTGAAGTAATAATAATAGTTACTGTAGGTTGGAGATTGTTAGAAGAAGGAAGCGGAAATTCCATAAATCAGGAACGAAGAGAGATGAAAAATGGTTAAAAAATTGTATTAGCCTGCAATTTAAAATATAAAGGGAATAATAAATAAAAGAATCCAGTTCTTTTATTACAGTGGTCATGAATCAATAGAGGAACAGCACAATTCCTGTTAAAGATAGATGGATGTCAAACAGATCTAAATAATTCCTGATTCTCGATTACAGTTATCCGTAGTCGCAGATTAATAATAGATGAACAGTAAGATACTACCCAAATGCTACAAGAAGCCAGGTTTCTGGAAGTTATTTATCCCTACTCAAAGAGAACGTGTTATGAAGCAAGAAGAGGAAGTCATTCTTTTATCCGAATGGAATTAGTATTAGCCAAGTAATGTGTAAGATTTCAAAAGAATACATTATATTTATAGTTACTTAATTAAATTAGGCTTGAGTATTTATTTATCGTATCTTTAACTGTAAATTACTATCATCTCCACTCTGCTACATTTTAAAGTTTTAATTTTGTGTTAGCTATAACCGAAAATGGCGTTAAACTAATATTACAGGGATCTGTTGTTCGTCGTTGATAATAATGGTACCCGACGCGACGTAGCCCATTCGGAACAAGGAGACCTAGAAGTCCGTTGCGATGTGTTGTTCTGGCCACCGAACAACACGTGATTTGTGATATTCTAACGTGATTTATGACATTGTGGCCCGTCTATTTGCTTGTACAATTCTAGACATTCTCCTTTGACCTCTCTGATCAGCAAGGGATTTTCATTCACAGGATGACTGGATGATTTCTGTTCGTTGTACCATTCTCCATACACCCTTGAAACTGGTGCGTGGAAAGTTCAGAAGAATTGCCGTTTATGATAATCTTTGTTCAACATGTCTTGCGCTTACTACCATGCCACATTCAAAGTCTGTTAGATCATTCGTTTTTCCCATTCTTTCTCTTATTTGTAAGCTTAACTGATACCAGAAAGGTGTTCTACTACATTAATATCAAAAACTCTGATCATGTGACTTGCAAACGTCATAAAAATACTCCATTTCTGTGCACAGCATATCCCTAATAAAGTGCATCACAATGTATATGGATCTTCGCATTTTCAGTCTTTTTTCCGAGTAGGAATAACTATTATTTTTTTTTTTAAATAACTTTTGTAGCCAAGTTCTGTGTCGATCGTTTTCTTTATAATGAAGTAGTAGCTACTGTTTCCTAGGAAGATCTTAATCAACACATTGATGAATTATTCGAAGTTCAATGACAATATCCGACTTTTGTTTAAATTGCAAGATTTTTTTATAATCTTGGTTTAGGGATATTTTATACTGGCATTCTGTTTTTAATTAGCCATGTAGATAACAAAAATATCACACAAATGATTAGTTAGGATTTGTTAACACTGGAGTTTACTTTATTCGAAAATATTGCATGTAATGTTTTTCTTTCAGTGTTTCTTTCAGTGTACAAAAACAAAAAGGCCTTATGGTTAGTTTGCTTTTGTTTAGTACTCCTCCTTTCATATATATATATATATATGTTAAATATTAATTAATCCGATTTCAAAAAATGATTAATAACATTTTGTTCACTTTTGTGGGATTATGTGACTGTTGTACTTCAGTTTCGATTGAGCGTTTTTAATCACATTAAAGAGATTTTGGACTTAAACTTAATCTGAGCTGTTTAAATTCTAAGAGAAATAGGCATTCATGTAGTTTTCTCATAATCATCTGAATTTTCTACTGCAGTCTTTACCTGAAATAAAGGGAAATACAGTAAATAAATTATCTACGATAAAAAAACCTTAAAATTAACTTTAAGCTCTTCCTACACATGTTTTTCAAAATACATCCTAATGTTCAGCTTTATAGAAAAACAATGTTATTTATTTGGCTTTTATATTTATGCTCTAATGTCCTCATCAAGTTATTATATTCTTCTTTGATTCAAGTATAATGGAAATATAATTAGACAATTGGATTGTCTAGTTATAATTATAATTACAATTAAAAATTGACAGTAACGTCTTATTTTGAAGTAAACAAATTTTAATTATAAAGTCAGGTTGTAAACAATTAGCATAATTTCGTTTGATATATTATCAGTTATTTTATTATCAAACATCTTCATTTTAATAATGTTTCCGATGTAACATTACAATCGTCTATCAAGTTCATGGATTCAGACTACCACTTCAAAAATCATATTACATCATTCTTTTATTAACTCACCGCCTCTTTTAGTGAGTAACATCCAATCATCCCTATACCAACTAAATCCTTTACCACTGCCATCATCTGAACATCTTTGAGAAAACAAGGAGTTCGGAGCAAATAGATGGAAATTTCAATACGGGCTATTCCTAAAAACATAAAACATTCTCTAAATCTGCACTCAAATTAATAAGCTATTTACGACATTATTTAATTTAACTTTTTCATTAACAGTGTAAAGAATATGAAAATCAAAATAAATTTAATGGGCTGTAAAAATTAGTAGGAAATGAAAATAAAGCAGCAGCACTTGAATAGAATTAACTTCTCTGATTTAATTATGGGGAGGATTTGGGAACGAATCCGTTGCAGGGTGAGACGGCCGTTCCCAAATCCTCCCCATAATTGAATCAGAAAAGGCAATTCTATTCAAGTGCTGCTGCTTTATTTTCATTTCCTACTAGTGTAAAGAATACCATGCCGAAAAATTGCAAAATTTTCATGAATTTCTTAGTAATACATAATATAATTTGTCCATCAGAAATGACTAGATGATATTGCATGGTTTGAATGATATTAATCTCAAATTCCTCATTACCTCTTCAAAATGCAATAAAAGTTTTCTTTACTGAAATCAATCAATTTATTTTTGCCTACAAAACTTTTGATCATTCTTAGGCAAAAAAAAAAAATGAAATTTCTTCCAATATACTGTACATTGAAGCAAGTCTTAAAGCAATTACCGCAACTGAATCTAATAATAGCTCATCCGTAATAGAAGCTAAGAGAATTCTTTTAATACTGCATTCATTTCTCAGTTAATTCTGTCTTTCATAATAACTGTTTTCTTTAGTAACATATTAAAATTCTCTTTTCTTTCTTTACAAAATGATGATAGATAATGTTTTATGGTTTAATTACCTAACTTTCGTAGATTATATTTTGTTTTTTTAGTAGTTCATCCCAATTATGCAACTTGAAATTATATAATTTCTGGAATTAACAGAAAAATAGTAGTAATAAAATAGAAGAAGAATTGAAGTAAACATATTTTTCAAATGCTGATATGAATAAGTTATTGAGTCGCCATATCTGAAAACAAGAAACTGAAACCACAGTTAATATCTATATTGGATCCTGTGATATGTTTTATATTAAAACTTTTACGTGTATCCCTGAATTCCAGAA
>JAFIDM010002131.1:4934820-4978140 GCA_023159025.1 Thereuonema tuberculata
TTAATGTGTGTAATTTTTTAATCTTTCTATAATATGTTCTTTAATTTTCTTTTAAAGTCTTCTTATCAATCATTGCAGGTCGTTCTAAATAAACTAATTAGATTTTCATTTGTTGTTATCATATTAAGGCTTTTTCTTCATGGTAAATGTCCAGCTTAGAATATAAACTAAAATGTATAATGCATTTATGTATAGTTTACTGGTATAATTAATAGCATGTGTGTGTGTGTGTACGTACGTACATGTAGTTGACACTCAAACAATACCTACAAGCATACGAATGCGTAGAGCTACAGTTTTTAGGAAACTAATTTTCAAATACTATTAATAAAAACTATAAAAGGAGCAAATCAAATACCTCCAGAAGATAAAACTTCCACTTGAGAGCTTTTCAAGCATTCTTCTTTATTCCATAAAGTAGGAGGCATTCTTAATGGAATCCTTTAAAAAAAGTCTGAAACAAATTAGAAAAAAAAATATCAAGCTTCATTTAATAGAAAGCATAAGATTTTGAATGTTTAATTTCTAAACAGCTCTCCTAATTCCAAATAAATGAACAGCTCTTATAAAATTGTAATTCTTAGAATTAGTAACACTATGTAATCAAAAATATCCGGACCCGGAGGCAGGGAGTCGTGTGTTTCTAATTGATACGATAAAACAGCAGAATGGGTCGATTGCCAGAGCTGCCATTAGAGTAAGAAGTCTGTCAGGAACATTTCAACCCTGATGCAGTTGCCGAAATATACTGTTAGTGATATGTTTGTGAAGCCCATCGGATATGCCGGGTATACTGATAGACCGGGCAGTCCAATGTTGAAGAAGGTAGGTCATACAGTAGCTACACACTCATTGAAACAATCACCTGTAAGTTTCATAGTATTTACATTCTAGCCACCACCAGGGGATGGGGTTTCAAAGTCGAGCAGCTGCTCACAACCAAAGATTTCCCCTGTGGACGCTAAGCGTCCCTGTGGACTTTTGGCAAGTTATATACTGTCTATGGTAAAGGACCACTTTCTCTACCAGAATGACAACGCTCCCTGTAAGAGGCGATGTCTGAGAGGGAATGGTTTGTGGACAATAAGGTTCCGGAAACGACTGGCCTGGCCGGAGTCTCCATCTCAAGCACATCGAACACCTTTGGGAGGAATTAGAGCGTAGACCTCGCTCCAAACTTCAATGTCCCAATACGATCTATTCTGGCTACAGCTCTTCAGGAAGAATCGTTGCCGTTCCTCCGGAGACAGTTCCACCTGGTGACTGTTGTGTCAAAAAGGTTTTTCCTATTAATGTGGCTAAAGGCGGGCCCACTTATACTAATGTTCACTACTAATGTTCACTACCGTCTATGTTACGGGGAAAGTCTGACTACGGTTTTGGGTAGGTGTCCTGATATTTTTAATCACATAGTGAATTTCTAAATAGAAGTAGGACTTTCTATAGGGGAATTAAAGAACAAAATTTTAACACCAATCACCTTTCTTATAGTCAGTCATGTTGTCAATTCTTGAATTAGATTTGTCTGTTTCATAAAATAGCTCCTTATTATCTACTTCATGAAATACTTGTTTAACAATGTCTTAATATAAATCCTCTAAAATTTATTCCAAAAAATCAGTCATATCATTAATAGAAATATACCATTCTTCTTCCTCTATAAAGGGTCTTTTGTTTATCGTAATGGTTTCTGTTACTTTCAATTTCAGTTTACTTTAATACTAATAAGAAACTGAGAGAAAATATCAACACAACAAATTACTAAAATAAGATGCCAATAATTATCCATTATTTTCTTAATAGTTCATTTATTGGGTTTTGCGGCGAAGCAGCAAAAAATGACAGCGCTACGTCAGATGTCAATAAATACAGAAGTATGATTATAATCGATTTTTATTTACATTGCAGAATTTCAGAGCTAAATGAACATTAATATATCTTACATTTATGCTTTTTTTTGGTTGTTTTTTGTTATTTTACGGTAATTCTATATAATACATTTTTACCGATGATGATTTTGTTATTGCTATCATTATTCTTTTTTAATAATTTATTAACCCATTAAACAATGATATCACTACTCGGATGTTTTAATTATTATTAAATTATTTTTAAATTATTTTTATAGAATAAGAAGTAGGTTATCATTTCAGTTTAATTGAATAGACATGTCATTGAACATATATGATTGTAAAGTACCGTCCAACTTCTTTGAAATATTCTTTTCTGTTTAAATATTTCTAAAAAGAAATTTCTACAGGGACTTCATTCATTTCAGTCTTCTCCGTACATCCATGAATATCTCAAATAAAAAGATGATAATGAAATTTTACAATTTTTTTTTTTTTTTTTTTTTTACGAAATTAAATTAAATGTACTAAAAATAAACAATGTGCACTATACCACTGAATAAACTACAGAATCACCAATAAGGTAGGTTTATTTTATCAAAGGATTTAAACAAAGACAAAATGATGAAAGTTAGGGGCTAATCTCTTGCAACAAGCTACTAGTGCTAATTTAAATCCATTGTTAATGAGGAATTGTAGGACATATCACAGTGATCCTTTGGTAAACCCTGCTGTTAAGTGGATTACAAGAAGCTAGATGATTAACAACTTAATCCCCTTAATTGTTTAAAGCACAAAAATATTTTGCAGGATGTCAACTCTTAGCTTTTTTTGATGCCACGTTGGAAGAACAATAGGAAAAAACTTTATCTCGTCTTCTGTCATCAGAACTAGCGCTGAATTAGAATTAACTGAAGTAAGGAATTGCAACACACATTCTTCAGATCACAAGAGCTGATTATATATCGGACTATTGGTAAAAGTCACATATGAATTTAATCCAGCTACCATTAGTGAATATTGTAGTAATTTTTATATTTATTTGTATACTTGTATCATGGTTTTATCATAGTGTATTCTAGTTATTCCATTTTCTGTATTTTAATCTCTATTATTCAATTCCTTTGTAATTATCTTTTGATCTGTTTGTTTTTGAATTCTTAACGGTTATGGCATCTTTTGATTCACTTTTTTAAATAACAACGGTTTAAAAACCCGTTGTGATCACATGGCATTTAAATCGCCCAATCAATTTGAAACGTCACAACCAATCAAATCCTTCTTATACATAGTCTATTTAAACCCACGTAACCTGAAATAAAGTTGAGTTGTTAGTTGTTGTTCGTTCAGGCCAGACGCAGCTTTCAGTCTTTACTTTTTTCACCCTACAATTTTGTTAGCCGAAACACCCCACAATATTGCTTGTCCTTACGATATTTGAACGGTGAGCTTCAATAGCAAAAATTCTCGAATATTTCTTTAAGGTTTCAGGAACTGGATAAATATCGTTTTATGGAGTTACTATTAGATGCCAATATAAAACTCGCCCATGTGCCAACAATATTTCTAAGCAACAATGTAATTTTCTTCTGTAGTCAGGATTCCGGAACTAATTGCACTTCAGGATTCCAAGCAACATACAAAAGAAGCACAAGAGAATTTCAGAACAAGGCGAAACATTATTAGATTATTGTACAGAAATTATATAAATTAGACTATTGCTACACTGCCCGAAGAAGTTTATTATTGAAAAAAAGAATCACACGACATTGTCTTAAGTGGCCAAGATCCGGTTATACAAGCAAATGTAATGACATGCGTTGACAATTCAAAGACGGATTTCAAGAGAAGATTTATGTCGGAGAAATGGTTCTCCATTAAAAGTGAAAAGATTTAGTAGAAAGGGAGAAGGAAGTGAAGAAAAACACTATACGTCGACCTTGAAAATGATCTACAAAGAAATTATTCATCGATGTAAAATATTACGAATTGCACAATTGTAATCGTTTATATTAATTTTGAAAATCTCCTTTATCTTTTACTCTTATAAAATTCAATACTTTTTATGTTACTTTTTACATCTTCAAAAATTATAGAAACTGCGTAGCAATAAAAGTTCAAAAAAAATCATTTTCATAAATTTAACTAGTTCAGTGAAGATAAGAAGAACAACTATTTCGTTTGAGTAAAAAATTGATATTACTACTAATTGTCTTTAAATTTCATTGAAATGTTGATGTTCCATTTCTATGTTAATTTGATAATTCAAGTTTCCTCATTGAAATAGTGGGTTTCAGTTTATTACAGGGAAACTTAATTACAAGCAGAATAATAATTGATTCAAAGAAGAAAACCTTATCCACGATTTGGAACATTTTCTTTTAATCTGCTGAAATACAAAGAAAATATTTAGATTCATTATATCAAACTCCAATCTTTATTTAATAGTGAACTAAAACTACAAAAGTGACCGGATTCAAATCAAAAATTAGAAAATGTCTAATTAAACTGATTTTTCTTTGCCCGAAATAGTAATTCTAAATCATTTTATTAAAAAAATAGTCGGAAGGGAAGAGAGATTAAATGAATATTTTTCAAATCTGATCTAAAATAGTGAACTTAAAGTTACAGTCATGTATAGAAATAGAAAAATATCAATTATAGACAAAAACAGATCATTTCAAACATATACAGAAAAAGATAGTACAGTATTGCAACCACAGGTAATAAACATAAGATTAATCTTTTCGTCTTTGGCAGTAAATTGTACTAATTGTCGAATTGCATTGTAAAGCATTAGTAACCTTTATTCATAAGTCATTATTTTGATTGTGGAATTATTGTTGTTATTCGTAGTAGTAGTAGTAGTAGTATAGAGCAAGGAAATTCACTGAAAAAAAAAATCACAAGATGGAGTTCAAAGAAGTTGGACCCAATTTTCCTGCAAGAGATTTCATAACTCTATCAACTGAAGATTACCATGAAGCAATATAGGCTACTTCTTTCTAATGTCACACAATGCCCGAGGCAATGTTTGTCCTATCAGCAAGTATTAATTCAGAGCAGAACAACACCTGATAAGAATCGTTCTGAATTCAAATGAATGGCATCTATTGAATATGTTGCATATTTGTCTATTAGTAACTATTGTACAACGCGATGGAATAATTAATGTTGAAAGTTCGTCGCATTCGAAAATTCCTTTCTTTTGAAACTTTCTGAAATATCGCAAATGAAATTCTTAAAGTTTTTGTTGTCAAGACCGAGGGAAAATAAAGCAATTCGAGGGCTTATCCAACAAAAGAATCCTACAAAAAAAAAAGTTTTCAGGTAATAAATGCCTTATTAGAGAGCAAAAAAAAAACCCCCAAAAAAATCGCTATTTTTTTTTTTTTTCTATTAAAGACAAATTGGACTCACTATCTAAAAATATTTAATATTTCTGAAGTAATATTCTTCGTTCCATAAAGCATGAAAAAATAAAAACAGCTTAAGTTAGTAACAAACAATTTATTACGCCAAATAAGTTATTAATGCCAATCAAATTAGAAAAAGTCTAAGAAGCGAAATAAATAAATAAATAAATTGAAATTTAAAAGGACGTAACAGTATTACTTAATTATTATAAATTTTCGTCTGCTATTCGTATTATTCGTATTTCGTATTATAATAATTATTCATAAAAAAGTATCAGTATGACTTAGTTTGAAAAAGTCGATTCACTTCAATCTTTATTGTACTTGTTTGTATTTATTCTCTTTATTAACTATTTGAATTGTTTTGAATTAAATTGAAATTTCTCACTGAATTTACACGTTTTCAATTCCCAAGTTATGCTTAATTTGAATAAGATTGAACTTTTATGATTTTCTTTATTAAACTTTCACAATATACTTAATTATTCACGCAATATACGGTGTAACTTTCTTGAGCTAAATCTTTTAATTGATTTTCTTTCATAGTTTGAACTGATGAAATTGACAGACTACTGTTTTCGATCAGATGCAGCCAAGATTGAAGTCGATTTTCCTCCAGATGAATTTCTTCTTCTAAGCCTGAAACAAACTACTACTGATACAAAGAGAGTATAACTATTGCCTCTTGACAAACGGGTGAACTACTGCCTGAATATTGACAGATATTAATCAAATGCTTGGGAATAATATTTTTTTGAAAATTCAATCCTGAAAATAACAAGGGAGGGATTTCATGGCTGGAACCCGGAGTTATATAAAAATTGGCATGGACATAGTTTTTGGCTTGTCCTAAGTGTTGAGTGGACACTGATCAAGGTCAACCGGCAATTAAAACTTTAAATTGAATTCACATACGAAAATACGAAAACTTTTAATTGAATTCAAATATTTAGAACCGAACATAAATGCCCGAGTGGTGAAAGGCGTAATCCACTGGCTCAGGTTCAATTCCCGACATTTAAAAAATCAGGGAAAGAATCACTTAATTATAATTTAATTTGTTTTTAATTAATTTTGATAAGTTTTAATTCATTTTTTAGTTCTTTTAATGCATCATTGCTAATTATTACAATTTATTTGAATTAATTTTTGAACAATTTTGTGCAATTTTATAGAAGAAGCAGTGATGTTCAAATGAATAGTTCACTACTACAGTTATATACTTTTTTTAAATATCTATAATTCAAACGTAATGATTGAAATAATCAAAGCTTTCAAAAAAAATCCAATAACATATCACCTTTTTCTTCTTTCAATGTCACTGATTAGTATTTTCGAAATCCGTTACAAACTTTTTTCAGTAAGTTTTGAGAAAAAGACATGCACTATGTTCGATGGATTCATGATAATAAATGAGAGGTAATTATAAATTATCGCTACCTGTTCATGTAAAACAGTTGAAAGCAAATTTGATACAATAAAGTATTAAAATATAACTAATTTTTCAATAATAGCTGTAATTAAGCTTAAAATTCAAACAAATGCTTCAAAAAATAGGCAAAGCCACAAAGAAGACAGAATATTTTTCAGAGCGCAACCAACTTATTGGTTGAGAAAATTTCATTTCCTGATCCTGACATTATAATTTTAGGAAAATACCATTACCAGTGTTTTTCAGCTGTGATCTAAGAAAACACCTTTTCTTTGTTCTTTTTCAGCTATTCTTTAAGACCGTTCAGATCTAATTATTGAACCTTAATTAGATAATAGTTTTTGAACATTTCACTTTCACTGTCAGTATCTTTTTTATAATCCTATATTCCATAAATATATTATAAATATTAACTTCAACAGTGAGTAACAAATGGCTTTTAAAAGCTACAACGATTGAAGAGTAGTTGTTTATGGATAAAAAAAAAGCTCTTGTAGGATTCAGTTAGGCATCGAGTGAAATCGAGTGAAAGAGAGAGAAAGTAAAGATTTCTGGTCTTTCTTTCAATAGAGTTTGTGATTCAAAGTCAAAAGACTTCAAAGAGAATTTTTAAATATCCCGTGAGGAAGACTCCGTATTCTTATGACTTTTAAACATTCATGAAACTGTCACAGAATAAATAAAATGTTTGTTAAGACCTCGTTTCTGAAACGATAATCTCGATGAAACGCAATTTGATCTTAGAAGGTGAGATTCCCTTTTGATAAATTAAGCTGCCAGTGATAAAACTCTGAAATAGAAATTAAATTTTAAATTATTCAATTTAAACTTGATAATGGAATGCCTTTTGAGTCAATCATCGGAAGAATAAATTTAAACTTAATTTCAACATGCAGATCGTGTTTCAAAATAAATATTAGCAAGTGCAGATCAGTAGTGTGTATGTTGAAGGATACATGGGTTTTATATTTTCAAATTTTTTATCTGTAACATACAGATGTTATTGAGATGTTCCAGAATGATTAACACGTACATAGGATATAGTGCAGTCATTGTGAGATGTGTTCGAAATGGCCTCCGCCATTAGCAATACACGCTTCATGACCGTCGTCGTGACAATTATCGGACAGGTTTAAGCATGCCGGCTACATCTTCAGTATATTGTCCACCCATCCACAATGCAGTCACGCAATGTTTGGGAACCGCTGTAGCGCACATTATTATAGCGCTAGTGTACTCTACAGCGATTACCAAACATTGGTTCAGAGATAGCCATCCACATGATGAGATGGCCTTTCAGATAGCCCCATAGTAAAAAAAATCCAGAGGATTTAGGTCGAAGCAGCGTGCAGACCAAGCTTTTGGTCCTCCTCTACCAATATAACCGCCAGAGTAGATGTCATCGAGCAGCGCGGCAGAAATGAGTTGGAGCCCGTCATGCATTAATCACATTTGACGACGGATGTGTAATGGAACATCGTTTAGCAATGCAGGTAAGTCGGTTTCAGGGAAATGCTTGTAAACCTCCCCGTTCAGCCTAGTTGGCAGAAATACACCAAAGCCTCTGTACTTGTTAATCATTCTGTAACATCTGGATAATCATTTCTACATCATATTGACTTTTTCCGTTATTTTGTTACGTTGCATCGGATTTTAAGTTTTACCAACTATTTCAGAACCATTCTATACATCTATCACTTTTAAAATGCTAAATAACTTTCAATGTATAAAGTTGCTTTAGATTTCTACAGGATTTAATAATTGGAGTAAATTAAATTCCATGAAATAAATAATTTCACTTACCATTCTCGAATGACTCAAATGAACGATGAATGACACCATTTGTATCTCATTTGAATAGTATTGATTGATGACGGCCAATGATTCAGATACAGAATCGCAGGATGAAGAACTGATTGACTATCGAAATATTTGAAATTGCTGTGTAGCATATTTGAAACTCGAGTGATTTTATTTTCTTTCTTTTTTTGCTTTTATTGATTTTGAGTTACTAATAGGATATTGAGCTTTTATTTAAAATAAGATTACGTTAAAGATTTATGCTCCGTTTATAATTTTGGTAAATAGAAAAAAAAGCTAGTTATGCGAAGGAAGAGAGTTTTCAATCGAATAAAATTTCTAAAAATATCATTTGAGAAAAGAGTATAATTTAGCTAAACTAATTCGATTTGGGAGAAAATATTTGAACATTGATACCGAGTTCAGATTCATTTCAATTATTTGTCCATTAGCATTAGATTACTCCTTCATAAGCAATACTCCGTTATTGTGTAAGTTTATAATCAAAACATATCAGTAAATATTCTACAGTCTAAAAAAGAAACGATATGAGAATATCTTACTGCAGGTAATGACAGCATCATCGTAATTACAATTGAAGAAGATAAATATATTATTACTATCAGGGGCGTATATGAGGGGGGGGGGACCGTCCCCTCCCCCCGAAATAATAAAGATATGTCCTCCAATGTTTTTTTTTTGTTTTTTTTGGTTGAACAGATAGGTTTACTACTTAAAATTTCTTAACTTAACCTTACATTAATCTTAGGCCCCTCCCCCGAAAATATATTCTATATACGCCACTGATTACTATAAAACATCAATTCATAAAGAATAAAATGGTGACAAAATAAAGATATAAATTTGGAGGAATACTCGTATAATAATAATAATAATAATAATAATAATAATAATAATTTATTGCCTTACAAAAGTTTGTTAATTTTCACAGTGACTTCCCTGTGCCGTCGAGAAGGCAGACAGGGTGTCAATTATAGGCAAGAAAATAAATAGAAAATACAAAGAGCATTACTGATAACGTATAATTAATAAGAAAATAGAGCACAATACAAAAACATTACTATTAAAATATAATATGAATCAAGAAATCACTATTTTTACCAAAATAGTTAAGGAATTGATTGAATAAGTAATTAAAGAATATTGAAAAAAAAAGTGTGATTTAAAATAAAGAATTAGAACACATTCGGATTTTAAGAGTGTATAACAAAAACCAAAAACAAACAAAACTAGTGTAACTTATGCCAGTTACCGGACTTCTGACATTGTTTGGTTTTATTTATTCAAAATGAAAACTTTGGAGTGTGGAGTTTGGGACCTAAAAGTCACGTGACTGCTAGCTAGCATTCAAATATCAGCGTATATTTACTAGAAATTTCCAAGGCCACTCATTTTACCACCTTCACTTCACCGCTACTGACGTTGAATGCTAATGTGATCGACTTTATGAGATCTATTTAGAGCAGCGTTTTTATTTCCTCATAAATGAAGTCAGAAATAGTCAATCGAACTCCTGAATTATTAATTGAAAAATCAATCAAGCACGTGATGAAGGTTGTTTTATTTTTAAAGATAGTAAAGGACAAACCTTGCAGATTTCATTTAACACTATTTAAATGTTAGTTGTTTTTAATATTTTAAATTTCGAAAAAAAATGCTCAAGAGTTGAAAATGCATTACTACAATAACGTTTTATCTTATTCTTTTATTAAATTGCATTAAGTAGTTGGGGTTTTTTTTTTTCTGGTGTTGTTTTCTTTTTTTGTTAAATTTTAAGGCTTGTAATAGGCTATTTATCTATTTTATCGTATTTCAATAACATATAAGTTTATTTATTTGTCTTCATGAAAACTTTGCAATCTATTATGCATATATTTTAAAGTAAGGTTTTATCACTTTGCAATTTGATAATTTTCCACTGGATTTGAGTAATTTTTCGAATACACAAAACCTACGAAAAATTATGACACAGTTATTGTTTTAAAAACTTCTATTTCGAAAAAAAATATCTTTAATCTATAAGCAAGAAATATTCCCGAAACAAGATAGTACCAAAATTGCAATTTGGATCAGTAGTTGAATTTCATTTTTTTAATATACAGAGGGTGTTCATAAGGTCCGTGTGCTACCTTCACAGCCAAAAGTCGCAGGGGTTGAGATCCGGTGAACGTGCTGTCCACGCTATACGAAAATCGCGACTGATGATTCTGTCGTCAGTAAAAGTAGCCCGAAGCAACCGCTTGACGCGAAGTAACCGATGTGAGGTGGAGCACTATCTTGCATAAAACCGTTGCATCAAGGCATTGACGCTGTTAAAGTGTGGGAATCACCTGGTTAGCTAACAGAGATGCATAACGCTAGCCAGTAACTATGCAGGTGACAAGACCCTCCGGACCCAGCTCTTCAAAAGGTCCGACGGTGAATGTGGATATGAAACCACATCAAACGGTGACGTTTGGTGAATGGAGTGACACTGTTGCAAGACGTGAGGGTTATCAGGTACCCAAATTCTACAGTTCTGCATATTCACATCACCTTGCAGAAGGAAGTGAGCTTCGTCACTCCACAAAATACTGCATGACTAGTCGACTTCCAGATCAGTTCAAACAAGAAACTGCAGCTCACGTGCACCTCTGTCGGGAGTCAATTCATTGGTAAAAATTGCAGATCTTGTAGGGTATCAGCGCAAAATTTGTCGTATTTATGAACAGCGCTAACGGGTTTATGTAATGAGCATGCAACATGCCATGCACTGCTGCTTCAAACGTCATTTAAAGTCCTTTCTTCCTCCACCGATACAGCAACATTCTCCATTGACTGCTGGTCGACTATTTTCCGTCCTCTGCCAGACAGCACCAGTAAGGACCCTGTCTCTTCAAATTTCTGGATCAGTTTTTGAACACCTTTTGAAGTCATAGGGCCAATTATAGTCCCTTTGCTGTCCCAAACTTTCGCAATGCTGTTAAGGCAAAGCTGTTATTTTGATAAAACATTTCACAAGAAGTGCGCGATCCTTCGTTAACATTATGCAAAGAAGTGACACATTCCTCACTGTCTGCTTTTATAGCAGTTTTCAATCACATAGATTGCCAGGTCCATTTGTCATTTTACATTTTCCACTACGCAGGGGTCGGCAACCTTTTGTTGTAAGAGGGCCAAATATTTTATGTGGGGATTTCTGCGGGCCGCACTTGGGCCAAAATCTTATTTTAACAACCAAAAAAAAAAAAAAAAAAAAGGAAATTCTTATTTTAACAACCAAAAAAAAAGGAAAATCTTAAGACGACCCGCGGGCCAAAACGCTTCATGGGCCACATGCGGGCCGCGGGTTGCCGACCCCTGCACTACAGTACAGCAGCGCTATGTATCGCCCTGCGACCACCTTCGGATGTATTTTCTTTTTTTTGCGTCAAACAAAATTCCATATTACGTGAAATATGAAATTGCTCCGCTGATTGGTTCTCCAGTTACAGCCTTTCGAAATGTGAACTTTAATTATGAACACCTTGTACATTGTCATAAAGACAAGACATAATAAATTGCAATTACTTTGTTAAATGTAAGAATTTTGCTTTATTGAGAAAGGAAAAAACTTTTTAGCATTTGTAGCTTTTTATTAAATAGAAATATAGGCAAACTTGTGTGATAGTATAATGCTATTAATTTCTTTTCCGATATAAAAAATGCTTGAGAATTTACTTATTTCCATAATAATAAGTATCTGTATTTGTTATATTTTGAAGAGAGTGAAACTTCTTAGTTTAAATTGCATGCTGAGTGGGTCTTTTTGGCAGAAAAAAATGTATAGTCTGAAAAAAGGATAGAAGTTAGAAAAATTAATTTCTTTATTTTATTGGCATTTATGGAAGAGAAAAACATGATATTGTTGAATATAGGGTTTCTACAAGATCTGGAATGTTCTTTTAGAAATAGTGATGGGTATTGTCTAAACAAATATACTTATCATCCCAACTTTCGATTATCCTCAAAAGTAAGATCTCAAAAGAATGTAATTGATTTCATGGAAATAAACAAAATATTTTAAAGTAAAATTTGACTTTTCAATGCTTAATGTCTTCGAGAATATATAGATATGCGCTTTTAAAATTAAACATTGGAAACTTAATTATTTTAATATATCTTTTCAATGCAGTTTGTTGGCAAAAATTATTTATTTTCACATAATAATTTTAAAAAATAGCAGTTGTTCAATAAAACAAAATATAAACAAAAAAATGCAACCTTATTAGTTAACTAGTTATGTTAAATAGTTCTTACGAACTATTCATAAGAAATAATACTTTAAATTCAACTTAGAGAGAGAAAAAAAGTTTTACAATAGGAAAAAGAACTCGTATTTTGTCTTATTTAATGTTTCTTTCAGAATCGTTGAATCGGAATTGAATGTAGAGTGTTTTGATCCGAATCTCCTTATATATAGCCTAAATGATTAATAATTTTAACAAAGTTGTATGAACATGTAAATTATTAAATTTTTAAAATTCTTGTTAATTTTTGTACCTGGATAATAAGATTGAAACCATTTCTTTTATCGCCAATAGTTGTTCACTTAATAATTCTTTTTATTAATGATTGCTTAATTATCAGCATTAAAATAAAAAACTTCAAAACTTAAAACATCTTTTTTAGTAGCTGTTTTAAAAAACAGTATTTCACTGTTCGGCTACATCCAACATTCAAAAGCTTCAAGGATTTTGTGAAATCTGAAGGAATCAAATATTTCTTTACCATAAGACAAGTTACTTAATAGAAGAAATTTTAATGATTTAGTTTAATTACGTTAATTTGATCAGCTATCGTACAAATGTCAGCTCTAGAACTTAAAAACACCATTGCTTCAAAATGAGCAAAAAGCGCTGATTCAACTTATTCTCCTAAACCAAAAGTTCTCCAAAACCTTTGAAATGAAAGTCACAGTGAAAAACAATAGCTTCGAAATTGTCGACATCTTTCAAGTGCTAATGAACTTCCGATATCTTGATCAAAATGTATGGTGTGACGTCGTCATCACGTGGCTGGATCACATGGCAAAACGTGATGTGAGGCTACCTTTAACTTGGAGAATTCGACCTCCGATCTCTCGCATATCATCAACGTGTATTGCGAAGCACGTTGGTGTTTTCGGAGATGCAGTGAAACCCTAGAAATAGAGGGTGTAATTAAGATAATTGTTTCTCGTATCTAAATAAGGTTACCCACAAACCTAGAGGGAATTGTCCTAATAAACTTAATTGAACTTAGAAAACATATCTTCAATTAGTTTTATGCTGTAAATATTAAAATTTAAAATCATGCCTTATTAAAATTGAATGAAAACAATCATTAAAAAGGGTTTAGTTTTGTGATGAAAAAAGTTTTTAGGCAAAGGATGTGAAGAGGAAGTTATTGTACTCAAGATTTCCTTTAGCATCTTTTCATTTCGTTTCTCGTCTTAGAAATAATTTTCTTCATTTTCTTTTCCATTTGAAAGATGCTGACTTATATTTCCATCTTAATTAAGAAATCCAATTTTAACAAAAGGAAATTCAGTCCATTGTAAGTTACTGTAAATTTTCTCAGTTATGAGACGCTAAAGGTGTATCTCACTTGTCAGGGAGATTTTTACGTGGCTATAAATATGATGAAAAGATCAAGGAATTTCTTATTGAAATCATGCAAACCTAGCCATTTCTCCAAGCGACTTTGCGTCTTTACAAAATCGTGTTGAGTTTTATCCTAAAAAAAAATTGGAACACCTACTTAGGTCATCATCATCATCATGTGCTTACTTCGTATTCGAAGGTACGCGGTCTACGGAACCCTAGTGACCCCCGAAGGGCGAATCCCTAGGAGAAACCGTAGATATACAAAGAAACAGATACTGGAGTGGTTTCCCGTTGCCTTCTCCAGGACGCCATTACGGAATGACGTCAGACCGAAGAGAAACTGAAGAAGAGACTGACAAATACAGGAAAGGAAATTGAAACATCCATTCTCTTGACCGGGATTTGAACCCGGGTACCGGCACACCGGCCACACGGCAGACCGCCGCCTGAGACCGGACGACCACGCCGGCACGGCCCAGCTTAGATACGAAAACAAATTATGTTAAACTGTACCATAACAGGCCATGCAGGTCCTGCAATGCGCGAGAGGTTTAGCTCTCAGCGATTCTCGACCAACTGGACAAGTGAAGGTCGGATGGTCAGTCCGACGCTCACCCGCATTTCACCCCTGAGTTAGAAACCCGGCACACATTTGAGAGAGGGCTGAGAGAACCCTACGATCTGTCTTTTACTTGGACAATTATTTGGACAAACTTCTTCCTAATTCTAAATCAATTTTAGAAATAAAATAATAAGGTTGAAGATACAAGTTCTCGGTATCAGTAGAAATACACTATTGGCCATCAGTAAAAGTTAAATACACGATGGAGACATTGACCCCTCAAAAACTAAAAGCAAGTAAATAAAAAAAAAGAACAAAATGTCTCCATCGTGTATTCATAATACCTCCCCTCGTACGCCTTTTGAGTCTTGCACTGGCTGATTAGCTCTGGCTGATGAGAGCCTAACAAGCTCGAAAGGCCATCCCAAAGTATCAGCTCGACTCAAAAAGGCATTCTTTCAGTGGTACTTCGCAAAGGCAACTTCCCCTGATAAATGTAACCAGTCACGATCATGCAGCCCTTTGAAAACTTTTCCTTACATTGGCGGAACCATTCTGAACGACCTTTCGCATCGCAAGGACGATAAAAATTGCACGTGGTTTGTTACAGTCGTCGAGATAAACCCATCCTTCGTCAAACATCACAACATACTTCCATTTTTCGCCCGACAAATGCTTTTAATACAACTTTCGACTGTTTGTCTTACGTTCGGCGATGCGTCGAGGCAACAGCCAACGAACATTGCTTTGTAGTGCTTCTTTCTATACAGCTCCTATGAATTATGCGTGTTATGGTTGTTTTGGCAACTCCCGTTCCTTGTGCAAGACTTCTATGGGTGCTGGGAGTTTTTTTCATACTATTTTGTTTCACCTTACAGAGAACAGCTGGAGTGGCAGCGCTTCATGGATGTGGTTTGCGCTCACTTCACTAACAGTCTTCAAACGTGACTCAGCAGTAATTCAACTAATAACGGACTTGGAAGTTTTAAAATTTCGTTGCTTACACATTTCTATTATTTTGGAATAAGAATATTTCGCATCGGAAAGGGCTACAACGTACCCTTCCCATCACATCGTGGAGCCATTCGAACACATAACACATATCTTAACACTGACTGCACTTGCTCAGCAACAAAAACAAACAACAGGATTTCCGATTCAATTCACGTGCATATAACAATGCGCTTTTGAAAATGTTCTTAAAAATGTGGTCCAACCTTCCGTATTTTAGCATGTAACCGTTTCTGCATATTTATCTTTTTAATAAAATAAAATATGAAAGATAAAATAAAAAGAAGAGATATTCTAAACAAGATGAATAAGAACAAGAGAAAGGGAGTAACCGTAAAATCTTCAGTCAATGATAATCAAACCATCCAAAAACCAAGATTTTTCTGACTAATTGAGAACTGATATAATTACAGAATACAATGTTACACCACCACTCACAAATAAAATAGTCGCTTATTTTTATTAATTGAAGGTTTTTTAAAGTAGCGCTTCAACAAACAATACACTTCGTACCAGAAAGCCAACAAGATATATTCTTGAGCTATTTAATTTTCAACTCTTTTCGTTCGGTTTTCTCCCAGAAAGTCGAAAAATTTGAGAATTAGAAATTAGGAAATTAGAAATCTATAGCAATGACTTTTTTAAAGAATCATTAAAAAAATAATAATCATCTTTTAAAAAGTATGTTTCTGATCATTCCTCTCAATTTTGTTGTGTTACTGGACAAACAATGATGGACATGTAAAATAGTTAATCTTTTCAGTGTGTGAGTGTATATTTTTTTTTTAATTATAAGAAAAGGAGAAATCTTTTTTTAAACATCAATGTCATTCTGTACATTTTAACCTACATCCATCCCTTCATATATCTTTCCATATCAGAATGTTTCCTAACTCTTCACTCGTCCGCTTTCTTTCCTAAAGACGTGAAGATGTCAAGCAATATGGTTGACCCAAAATTAGCCATTTTGCCAGATTACAAAAAATTACAAACAGAATTACTAAATTACAAATTAAAAATTTACTAAATTACAAACAAAAAATTACCAGTTGTTTTGATAATTTTTATCGTTGAAATTACAAGAGATGTTCAGGAACTTATTAGCTTGAAGAATTACTTCAGTAAAAAAAAAAGATGAAAATTTCTTGTTTATTGATTAATTCCATTGAAATTCATTTGTCAGAAATTGTGGCCAACGTCATCTAGAGGAGACTGAATACGTACGTAGGTTATTCATCAATTCTTACTTAAGTAACTGGAATCTTTTTCCAAACCAATCGTAGACGATGCTATTAAATCCTTTGGAAAGCAATCAAAATCACTTATCAAAGGCTTTTATTAAATTTCCTCTAAAATTACCCACTTTGACTACCCAATATTTATCGTAAATATGGGAGGATTAAAATAACTAAACACTGTTAAACTCCGTTAAACATAAATTCAACCAAATATTACATTTTTAACAATAAAATAGAGTCGCTTTTTGTTGCTTAAAACTTGATTGATGATGATAAATATAGTAGAAAAATATAGAAAATATTCCTGGAGAGGTTTTTTTTTTTTTTTGATCATCAAGATAGTCATCCCTGATCTCTTTTTTTTATCTCTGATTTGAGCAGAGAAAATTTTTTTCTGATAGACTCGACATCTAAAGAGAAAAATCATTGTAGATAATTTACGAATTAAAAGTTGACAATAATTGCGTCTTAATGCGACTTACAATAAACGAACTCTGATATATTCAGAAACAAGCTATAGGCTACTCATAATTTCTCGATACATTTTTAAATTAGGTCAGCTAGAGATTAATTTTTTTTACATAATTCCGAAGTAATTTTTATTCTAATTTAGTTTAGGTGAAAATACTTTATATTAAATTATATAAAGCGTACATCAGAACCCTCATTTTAAATACATACTACCCTCATTTTATTTTATAATTTACAAAGTTATCAGCAGCTAGAAAGTCGATATTTGATATGGAGTCCCGACTTGTGATATGGTTTTAATCGGTTGAAAAACAAAAGGCAAAAGTTTATTTTTCGTCACAGAAAGTAAAAAATTGCCAACAGTAAATGTTAAGATAAAAGTAAAAAATCGTACAATAAGCTAATCAAATTTCAGATCCTAACAAATTTTATTTTCGACAATTTCATTTTTCATCTGAGCTGCTTTCCATAATTAGGCCTACAATTTCATGAAATAATTATGATAATGGAATAATCAATCACAGATAGGAATTAATTAATTAAAAAAAAATTTCCAATTCTTGATAATTTAAACTTATATTTTTACATAACTGTAGTAACATAAATGGTGATTACGGTAATGTTATAATTAATTATAATATAATATTTTTTGCTTTAATAACGATGTATAAATACTATTAAAAGGTAATCTGTTACAAATCAAAACGGAAGAAAATGTTACGGTTGAATTACAAATTATAATTCAGCTTCACGATCATTGTTTTCAAAGTTCTTGGATTTATTAATTTCCTTAATTATTGTAACTATTAAGTGATAAATTAAAAAATGCTCTAACCTTTTATTACTTTACTGTTGATTTATATACAATTAATCAAGGAACCATTTTTTTTTAATTATGTTATTTAAAAATGTGCTTTTTAAAGGAATTTAAAAAAAAAAATTAAAACTGGGTTTGTTTTAAAACGAATTTAAAGCAAACATTAAAATTCTATTAATTATTATATTTAAGAAATGTGTTTTTTCTTGAAAGTAAAAAGAAAACAATTAAATTAAAAGAAAAAGAAATATTGTTTCTTTTTAATCCTCTTTTCCGTTGTTTTCGTTCTTGACTCTTCCTCGCTCTTTCTGGATATTATGTAACAAATCGGCTGCTCACAAAATTAATTAGCTTTTCACATAAACTAAGTTTATAAAAACATAAAAAAGTTCATTTATTTTATTAATTTATTTTTATTTATTTTATTTTATTTCATTTATATAAATCCTGAAATATTTATCTTTTCAATATTTTTTTTTTTAAATTATCAAAAAAAAAGAAAAAAAAAAGCTAAGTTAAGTTCAATTGACTACCGTTGATTGGTTTCAAACTGATTCAATCCAAGTATCATCTCATAGCAACTCCAAATAATCCTTTATGTATAAAAATAACTTTTGAGTTCATTCCTCCGACAAGAATTCATAAGAATGTCTGTTGCACGATCTGATCAAAACATTGACCACCTTTTTTTTTTATAAAGATAAAAGTCTGGTTGGTTGATATTAAGACTGTGACATTCCGACCTTACTGGAGTATCAATAATAGAGTATTATGAAATCTCTTACATTTCATTCCAAGATCAAAAGAAGAAACCTCTTCTCTGTTGATCCACTGTACTAATACAATTACTTCTCTCTAACATTTTCCGGAAGTTTTTTAATAAGAAGTACTCTAAAATTTTATTTAATTATTAAAATTTACATTTTCAAAGAAAATCTTAACACATAATAAGCAGCATGGGCATTTAATTGCCTCATACTTTCTGGCAATTCCAATTGTAGAGAGTTTGAAATAAAAAGAATTGTAGAAAGGATGGAGACACCAAGGATAAAATCTCCTTCTGAAAGCATCTACTGGCACGTTGACGCTTGTAATGGATGTAATTAAAATATTGAGTTCTGTAGATTTTATTGTATCTATTTAATAACTTTGATGATTATCAATCTCTTTCTGTTCTATAGGAACTTATCATCAACTCTGTTTTCTATCGCATCTTCTTTATCAAAGTTAATGAAAACAATTTCTAGGTAGATGGAAATATAAATTGTAATATCATACTTTCAACATCCTAAACATTACAATAGTTTTTATTCAAGACTGTTTATTTTTCTAAAAAAAATATTATTATAAAAGAAGATGTCGTATCATTTTCATGATTATAAGTATAATGCAGTTTTAATAAAAAAAACATTTTACAATAATGAAATTAACATTAATTCCGAATTCTATCTCAGAGAGTCTTCTTTTTACAAATCCCATATTTTCTTCCCTCACTTTTTCCAATATTATATTGTTTAGTTTGAAATGGAAGAAAAAATTCGATCTATTGTTAACTTTCGAAAAAAAAAAAAAAAAAAAAAGATTTCTAAAAACATTAAAAAAATCATGAGGAAATAGGATTTTTCGTCACTGCAACAAATGTTCTTATCATAAACAGGACAGAAAATCCCATCAAATTCAATGATCTTTTAAGTTGATGCATTAAATGCCAAATCATTAGTAGAGTAATGTTAAAGATTTAAAAGATTTAACAATAATCCTTGCCAACATCTTAGAATTTGTAAAATCTACATCTTAAAACTTATAATTCTTAAATTTTAAGAACAGTCTTAGTTAAACGAGAAATGAATTGACGACAACAAATGAAATTGTTTTAACGTGCTGTGGAAATTATTAAACGAAAACGATTTTTCTGCCAAAATAGTTGTTCATTAACGACAAAATATTTACAATAGAACGAGTTTGGTTTGTTGTAATAGACTGAGTTATTGAAATTTTTAAGGGAAATAATTTAAGTAACACTGAGATGATCACAATAGATTTTCAATACAATTTACATCCCATATTTCTTTTCCCATTAAAGTTTATTACCGTAAAAATTTCTGTGTGTGAACAGAAAAATAAATAGCAACACCACCATTGCAAGACTTTCTCCGTAATAAGAAACTGTAAACAAATTTAAAAAAAATAAACGTGACCCAAAATCTGATGAGATCTACAAAACACTATTGTTTTTATCATTTTTTAAATATTAGAATTCCAAGTTTTCAAGTTGGAAAATACACTGATTAAAGCAATAGAACAGCAGTGGTGTTTTATTTGCCTTCGTTTAATTTATCCTTATATTTTATTATGAAAATTGAGAGCCTTTGAAAAGCAGTGATTTTGATTAATCCATTTTAGCTACTTTTGTTTTTCTTCAAAGGAGATTCAGGTTGTTTGTCCTCATTCGAAACGTTTCATTCTGCGTCTTTCTCAAAAGGTTGCCATATTCTGCTTTGCAAAATTTCAAGTAATAAAGATCAATGAGTGATAAACTGTCGAGACATGTCCATTATTGCGTCGCCTTCGTCCAAACATTTCTCATTAATACCAATTTTGTTAATTGAAACTGACACCTCTTGAGAAGGTTCTCGAAGCAATGTTCTCAGTAAATACAATAATTTGGATTTACGTATATATGTATAATGAAAATTTAACAGTAGAAAATTGATAACAGAATCAAAACTAAAATTTAAAAGACATTAAGATTAAAATTAAGGAATTGAATTACAAAATAGAATGTCTTAGAAAAGAATACATTAAAAATTAATAAAAAATGGCTTTGTAATGCTAAATTAATTACGCATCTTTCAAGTAATATTTTATAAGCAATTTGTTAGCTATTTTTTGTATATCAGTTTACCCATTTACATTTACTTGTACAGTTAAAAATAGAATGTCACGGAAAATAAGATATTCAAAAACAAATAATGGCAGTAATCAATATAGATAAAGTCGTAAGCTTGTATTTTTGTTCTTTATGCATTTATTCTTTTTCATGCCACCACCGTTGAGACGGATTATGAAATATTGAGACGGATTATGAGATCGAGGGCATTGGAGAGAAAAGCCTCAAAAGATGGTTCTTTTGAACCATCCACTGTCAATCCAAATTTATATATAAAAAAGTGAAAGTAAAAAAGATAATCGGGGCTCCACTGTATTAATAAATTAATACATTATCAGGATTCTATTGCATTTCCTTTCATTTGATTAAAGATGGGGAATCGTGATAGAAATTATATTAAATTAAAGAAACTTTCATTCAATTCAATTCAATTTTCCAATTCAATTTATAACCATTAATATTTTATAAGGCATACGTGCCGTGCTGGCGTGGCCGTGCGGTCTAGACGGCAGGTCTGCCGTTGCGGCCAGTGTACCAGTTCCCGGATTCGAATCCCGGTCGTGGCATGGATGTTTCTTTCTTCTTCTGTTTCTCCTTCTGTCCGTTCCCGTTTCTTTACCCTGGCAATTAGGGTTAAAATGCATCTCCCAACCCGCAGTTGAAAGTCAGCGTGGGAGATTAGACTTTCATCCCCCGAGACAGTGCGCTGTCTGAGGGAGGCCTTTGTCCAGCAGTGGGCTGTTACAGGCTGTTAGATAGATAGATAGATAAGGCATACGTATACTTAAGTAAGGGGGATCCCTTCGAAGACAAGAAGGACGTCATACATTAGGCAAATAACAAAATAAAACAACACAGAAAAAAAAAATACAAAGAGAAAATTGCAGATATTTTAGAAAACATTTGCAAGTTTATTTATGGCAGCAATACATTTTTTATAACACGAACATATTGGGTGGAAGGAACGGAAATAAAGAAGGAATAGGGTAAGCACTGATCGGATACTGGAACAGAATAGAATAAAGAAGAGGAAAGAGGAAGGTGAGAAGTGGAAAAATATAAACCCGTGTTTCCCAACGTGGGGCGCACGCCCCACAGGGAGACAATTTGATTGTTAGGGGGGGGGGGCAATTCGAAAATGGAGCAATGTTGTTTTGTTTTTTTTTGGTTGTGAAAGTTTTTTTTTAAATTTTTACTTTTTGAAATTTATATCTAATTTGGTGGGGCATAGCATACTTTAGATACTTTAGGTGGGGCACAGCATAAAAAAGGTTGGGAAACACTGGTGTATAAGATTCGAAATTCCAGACTGATTACCACAGAATGTGAAATATTAGTATAATTACAATAGAATGTGAAAGCTTAGGCATATACATGATTTTTAATATCTTTTTCTTAATTGAATGATGAGATGAGATTCACGGATATCTTTAGGAATTCCATTCCAAAGTTGAAACGATATATAACTGACAACTTTTCTTTGGTAATTAGACTTCGTCTTCGGAATTTATAGTGATAGGTGGATGCAATATCTTGTATCATAGGAATGGCAGTGTGGGCTAATGCTAGTAGAATACAGGGATATAATTTTCCGTTAATTACTTTATAAGTGAAGACCGCTAATTGTAGTTTGTAGATGTTGACTTTCTTGCGTTTAATCCAGCGTTTTCTTTTTAAAATTAATTAAAACCTTCAAGTTCAGTATCTACATTAATGAAAGATTAATAATTTTTGCTTTCTATTCCCATTTTAGTCACTTCCTGATAAAAAGAAGGGAAACTTAGCACCTAGAATTGCTTGGACAGGAAAAAATTGAAGCCAAGCAAGGCAATTAATGTTTTTTGACAGTGTCAACAGCAAAGGGCCCCATAATATGTACAATTTTATCGGAAGCGAAATTTTTCAATTTCAATCACAACAATCGCATAAATGGCGTCTTTTGCTTGCGCAACAATCACATTGATAATGCAGCTCTACAACAATCACAGTAAACGCAACAATTGCGCCTTTTGCATTCGCAACAATCACATTTATAATAATAAGGAAATTAAAACAACAGCAGGTTTCTTGGATTGTAGCAACCCATTATTAGCAAACGACTCCTTGAGGGTCAGGGAGTGGTCCTACAGGTCTGATTTTTTGGACGTGGTCACCCACTTTTGGATGCTGAACAAAATGGTGAAGGTTTCATTCTAATATCTCTAACCGTTTGGCCACTACAGAGTGTGACATCCAGCACAAAAACAATACCAATAGCGGTTCCCTTTTTTTTTACATGCAAGCTGTACAAAAGAGGCCGCTAAAAACATTGGCGGGGGAGGCGGATTTACATAAAATAATAATTATATCTATTTTTAAAATTTGTTGCTAACTTTCCGATGAGATAGAAAAGCTACAAAGCTGAGATAGAAAATATTTTGTGTAGAATATTGAAAACAGTTATCTCGAAAAATTTTCAAACAACAGAATGAGATTTTGTACTTTCTTTGATTGTTAATTTCTCCCGAGATAGGCTTTATAAACCAAATAAAATGACATTCACTTCATTGATATGAACAAAAATCAAGTGATACTAGTCGACTATAATGTTTGAATTTTACTGGTAAATTACTGCTGGCTTTTTGATGGATTCATCTATGAAATGAGGGAGTTTTAAGTATCATTACTACGATAAATTTATATTAAATGTATAATTATATTTAATTATATCAATTTAAATTATTATCTTTTGCTGTTTGTATAAAATCTCGTCTTTTATTTGTAATTCTTCATTATGAAGAAGGATCCACTCGTTTCTGTTTTTATTGTAATTTTAATAAGTGAGTTAGTAAAGTGTGAATTAAGCAGATGCAGGAGCTTCGCCTTATTTTTTTAATTATCAATTTCAAAAAATCCTGATAGCGTAAATCATCATGTGGAAATAACCACTGGCAGAAGAATTTTCAATAAAAATGTCTCGTCTTGTCTGCTTTGCAAGCCAAGTTTCAAGCCTTCACTGTTTCCTTCTATACATATTCACATACATGGATTTAATGAACTCTTAATGTCTTAGAAAAATAAGTAAAGAAAATAAAATAACTAACCTCAAGCAAGTCTTATTACGTTTCCCTTTAAAAGATCTAAATGACTTTCTACTGCGTACTTTGACATTTTATCGATTTTTGCTTTTTGTTTTTTAAAATAAAAATTTATAATTCAGATTAACGAATTAATGGTTCATCGGAATCGCTTTGATAATTTTTTAACGTGAGAACGAAAAACAAAATGAACCTAAGGAAAGATCTAAAAAACCTCACAACGTGTTCCGTGAAAAGTTTTATACAGCTGTGTTTGTGCAACTTGAAATATGTTTACATTTTCAGTTTTGCAGTATCAAAATATTATTAATATTCATTTTAAAAATTTTCCTTGAACTACGTCTTTTGTTTCAGCTAAATCTTTAATGCGAATAATATCTTGATAAATATTAATAGCAAACCTGAGAGATCTTAGGCCTAATCAGAGGATGAAGTCGTATTAAAGCAAGGCTAAGCATATATTAAAATTTAGAAGGAAAAAAACCAACAACTTTACCTTTACTTCTGATTATTAAAGTACTATTTTAGTGATCGTTTCTTTCGTAAATTATCTGAAATATCAAATTAAAAACACTTATTGTTGAACTATTACTGAGCTGCTCACAGGTGGCTCTCAGACTATCACTGACATCTGTGCAGATTTAAACCTTTGCCATGTGTCTGGCTAACGGAAAGACATCTAAATGCAACACACCAGAAAACCTCAAATTATATTAGCTGCAAGTGATGAGTCATAACGAGGTCGAAACAGATTCCTATTCATTTATGCACTAGTTTTCATTGGAAAACTTCGGGTCTTTTTTTTCACATTGCTTTGCACGAAAGAACTTTTTTCTTTTACCTTAAGAAATTTATCAGCCTACTTTAGACAATTACAACTGTAAACAAACGGAAAACTACTATAATTCTTGTTGCCAACCATTGCTTTATAAAAGAACTAAATCGTTGGCAGATTTTAACAGAAATTGAATAAATCGTCATTGAGTAAAAAGCCTCAATAACGATTCTTAACATAAATAGGAAAAGTAGGCCTATTTAAATACAAAAAAGAAAAAGACTGAAGTGAAAAATTAAAATTATTTATGATCAGGATTACGTTTTTGAAGAAATTAATTTAGATTTGAAAAGAAAAAACGAAAACAAATATCTTAAATATCTACAACAGATATCTATAAGCCGAAAACAAATATCTATGAGCCGAAAGGATTAATTGAACCTGAAGAAACTTAACAACGCAAGACTATGACAGTTCGAAGGCTTTAAAGCATAAACTTTCTTTTAATTCTACATAATGTACTTTCCTAACTCATCCACTGACCTACATAACACCATTTAAAAAAAAAATATAAGCTAAATATAAAAGTTAAAAAAAAATATTTTTTATAAAAAAAAAGTCAAAATAAATTCATCGGTTCTCTTCTATTTTCTTGAAACCCTCTGACATAAGCTGCTGTTCACACATCAATAGCTCACCCAGTTCTCCAAACTCGGTTTCCTCTCATTAAATGTTTTTGGGAAGTTACAGAATTGGAAATCAGAAAACAATCCAGGTTTATGTATCGTATAATAACAGCATTTAAGAAAAATACGATACAATTTCAGTATAATTTGTATAACAAGAAAAAATTATGATAGCAATATAAAGCTTGTTAGTTATATAAACATGAATTTGTTAATTATGTTATTTATCTTTGAAAGAATGAGCTAAATAGATTCTTTTTCTTTTTTTTATCCTAATATTGTTTAGAGCAATTTTTATTTAATGTTTCCTTTACCTGAAACGTCGTGCGTCATTTTCTGTAACTAATTTCGAATCATGAAAATCTATTATTAGATCTTTTGAAAACAAAATCCGTGTCAGTCTTTCAAGTTCGGAAATGAAAAACGAGGGTTCTATTGATCTATTACCATCATTTTTGTTTTCTTTCAATAGAGACCTCCTCGTTTCCCTCCTTATGTTACATCATAGAAATACAATGACAGGAATTACAGTTATTAAAAAATAGACTTCAAAGCATTTAGTTTTGGAAACAAAATGAAGAAATTCTAATCATATAATCTTTAAAAGTTTCATCAGTTTAGGCGTTTGCAGTGGAATATTAGTAACATTCAATCGTTCGTAACTTACTTAAATTTATTAAATGTCTAAACTTTATTAAATTGTGTTGCCTTAATTAACATATTAAAAGTAACATTTAGTGAACTTTCTATGACACCTTAAATGAAGACCTTACAAGGAAATAAGAAATTTTAAAATCAGGAAATTATTTTCCAAATCATTTTGGAATAAAAATTAAGGGTATTTTCTTTTATTTTTATCAAATTAGAATTTGTACTCAGCGAAAGTGAAAATTCTTGTTGACAAAAAAAAATTATTATTTGCTAACGATATTTGGAACAAAACTAATGTTATTTGGAACATAAAACAGAAAATTACAAATTTCAGAACGAAATTGCATATTTCGAAATATGTTCGTTAATATAACACAATGTGGGCCGAATGCAAAATTGGCTGAGAGTTGGAGGAAGCGGAGATTTTTCCACGCTCCATCCTCCTCAAAATGGGTCCTAGGATCTACCCAGCCCCTCTGTAGAATGGGCACCGAGTTTCTTTCCTGGGGTTAAAAGCGGACGAGCGCCGGGGTGACCAGCCGTTCTCATCTCAGTCCCCTTCGTCAAACAAACGTTGGAGCCTTACCTTCAGCGCCCTGTGACTGTGAGCCTTAAGACTAACCTAACCTAATCTAATCTATATAACAAAATGTTTTATTAATATACGAGATTCTAATAGAGTATATTGATAATACTGTGCAATTAAGTGAAATTATCAGTTAAAGACTGAAGGAGTCTAATATTCATGATATAAAATAAGTATGGATTAAATATTTATTAAGAAAGAAGCATAATTAATTCTTCATAAAAAGAAGGACTGGAAATTGCTTAACATCGAAACTATCTGTTTTAGTGATTTTCCTTCATGCATTGCTTAGTATCCATGTAGTTGTGTAGGAATTTTTAATGTGAATTTATTGGAATTTAAATATGCAAATACCAGTATGTGTGTATATTTTATAACTCCGACTATATTTTATATTTAATTTATTTTCTATAAGTAATATTTAGAGATAAGTTGTATTCGTTACTATTTCAAATTGCATTTGATTCAATGAAATCTTTGCAATGTGAAACTCACATTATTTGTCTCCCATTCGTTTATCTGTGGGTGTACATTATAAATATGTATATCCAGACCTATTTTTCATATAGGAATTGTCACTATTATAGATGCATATATAGGTACATGTAGGTATAGTGAAATTTTTAACATTCATTAAATTAGATAATTTTTACAAAGTAAGTAGATGTAATTTGCTGTTGAATTGTTGACTAAACAAAATTAATAATTATATTAAAAATAAATTAAGAATAAAAGAGTTGAATAAAATAAAGCACACTAGCATTCCGCTTAGCTTATTAAGAATTAATGGTATGAAATGTTAATATATAAAAATCAAATTTAACGTGCATGAAGACATACTAATATAATCTGATTCGTGTATTTTATTCCAATGATGAATCTGTCTAGAAATACTAATAAAGTAATTTACATTCTTATTACTACAATAGGCTTAAATAAATATGACAATGTAATACAAGAGCACTTACATTTTCAAAACAACTTGTGAATTGTTTGCATCAATTTTTGTAAAATTTTGAAATAAAAAAAGCTATTTAAATCAATCACAATTAATTCAGTTAAAAGATATGTTGTATCTTATGTTCAAAGTATTCATTTTTTTTAAATGGATACCATATGTATTTACAAATTTAAGAGAATTACAAACAGATTTCACAACAATAGAAAAAAAGCTTTAATAATATTACAGAAAAAGTAGAAACGAGCTTCCTAAGGAATGTATAACAATTAATTGAATCCCTCATTCTTTCAATTCATAAATTACAATTTGTCAATACCGAGATTTGGCGTAAGCTAAGTCTATTTTTCCAGTGGTGTCGTGCTTTTAGCCTCAATACCTTTGTGGTTCCATGGAGTATTCGTCGTAAAACACATCAAAATGTTGTTCCTATCTTTTTCATTCCTTTTACATGTAGTAGAATCCTTTAAAAAACTTCAGCACCAATCGTAGATAAATAACATTTCAATATTTAAAATACCATGAATTTTTAAATGTGATTTAATATTTTTTTTCTTTACATTTCATTATTAGAATAAAACAGAAAAAAGTATAAGTTTGTTTCACCCGATTAATGTGGCTTAGAATTCTGTTATTAGAATTAGAATTTACGGGTGTGTGAGAAGTTAAATCTTTATTAGAAACACATATTCCGAATTTTCTTGCATCTGCCTTCACGATCTACGTATTGAGAAGTTCGATTGGAACCATCCTGACTCTGATGATTAACAATACCCCAATAAGTTAAAATTTTAGAGTTTTTAATTCCCTTGAATCATTGGTGCAATTAATACAGCTTTGATGTTTCCTTCCATTCTTATTTAAGATTTGTCAGATTCCGTTGAAGAGCTTTCCTTATAAGGAATGAGAAAAAAACATGTCCACTATTTTTAAGGTTTTCTATTAATTTTTATTGTTTTCCAAACCTTGATTGTAAGATTATCGAGTTATTAATTCTCAGCTTCAAATTTAATTCATTTCATTTCAGAGAAAAAAATAGAAATTACGTAAAATAGAAATTATATAAAATATAAATTAGATAGGAAGTTTTTACTTTTCTAATTTTAAAGGTTCTTTTGTTTCTTGTTTTTCAGAAATAAAATTACTTAATAAACATTCCATATTTCTTCTTCTTTTCTACTGTAAAGTATACTATTCTCCTCGAAAATTCGCTGTTTTTTCTAGAAATAAATGTAGTGTTTAACATTTATTTTCTGGTCTAGTAGGGAAGATGATTAATAAAATTCCTTAAATTTAACTTCATACCCTTCAAAAGGTCTTTTCGTTTTCATTTCGAAATAAGACGGTTGTTATGAAAATAAAATGTTTGCTGGCAACTGAATTTTAAACTGTTGATTTATTTCATATTCATAGATAAGATTCAAAATCATGAGATAAATCAATCCGTTTAAATCGAAATATTATGTTAATGACGGTTTTGATAATTTTCTACAGATAAAAAAAGGAGGTCAAGGAGAAACCATCCACAGGAACTCAGATCTTGATGGAATGATGAACTTGAAAGGTCATATAATTCTCACTAATATCTACAAGGAAGAATAGGAATGAAGATTTCAATTTGATACAAAGAATTTCAGTTTATGCTTAATAAAAATGTTAATCATAACTATTTTTTTCATATTTGTATGAAGACTAATTGTTTTGATCAAAATTTTTTTCATTATACCGTATTTTAAAAAAAGACCAAATTATTTTTTTAGTTTTCGTTCCGTTTTTAAGTGACAGAAAAAAGTGGTATTTTTCATTTTTCTCTAAGGTTTAAAATATGCAGGATGCCTTATTAAGAAAATGGTTCCGTATTAACTTAAGACCAATCTTTGTGATTCTTAATGATTACTTATAAACTCATCAGAAAGATTTTCAGAAAGACATTATTGTATTACTTTTAAAGTTTTATCAGTTTTGAAGAAAAACCTGGTCGTAATCCGCTGATCAACCTCGATAAGCCGTTCGGAAGTTCGGACAAACAAATCAAAACTTAAAAACAATTATTTACTCAACATTTTACTTTAGTTTAAATAAACTGAAAGTTCTAATGCTTCTTTCCTTCATTATAATGATTTACAGTATACTCTCGATATCTCGAAAACCTTGTTATGTCGAATTCTTATTTTTCCCCTTGATATTACATATTCATCTAATGTTAATTTTAATTCGTATGTCGAAGAGTTTTCACTCAAAACATTGTTATGTCGAATATTTTAGAAGTAAAAAATGAATTTTTCCGGAAAATCGCCTTTCAGTTGTGCAAAGCTGTATGTAATTTAAGATAAATAAAAAATGCATTTTTATACCATAGTAACCAAATTCAGTTAATCTATTAGACTTCAATTTCCAATCAATCAAATTTTAGTTTATCAAGAAAGTCTTCCATAAATACCGCTTCATCGCCTTATTCCAATCTCTATCTTAATTTGAGATTTAGCTTCAATTAAAATATTTCTGCTTCAATAATTTGTATTTCCCCTTCACTTGACTGTTTTCCACCATTGTTAAATAATGTTTTCCACCATTGTCTTGCATTGAGGCAGCTTATTTGTCTTAACCTCAGGTTTTTTATACACGTGAATGTTTCTGTTTCGCTTGTATCCAAAGGCAATGGCTGGGCTGTTTTCTTTAGGATTTCTTGGTAATCGATCTCTTTCGACTTAAAGTCGTGTTTCTTTGAAAATTGAACTTGGGGATAACCTAAAATATGCCACTGTTTTTGTTATCGTCCGATTATTCCTATTTTTGTTATCCTCAGACTTTTCTATAATTACACTTATGTTTATTCATTGATGTTGTATTTCCGCATAAATTTATGTATTTAGTGAAACCTCTTGACATTAGAATAAAATCAAAACTAAAGTAAAAGTTCTCTTTATTTCTTCTTCAACTGCTTTTAAATAAAAGTTGTCTTCCTACTCTAAAGAAAGTCTTTTCTTAAGAACTACGAAATTTTCGATTGATAATTCGGTGATTATTTCAAAGTAGTTGAAAGATTAAGTTTGTGTTGATCAAGAACAGATTCCGTGAATCAAACTTTGATAGAATATATTACTGTCAAGAATTGGGATTTTGCGACAACTTCCAAAGGGGCCACTGGAGACATCTGTTAAAGTTTACCCTGAAGTACTTCGCTTGCTTCCATGGAAGACAATTAATCCTTATTTTTTTTATAAATCTTAAAATAGAAAAGGTTTCTTAAATGCCTATTTTATTAAATCTGTTTTATAAATTTTTAATTGTAATGCATTTCTTAGGATTCTTACGTTGTGGTCAGAAAAGAACAAATTATTCTTAATGAACTTAAGATATTTATTTTTTCCTTAAATAAATAAAAATAGCTACAAATAGTATATACAGTAAAACCCCGTTATTACGCTCGTCAAGGGACCATGAACTACAAGCGTAATAAGCGGGATAGCGCTATAGAGGGAAATGATTTATGAGATGGGGAAATATTTAGACCATTTTACAGGAAAGATACTTGATTCTGCAATAGATATAGTGCAAATGTGAGCTTATTTCCTATTAAAAAAATCTTTGATTGTGGTTTGCCGTGTGTGTGTGCTACTGTTATGAATTATGACATTTTCAATGCGGTTCAAGTAACTATTAACATCAATTGATACACCACTAGGAGCAACACTAATATATTTTCGGAGCAGATTTAGTGCACTGTCCGCTATTTCACGCGCCTTTTCTTGAATGATTGGGCCACTTAATGGCACTGATGCATCACGGGACTGATGAATCCATTCAATTAGAATTTCCTCGGCATCTTAATATTTTCCACACTTTACTTTTTTACGTTTGCAACACTCTTCGCTGCATTGATAATTACATTCTTATTTTTTATTATTGTTCTCAGACTGGATGAGGGAATTCCTAGAGATTCTGCGAAATCCTTCTGACTTGGTGTAGAATTCTCGTCATACTTACGGAGAATTTCCAATTTTTCACTTATAGAAAGGGATTTCCGCTTCGATATTTTGCACTAACTTACTGTATCACAGCCCCGCACTTCAAAGAGTTCGAAGATTCCCTCCTACCAGGGAAAGAAAAGAATCTTTACAGTGTTACATTTCTTTTCGATACAAAATATCCGATATAAAAATAGCGCTACAAGCGGGATTTCAAGCGTTATAAGAGGGTAAAAGTATACAGAGTTACATAGAAAATTCCAGGGACCGTATGAAAGGAGCGTAAAGAACGGGATAGTGCTATAAGCGGGAGCATAATAACGGGGTTTTACTGTATTTTAAGCATTCTTATTTAACTCCATGAGGATTTTATATTTGTATAAAATGGACAAAACAAACGATACATTTTTCACAATTGCACCAATAATTAATGTTATTGAAAATATTTCATAATTATAATAAGTTTGTTTTCAGGAAAATAAATAGTTCTCCTCATGTTTTTTTCTCTGTTAGATCTATCTGCTATAATTCTAACTGAAAAATATTGGATACCATAGCTTTATTTACATTCATATCTCATTTCTTTTGTGCTTATTAAATTTATTCTATATAATGAAACGAATATTTTGTTAATCTCTGTATACATAAATAATATACAGGCGGTCCCTGGTTGCGAACGACCCCACTTACGGCGTTCCATACTTAAGAACGGGCAACCCATAAGGATAATTTATAATTAAATAATTAAATTAGTAATTCGGAAACTAGTTTCTTCCGCGCATATAAATAAACCCGAACGGAGTAAGGGGTTCGTTGGTGCACCATCTTTACTCTAACGGATGGTCTCATTCTTTACAAGGGGTCGCTTATGCACAGCATCACTTTCGTCTGAACTTTTTATTCGATTTTGTGAGTCTTTATTTATTCTTATAACCATACCTCCACGTTGAAAGTCCAGATGAGCCTTCAGCGAAGAGAAAGTGATTACAATGGAAACGAAAGTAGGAATAATTTGCTGTATAATCGCTGTTCATCAGGGATTCGAGTTACGTACAAATCCGATCTAAAGATGTACTCAAGAACGTATCTCGTCCGCAACCGCATTACAAACAAGAATCACATCTGAAATAAATTATTTTTATGTTGAGAAACTATTTCAAAACTAGAAACTAACTATTTTAACTACAAAAGAAAAAATTCGTGAAACATGTCTAAAGGATAAAAATAATATAATTTATTTGTTGATGGTAGTTGATAAATTAAGGGAAAATTGGAATGAAAAGTTATTGTTTTTAGCATAGGTTTCAATGGATAGAAAATTGGAATGATAATGGAAACGATTATCTTCCCTATAAATAAACCATTGGATATCACCGATTAGACTGCAGCAAAAATCGCTCCGATTCAACAATACAAAAGCATTGTTATTCGTAGATACATGACTATTTTGTTTATGTATCTATTTTTTTAAAGTCTACAATGAATAAATTTTGTTACCACTAATCAAAGAGCAGAACATTTTACAATACTTAAAACGATGGAAACAAAGGGTGTAAAATAAAAATAAAACTTTTACGATAGTATTACTTTATTCATTTAAGTAACATTAATTAATCCACCTGCACAAAAAAAAATAATAAATAAAAAAAATTACAATGATCAAATCTAAGGGCGTTTTTAAGGATAACTCTTTATGATTTGATTGGATGTGAGATGTGAATTTTATTCATTTTCGATGAGCATCCAACCCAATCAGTTTCTGAATCAACAGAGTAATTTTTTTGTTTTGTTTTGTAACAGGAAACTTTTTACAAAGATCAGATACCAACAGGTAAGAAGCCATCGGGGGATATGTTCTTGTCCTTGTGACTCCGTCTGTCCGCCTTCTAATAAAGAAATCGGTTAATTCAAAACAATGACTTCTGTTCTAGCTAATGTTGATTCTTCTTCCCAAAATATTATAAGAAACAACTTAATTCTTTCCTCATTTTTGTTAAGTATAATTTTTTTCTCTTAATATAAGCAACATTTCTTACCGCAATGTTTTGCAAATACATAATTAACTTAATTACTTTACTTTTATACAATACAAAGAAAGTTAAAAAAAAAATGTAAAATTTAAAATTAGGTTTATTTGATTTGTCTTCCTTTCGTTTCTGAGCAGCCAATTCTCTTTCTCTTTTAATATCTAATGTCTCTATCTTGAGCTCCGATATTTGTTGCCCTTCTACTGAAGTAAGGAATTCTGGTGATTCCTAAGACTACGTTCTCGTCTTCAGTGACAAGTGGTAATTTTTCGAAATTTCATTAATTTTATTTAGATTTGTGATTTTCTTTTTAACTCAAAAGTCTTGTTGAAATATTTAATGTTCTTGAAATTAATATTTTTCATTAGGCCTATAAAAGTTTATTTTGTTTTGAGTGAAGGTTCACGAGGGCGTTGGCTTTCAGTCATTCTTGACATATTTTATATATATTTTATTTCTTTATGGTACTTACAATTACTGAACGGAATGGAAAAAAAAATCGATCTTCTATTTCATTGCATAACCTTTGTATTCGCTATTTTTTATATTCCTTGTAATATTATCTATCATCAAAATGTTGAATTATATTATATTAATTTTGTTTTAGGATTTCTGCATTAAAATGAAATCAAAACATCATTCTAAGAAATTCAACAATAATGGGAAAAAAATCCACCAAATTGCGATTCACGCAGTCTTTTACTTCACAATTTTTTTTTTTATAAATATCTGTTGTACTATATATATAAAAAAAAAACTGTACTTAATGCATGGTTCAAGAAAATGTCTGGTACTTCCTATATTTTAATGAAAATAATTGAATCTTCCTTGAAGGTTTTTTTTTTTTTTTCAAATTCATAGTTTTGTTTTTTTATTTTTGTCTTAATTCTTTGCTTTGACATCACAGTGCTTAAAAATAAATCTCAGTATTTTTTTTACAGATAATCACTTATCAATCAAGTTTTTATTACTGAAAGTAGCTAAAAGATTTCATAATTCTAGTTAGAATTGACAGCTCTTTTTAGTGTTAAGATTTGTTTTCTTAATGACCTCCATAGGGAGACCTTGGGTGACTACTCCCAGCTAATGATCGCCAATTAAGCGAGAAACAGCTGATCGGGGATATCACCTAATACATATTTGATCTCACATCTTACTATTTACGTAATTTAGGTTGTTGGATTTTTTTTGTTTTGTTTTAACTTTAAGGCCTTTAGGAAATTCATTGAGGTTGGCAGATGCCGGCACATGAATTCCTTTATTTATTTTTTGTTATGTATTTTTTTTGTGATTTTATTTTTAGTTTGGAGGTGCCATTTTATTTTCTATTGGCATTACCCCTGTTCCTTCTTTCAATGGTAGGCCTTCTTTCAAAATGTAAGGTTACTGCAATCACTAAACGAACGGTCGAAATTTAAATCGGAGGATAAGTCCGACGCTTGCCCGCGTATAAGAAACCCTTTACAGAAAAACGGTGAGCTTTGGAAGAGATCCTCGACCTCCGTTGATGATTGAATCCATCTCCTCCAGGTCGGCTACAGATACAGATACAGGGTCGAGTTACACTCTATGTTAACGGGTATCAGACAATGAAAAATAATGCGAAATTCTAATGTGAAAAAGTTTTAAAAGGAATAAATAATTACGATTTGAGTTAATTTTTTAGTTGCTTTAAAAAAAATAAAATGAAATTGATTTCGTGAAAAATGCTAAAAAGAAATTTTGACATATTTTATAAAAAGATATTTAATTTCTGTAAAATACTTCAATGAAGTTTTCCTGAATTTGTAGATTAAAGCGAACTATAAACAGAACTGAAGGGATTAAGGAAGAGATCAGCTTAATCTACGGAGAGAGTTTATTAGAAGCTGTCTTGGATTCATGCATGTTGGAGGAAGACTATGGAAGAAAATAAAGTTTGATCCATTGCAAGAAAGACCCTATCGATATAACAAAGGAAAGACTACGACGAACACATCAGCCTCTGCATTTGCTAAAACGGAATAGATGAAATGTGTAATTCCTGTTCATCGTAGAGTGTAGGTAGTGAGAAAGATTAACAAAAAAGGATGAAAAGATTCCCAGGATGGCGAAAAAGAGATGACGGTAACCAGAAGGATACCCTGACGTCAGGCGTCATATAATTCCTCAGAAAATGCTTCGAGAACAATAACGAGTGACGTTGTTTCAAAATAGGGAAGGGTAGTTGGACAGTCCATTATTATGTCGAAAACAATTATCTCTTTAGACATAACTTTTTTGTTTCCACAACGGATAATAAAATATAGAATAATCTACAGTATTAGCAGTTTGTGTCTTTGCAGGGAAATATCTGTAAAGAATATATTATAGATTTTAATGATAATGTTATTTTTACTTTTTAATTATGAAAAGAACGTTTATTGTTATTTTAGTGAAATGTAAATATTTTAACTTTTACTTTTTTTTTTTAAAAGGATGCCGAAAATAAAATGATTTTTCAATTTAATTAGCTGAAAGAAAAAAAAAACTGAAATTTATTTCAGAGGAAATGGTTTTAATGCAAAACGATGAAGTCCAGTTGTTTTGAAATTTCCTTAAGATTTCCTCAAATACCTTCAAGCATTCTTGAGTTTTAAGTATCTGTAAATCTTAAATATTTTGATTCTTATGAAAAATAAATCGATTTTACCACCGCAGGAAGAATCTTTTAAAATTAGAAAAATGAAAAAAAACCTTCCCAGGAATGTTTTTCTCAATAAAACTTTCTGTTTTTTGATTCCTGCTTATATTTTTTTTATTATTTTTTGAATCATTTTGGTGAATGAAAAATCGTTGAAATCGTACAAATTAAATTAAACAAACTTGAAAAATGCAATAAATAGTAGAATGTCATTGTTTGTTTCAATAAAAATTTTAATAGAAATTTTAAGGTTAGTGAAAAAGCAAACGAATTTAAGTTTAATCTAATTAACTATCCAAACAGTTAATATTTTGAGTAATGACTCATATAACATAGATATAATATCAATGATCACTATCTAACTTTATTGTAATGTACACTATTAAACTTTATGATATATTGTAAATCGTAATTAGAAACATGAACTGGCGCATACTTTGATTGTTAAGTTTTCAATGTTTTTTATAATAGATATTCAGTAAAGAAATAAATGATATCAATGCTTGAATATCATAATGTATTTATGATATTATGTTAAACATGTGGAAATTGTTTGTATTTTCAAAAGAATTCAGGAAATCAACGAAGGATATAAGATTTTAACGTAAAAGTGATCTCAACAAGAAAAACACTAAGTTTTCGAAATAGAATTACATTAAAAAAAACAAGTTTGCGTGAAGTAATTTATGTAATAGAAAGTCACATAAAATATACATCATTGTAAAAATTGTTATGCAAATTATTATTCATTAGTAATTTGATTAATTGAATATTATTTTTAGTGATAGTAATTCAAATAATAAATTTAATATTTGAAATTTATAACATTGCTAATTGAAAAGAGGCCCTATTTAAATATTTCTAACATATCTATTGTTCCTATTAAATCATTTCGAAATTCCTTTGGTAGTGGTTTGGTTTTCATATAATTTGTAAACTTTACATTGTACCCAAGCGTCTTGTTTGTAGTACAACAACAAGTTGTTTATTTTGATTGCTTTGAAATGCTTGGCGATTCTTTAAGCAGTGGCCTAGGGGCAAGTGATCACAGTAGATGATCCCGTAAGAAATTCGATAGTAGATTATTGCTATGTTTTTAAACTTTCATTTCTTTTTGGTGAAAAAAATTACATTAACAATTCGTCTCCTATTTTCCTAATATTCTGAATCGCTCGAGGGTCGGAAGCCGTATTTGTTCTTTTTTCCCCAAATATATCTTTAGTTTAGTTTTAACTATGACATCTTTTTAACTATGACATCAGTTAATATCAGTTACTTACAGGTAACTATGACATCTTTTAAGTTATTAAATAGTAACGTTGTATGTCGATACAAAGCTCTGAGCAGTTTGTTGTTCTGAACCTAAAAATGTAGTCTTCTTATAATCGTCATAACACTGCTTTCTTTTCTGTAAAATGTATTTCTCTTTAATTGCTACTGATCGTAATCGCATCTAACACATAATACTTTTTCAAACAATAGTCCACAAGGCTCACATAATCGGAAATGAAATAGATATTCAAGTTACAAATGAGTTTCACTTAGGAACAAGCAGTAGGATAACTTGTTTAAAGTTGAAGAGGCGATCGAAAAGAAATTGAATAATTTGTCTTTCATTGAAACCTTAATCATTGCACAAATATAACGATATACTTATGAAAGGGTATGTAATTGACTTCTTTTTTACATAATTTCTATTGAGTTTTCAGTAATTTCCATTTGATGCCGGAGTAATAAAAGTCGTTCGGATGGGCGCGAAGCCAATGACGAACAGTTTTCTGCACATCTTCCTGACTTTTGAAGTGGGTGCTGGCAACGTGCCTCTTCATCGGACAGAACAGATGGTAATCACTTGGTGCCAAGTCAGGACTGTAGAGTAGGATGTTTGAGAACTTCCCATTGTCAGAAGTGACGTTTGGTGGTCACGATCGGACTTCTCCCTCTCTGTGCGTTTCAGGCGAATGGCAGCTGCGAATCAAACATTGATTCTATTCAATGTTTCACAATAAGCTGCAGCATTTCACTTTTTCCTTTACGGAAGAAATCGACAATCAAAACCCCTTGGCTGTCCCCAGCGAAAAAAACCCAGTAACTATCTCCTTTCGGTAGACTGTACGGCTTTAAACATTTTTGGTGGCGAAGTTTTGATGTTTGCAAACCATACTTTCTTGCTTTCTTTCGAATGAGAATGTTTCATCTCCTGAATAAACTGATCAAGGCAGCTGTTTCCTTCACGTTTTTAAATGTCAGTTAATGTGTCTGTAATCCATTGTGTTCTCCAAGTGCAATAACGTTGGTTTGTTTGGGCACCCACCTGGCTGCCACCTTGGGATATTGCAGGGATACGTGAGCGTCAAAAATAGTTCCGGACGATGTGTCTAAAGACTGCAATATATCTTTGATTGTTATCCGTTCATCCTCTTTAATCTTTCCGTTCCCAGCATCGATATTGGAATCTATATGTAATGTTGTGGTCTGTCTGACCAATCTTATTGAATACATTTATGCATCTTGCTATAAAATTTGCACACCAGTTGCATACATTCATAAATGTCTGAAGTCATTTGAACATTTCACTAAATTTCAGCAGATTTTTTTTCCCTTCGCCATAAGAAATCGGATGATGCTTCGGATATCAATTTCAATGAACGTCGTTATGGCACCTGCCATTTTCGAACAACTGTGACATACACTACGGACAATACGTATACATGCTTTCTAGTGAGAAAATAGTCAGTTACATGTCCTTTCATGTCTATACCTTTAAATTTGTATAATCATTAAAGGTTTCATTAAAAAAATAATTCCTGAAATTACTTTTCGATTGCCCCTCGTGCGTCCAATATTGAACCTTTAAATCATAAAAGAAAAACAAAGAAAAAATAGGAAGATAATAGATATATTGTGGTAAATGAAGTTTCTATGTTTATAACAATGTAATTCTCTCTTTTCAATAACGGCATTGACATTACGCTTATGAATGCGTATTAAAAGAAATACACTATCCGGCCACTTTATTAGGTAGTATACACCTATCTAGTAGCGTGTCAGGCCTCCGTTAGTCCTCAGAACAGCCTGAATTCATCGAGGCATGGATTCCTGTTGAGTTAGGGTTATAATAATGATGAAAATAACACAATAGTGAACTAACTTACATGCTAATTTCCGGAAAACCTGTGTTAGGAAAGAAAGCTAGCGTATTACGTTAACATCATGATATAGTAATAATACGCATATCTTTATTGTTTATAAAAATGGCATAACTATGATCATTCGCTGATAAGTGAAACAATGAAAGACAAACAAGAGACATCCTGAAAGACGATGATGTGTTTGTTTATCTGGACTGTGCACAAGATGTGTGATACCGTTTGTTGGTTGCCTAGGTGAATACGGAATGGATAATAAAAGGTGTAATTTGGAATATATGACGTTCGAAGGCGGATCTCAACGATTCGACGGGAGAATGAGATATGTTTGTATGATTTAGTGTGATAATCCAAGTAATTCCAATCTTCGTGATAAATGGAACAAGATTTTCAAATTTGGGATAGAATTTGAAATAATGTTGTTTTTAAGTTTCTCATCCATAGATATCCGGAAGTGATACTTCAAGTCGAGGATGCCTAACTCTAACGGAACATCGGCCGCCATTTTTGGAATTCGGGAGATGCTGATGAAAGCGCATATGTTATTGCGCATAGGTTTGAGTATCAAGATGTAAAAATTTACAAAAATTAAATATGATGTTCTGCTAATTTAATACTCGGCATTTCTCGTAATGAATTGAAGAATAATAATTTTAAGAATTTCAATTCCTTCATTGAACTTATAAATCTTCCTTTTGGGAATTATTCCAATATTCCTCACATTTTCTTTGATCTTCTTTATTTATAATTATTATTATGCTTCACATTATTATTTGATTGCAAATCACCATAAATGAAAGGGAACGGGGATGGATAAAAATCCCTTATATCCTATCTTTTTCCTTTACGTATTTGCGGCAGTTCAATTATCCTACCTTTGGTTCGCAATAAAAGCTGCTCGTGAGGTATCCAAGGTAGTGGCATTCGGCCACCAGCAGTTTTTGTTCCATTCATCTCAAGGTAGTTTCCCTGTCTGAGGAAAGTTCCAAAGACAGGCTACAATTGCTTCCACACAAGTAATTCTTCCTAATTGGTTTATGCATCACATTTTATTCTAAATACGATAAGACACATTTAAAAATATCGAAATCTTAATGCTTTATGATCTTATTTAGAGGAACGTAGCCAAATATGCACATTAAAAACAAAAATAAGTTAAATATCTGAACAGTTTCAAGGATTGTGCTTTGTCTACAGTCAAAATTTATTCTTAGCATCTCTGCAACGAGATTTTCTTTTGTAAACAAAAAATCCAATATAGTGCATATAAGAATGACATTTAAGTACCTCTATTCTTGTATAAATGTGACCTAAGATGATGTGACAGTCTTGAGGCTTGTTTTAATTATGAGTTTATTCGTTAATTTCTATTTGACCTTTTGTATTTTAAATGTCAAATCTATAGCTTATATAATCTTATCTTCAACCTCGATATCTTGTTTATATTATAAAATTTCAAAAACAATTTAAAAGCTTTCAGAATATAATAGCATTGTTCCTACTTAGGGTTTTTCTTTGGTGATTCTTTCATTAAACATAGAAAAGCGCACTGGTTTGTTTACTTTGAAAGCAACTCTTCTTTTTCATCTATTTTTCAGCTACTCACCACCACAGTAAAGCTGACATCTTTCTTGATAATATTTTTTTGTTTTACTAAATTTATTTTGTATACATTTTTAAAGCATCTGATCCAGTCCTATTTTCATTAAAAGCACCATTGAAAGTGAGGATTAACTGCATTTTTATCGGGAGACCAACAGATATAAGTATGTGACCAAGTTATCCTCCATCTGCTTTAAGAAATCGTTTTCAATACAATTAATATGAAAAATTCCGATTTGTGACTTTGTTAGGTGGATTCCACAATAATATTAATAGATTTTAGAAAATTAATTTATTCTAAGTAAACTTTTAATAAGACTCATTTTCTGAAACCCTTCTTTTGGGTAAACTAATTCTTATAAACAAAAGCTGTTCTGTTTTAAAATTTCCCATCTACTTCAATCAGCTGATTGTTTTTATCCTTTACTTCTTTTTCTTTCCATAGTTTTGGTGAATGATCAGAGTATTTTCATGTTTTCTTAAGAAAAGCTAAAACTCGTTTTGGCCAATTTAATCTTAAGAGAAAACCTTTTAATTGTATGAACTTGAGCCCAAACGTTTACGAATTATTATCCAATCCTTTTGGAAGCAGATTCTGAAGAGAATTCGAGATTCTAGATCAACTGCAGTGGGCGTTTATTTGCACACTAGAAACAGGAAAGGACAAGAAAAGAATAAGAATATGGTTTTAAATCCAAATAATCAAGTCCATCCGTCGATCTATCATCATAATAATTAGAAACTATTTTTCTTTTATCCGGAGAAGCTCATTTCAATGGTTCTATTGGTTTCTTAGCTTCAGCTCTGATTGATTGTGGTTAAGAGGTTTAGATTGTGATTATGCTTTACATAATACTTTGTTATCAATTCTTTTAACAAATGCAAGTTTTAATTTTTGTAAAAATCAGTTAAAATAAACCACTATTTACAACTTCCACGCTGTTATTCGAAAGTTGATACGGCAACTACAGATGTCTTATTATATTGAGACGCATTTAATCAAGCTTCAAATTAATCCTTCATCTTACGAGATTCATATTGACAGCAAGAAAACTGCGAAACATAAAATGGAAATTGTTTACATTATTATTATTATTATTATTAGATTTATCGATCCCTTTTCAACTCCGTAATAAATGACTTGGGCAACATCAGTTGCTTCAGGACTCCTGTCAAAAATATTGAAGAAGCAAAGAGAACCAAAAAAAAAAAATAGAGCTCCAGAACAGAATTGAATTCGCAAGTTATACCTTAAACTTCGAACTTCTTCTTCCTGTATATTGTTTCAATACAATAAGGTAATGGTTAAAATAATAAAAGACACCTTTTATCTAAATTGATTTACTAAACAATTTAAAATGAAAGTTTTGTGAATATTAAGAAAATTTTCAAAAACTAACTTCTAATTTCTCAGCTCCTTAAGACACAAGACCTATTGAGATTCTTAATAGGATTAACACTTCAAGCAGAAGTTACTTGGCAGTGAAATAGGATAAAACAAATAATTTACATATAACTTTTAAATCACATCATTTGCTAAATAATTAGTTTCTAAACTAGATAATAATAATGGAAAAAATTAAAAAAGTTAAAAGTTGAATTGAAAACAATTGATATTTTCTTCTTATTAACATTTTATTGTAATTAAATTTCGAGACAGAAAATATTGAAAAATTTCAGAGAAAAGAAAAGTTAAGAATATATATTGCAATCAGTAATTGTTTTAATGTAATCGAACAGAAATGGTTTTGTTGTTTAAAACAAAGTTATGAACTTATGAAACTAGTTTTTTTTCTTATGTCTAATTTATGTTTGTTTTTTATTTCGTTGATGAGAGAAACGCTATCAAAAAGCTTATCGGCGAATAAAAATGTGTTCATTATTATCTGCTAAAAATTTATCCATTCTTTGGAATAGATTTTACTATTGCTTTCTGCTGTAGTGAAATAACAACAAAACGTATTTTTCAAAATATTATTTACTTTTAAGATTTTTTCTCTAATTTAGAAATTGAATATATTAATTATCTTAACTTAATTATTAATTGTCTTTGAAAAAAAAAAAA
>JAFIDM010002131.1:4978150-5093449 GCA_023159025.1 Thereuonema tuberculata
AAAAAAAAAAAAAACTAAAGAAATATTTGAAAGGTTTAGACTAAGTTTTTTTTAAATAAAAAAGTGAATTGGAAATATTAAAAGTGTTTGAAGAATTCTTTTTATTTTTTATAAATTTAAACATTTGACTTGCATCAAAGATGTCTATCACCATTGCAATTGGTAGCGAAGAAAAGAAAATATCCGGAGAGATAAGAATTAAAAACAAAACACGATGAAAATTCGAAAGCTAATAAGCAAAGGAAAAAAACTTTGGCTACTAAATTGACAGATTCTTAAAGTGGTTTCTTAAAGTGATTTAAACCACAAATTTTCAGTCGAGTTTCCTTAATGAGGTAAATTAAAATAATGCATTACATTTCCAACAAAATTATACCAATAAATATGAAACTTCAATCGATTTGAGTTCAATAGTTTATATATTTTTTTTTTTAATTTTGATATGCCAGATAGGCTATAAATGAAAAATACAACAAGCTTCTAGGGAGTATAGGTTGTATATAGAGGTTATAATTAGTACACGGGTTTATAGATAACGAACATGAGTTCGGAATCGCACCGATTCTATTTTTTTATTCCCTGTTTTATTGACTTCAGTAGTTTGAACTGTTTGGCATGTTATACTAAATACAGGCCAGTAGACTGTTGCGTATACCACTGTTGTCGTTAGCGCAACACATAATGATCAGGTGCAATCAGCAAGGGTTATGTCAAGCATTTGCCTGCCATTCTTTACTGAAGTTCTATTCAAGGACAAAATGACTGGATTGGTGGCCGTCACTTCGAGCATCTCTTGTAAATAGTATGATACAATGAAATACAACAATAACTTCCTGTTAACCTTACTGGTTTCGTATGATCATTAATGTTTTGTGCTAACAACAATATACACAACAACCTTCTACCCTGAATTAAGGGCAACATGCCGTACTGTTCAAACTATTGAAGGGGTTGTAACAGGGAATCGGTGGATTTTCAGACCTATGTTCCTTAACGAATAACATTCCATTTCACAACCCTATACGCCCTAGAAGGTTTATTGCCTGTATTCATTTACACCCAATATATTTTGTACACATAATTCTCAACAAATCATTTCAAATAAATATTGTTAAAAAAAGAATTAACGAAAGAGTTAACCAATATGAAGAAAAATTGAAAAGCCAAAGGACGGAATCTGTGAAACAAACAAATTCTTCTTAATTAACATCTTAAATAACTTCTTTAAAACATTTTTAATATCAAAAAACTCCAAACTACACAACGATATTTCGTAAGCCTAATTGGTCCATTTTTGAAGCCTTTTACATCACGGAAAGAGAGACCATCTCTCTCCTTCCCAAATTAAAAATAAAAACTAAATTACAATCAAGAAAATTAGAATTCCGTACTAACAAACGAAAACGTGAAACATACTAATAATAATGTCCGAATCACTGTCCTTTGTTTAAATCGCTGTTTCTTTTTAATCATTGTCTTCAAATTAAATCGTTGTCTTCAATTTTTTTTAAAAAAATATTGAATAAATTTAAATCGTTGTCTTCAATTTTTTTAAAGTAAATGCCCAAAAAGTTGAAATTTGAAAATTCTTGAAAGTAAAATCTCTTCACCTTAATATCTTCATTATTAACAAACAAACAAATTCTTCTTAATTAACATCTTAAATAACTTCTTTAATAACAAAAAACTCCAAAAACTACACGACGATATTTCGTAGGCCTAACGGGCCTACTTTTAAGGCCTTAAAATTTCAATGTTTTGGGCATTTACTTTAAAAAATTGAAGACTTGAAAAATTGAAGAATTGAAGGACAGTGAATCGGATATTATTAAAAGTTTTGTTTGTTAGTGTGGAATTCTAATTTTCTTGATTGTAATTTATTTTTTATTTTTAATTTTGGGAAGGAGAGAGATAGTCTCTCTTCCCGTCATGTAAAAGGCTTGAAAAAGTGGGCTGGTTAGGCCTACGAAATATCGTCGTGCAGTTTTTGGAGTTTTTTTGTTATTAAAAATTTTTAAATTTCAACGTTTAGGACATTTACTTAAAAAAAATTGAAGACATTTTAACTTTTACTTTAAAAAATTGAAGACAACGATTTAACAAAGGACAGTGATTCGGACATTATTAATAGTATGCTTCATGTTTTGTTTGTTAGTATGAAATTCTAGTTTTCTTGATTTTAATTTTTTTTTTTTTTAATTTTGGGAAGGACAGAGATGGTCTCTCTTCCCATGATGTAAAAAGCTTGAAAAAGTGGGCCGGTTAGGCTTACGAAGTAAGATACTACGAAATATCGTCGTGTTGTTTTTGGAGTTTTTTTGTTATTAAAGATGTTATTAAAGACCGAATCTGATATTCATAAAGAAAATACGATGTAATCTGTATAAAATTTTGTGAATGAAATCGAAATGTTATTCTTATATTTTAATATACTATGAATAGCTTTTAATTTAATCTATTCGTTTGCCATTCATAATGTATATATGATGGAGCTTTTGGAAGCTAATTGTCTAAGCTGCATCTCCAATGGGATTCCAATGCAGTTTACTATTGGAAAATGAAGTCCTGAGGACATTTTGACATTTAAACTACGATCCGATGACAAGAAACTAGAACGAATCATTAGGAATTTGCATTTCAAGACAGGATCACAACGATTGAAAGATTTTATCATAAAGGGAATTGATGATGCAAAAAAAAGTGTGGTTTTTTTTTTTATTAGAATTACGGATTTTTATATATAAATTCAAATCTATTTTATTTAATCAAATTAGTATGTACATATATAGATCTTTGTTTAAGACAGTCTTCGCTAAAAAAAAAGCAAAGTAATAAAATCACTTCTTTATGATATAGTATCAGACGAAGTTGCTCAATGAGTCTAAGGCAGATTCTTTCAGTGCAGTGGTTCCCAACTTTTCTTGATTGTTGAACCCGTTCTGAATTCTCTAGCTAACTAAATAATGACCGATTCACAGCAAAGTCAAACAAAAAATAAACACTCCAACCAGAAACAAATGATAAAATGGCCACTCTTTACAGAACTTTTCCCACAATCATTTAACTGTAAAACACTGATTTCCAGAAAACTTTCAATCTAGAGTTAGTCTAAAATGAATTAATTTATGTAAAAAAAAAAAAATTGATCATTTTTTAAATATTTTAAAATTCCAAACGAAATTGTTTTCTCTGGTCAATTTAAAAGAAAATATAAATTTTCTATCTACTCAACATAATATACAATTCTAATAAATTCTTACAGATATTTGTTTCTAATTTTTTTTTTTTTATTAAACGTCAGATTTTTTTGTTTATATTAAAGACGTCATTTTTTTATGGCTTTCTAAAGGAAGGTTTCGATAATAGCAGTAAAACTACTAATAATCATCATCGTCATTAGCTTAACAATTCTTGCTGAGTCTTCCTTTAGGGATGTCCTCCATTCCATTCGATCAAGCTTTTTCCTCAATCACATTGTAATTCTCATCTTTCTTGCATCCAAATTTATTTCGTCCAACCTTCTTTACCTTGGTTTCCAACTTTGCTTCTTTGCATTCCAAGAGGCATTTTGGTATCGGCTCCTCGTCTATTCGTTGAATGTTACCAGCCTATATGAGTCTAAAATGTCCGTAGTAATCTTTTTTAGACTCTTGATACAATGATCTCCTTCTCCATGACCTCCATCAAAAACTGTTCCATAAATTCTGCGCAATACCATTCCCAACAATGGCCAATTTTTATTCTTTTGATTTCGTGAGCTTCTGATGCGTTAGAACTGGTTTAATAAGAGTTTCAACTCTTCTTTATTTTCCATGAGATGAAACTGGATTTCGAAAGTCTTTGTAATCTAAAATAGCTTTTATTTGCAGCCGTAATCCTTATATCAATTTCTTCATTTATCCTGTTGCAATTATTTTCCTTGGAGCAAAGGTAAGTGAATTTTTTCCACTTGTTTAAAACTACGTATTTTCATATTTTTAATGAGTTCAATCTTTTATCTGTTTTCTTAACTCAACTAACAAATATTTCGTTTTTGCTTGATTTATTTCTCAATTTTACTTTGGTGGCTTCTTTTTCTAATATAATATAATCAGGGCCTATTAAATTAATATCTGAATTTTACTGTCCCTCATTGCAATATTTATTAATTTAATAAGTTTTCTTGTTTCTTTCTATCGTAAGCTACTTGAAAGACTACAAAAAGATAGTTGATGTTCTCATCTCTTCTGCCACAAAGAGAAAATCTGATCAGTTATTGTCCCTCCCCTTCGAAAGCCTGTCTGGTCCTCGCCAGCTTTCTTTTCAACAAAAGCGGATAAACGGGCGAACAGCACATTTGGCAAAATTTTGCAAGCGACATTCAGCAAAGTCATACTCCTACAATTTTAAAAATCTAGTGGGACCCCTTTTCGTAAAAATGGAGCATAAAATGCACTTTTTCAATTGTTAGACATGATTTCATTTTGCCAAATATCTTTAATAAGCTTTTGAAGCAATTTTTAAAGTTCGGATCATCCATCCTATTAATTTCTGTCGATTCCTGGTGCTTTGTTATTTTCTAGCTTTAGGTTATTGTAGTCTGTTAATATAGCTGTGTTAATATAGTTTGTAAATATAGCTCTACTTGGAATAGTTCTTCTTCTACCTATTCATCCTCTACAATGGGGAGACTTTACACAGTTGACATATAATGGAAGTGTATTGATTTCACTCCTTCATCGTTTAAGAGTTCATAAAAATGCTCAATGCATTTGTTAAGAATCTGTTTTTGCTCCATTGTCAAAACTTCCTTTTTAATATACATTTGATGATTCTTGGTTTAAATTCCTTCCTTATTCAGATGCTTGTAATGGAGACGTGCATTTCCTTTGATTCTACTGCTTCACGGAAATATTCTCTCTTCTTTCTTTGATGGGTGTCTTTCTCTTCCTTACTAAGTCTTTTCTTCCACAGCTCTAGTTCTTTTCTAATGTGTTAATCGTTACGCATTGTTCTTAGCTAGTGTTGCATTCTTACATTCTTCATCAAACCATGTTTGTCTTCTTTCAGTTGTTTTCCTTCCCACGGTATCTTCTGCAGCTTTTCAATATATCCTTTAATAAAGTTCCAAGTATTATTTATATTCTGCACATTTGGGTTGGCGATGTCTTCTGATAACTAGAGCTATAGGTAATTGCCAGATCCTCTTTTTTAACTTATCTACATCATATTTTCTTGACCGTTTACCTCTTTCAATCTTAAAATATCCAATTTGGATCTAATTCTTGAGTGTAATAAATAGTTATTCAAATCTACATTTCCTCATCTATAAGTTCTGACGTCCATAATACATGATTTTATGCCTAATATCAATTAAGAAGTGGTCAATTTGATTAACAGTTTTTAAAACTGGCGATCTCCATGTGCCTTTATGAATGTTTTTGCATGGGAATGTAGTATTCATATTCTTTGAAACTGCAAAGTCAACTAAGCACAGACCATTGTCATTAGATTCATCATGCAAGCTTTTCTTATCTATATTAGGTTCGCATGCATGATTATTCCCAACTTTTGAATTGAAATCTCCGATAACTATTTTTTATCGTAGAACTCTTCTTTTTCATCTTCTGTCTCTTCAGTAGGTGCATGAATATTTATCACACTATAATTGAAGAATTCTATTCTCTATCAGCTATTCTAATAACGCAAATTCTATGCAAAATAAAAGTAAAGTCTATAACTTATTAAATAACAAGTGTCTAAGACTATTCCGAAGCTGTGCTGTTTCTCATTGCAACTTTAAAAGATGCCTTTTCTTTTCAATTATTCCATTTCCTAGGCACCTTATTTCCTGATCTACCAAAAGATCAGCATCATATCTATTTCATCAAATAGTATCTTTAATGCTCCTGCCCTATAAAGTGTCCTAACATTTCAAAAGAAAGGCTTCATTTCTGTAACCGTATTCCTTTCCATTTTCCAGTCCTTCTACAGAAAAACCCATGTCCGAGGCTTCTCCTATTAATTTGCGGAACAAATGGGTTTTCTAGGGTGTAGATGTCAGCCTCACGCCCATCCCTAGCAATCCTGGTGGACCGATGATTTTCTGGGTTTACTTAGCTGGCTTGTCCCAATTTTAAAGCATTGGGAGCTCGGGTCTTCGGCCCTTACAAGACTTCGCCGCTAACAAACGCGCTGCCCAGGAGCTATATTTCGGACTTGGTACGAATGAATGACATTTCTTGGGTTTTGTTAGTGCTAATCTACCAGCAAGGTTTAGCACACCCCAGGACCATATATTATCCCTTAGGCTCTAAAAAGTAATATTGCTGCCTGCCGATTTTCACCGCTGCGCTGGCCAAAATCGTCAGCAACGGGGTGGGTGGGGGTCAGGTGAGGGTCGATGTCGACTTCACGGCATGCGTTGGACGGACTTCAGTTCACTTGGCGACGGGAAGGGACTGACTTGCCGGCCTGGCAAATCGTCTTCACCTCGGGGAAGGTCTGTCTCGGTCTTCGGATTTCGAATAACTTCGGCCTCTTGTTTGCCGGCAACGTCTCCTGGCGTTGGCCGGCTCTGAGCGAGGTTAAGCGGGGAGTGTGGTCTGCCAATCCCCGCTGAACTGAACGGCGATACCTCTCGTCTGCCGCCGGCGTCGTGACTTATGTACGCCGGGCTTCTCGGCTTCCAACACGGGGAGGGCAATTCTGCTGTCCGCGTTGGAGATGGCCTCAACTTCTCTGGTTCCAAACGACTATGGAGAGCTTCTCCCGTGGCTGGCTTGCCACCACACTAACTCATCTACTCTTTCTCCGGCTTGGAGAAACACTTGCGGCTCGCTTGCCGCCAAACACCAACTCGGTTCTCCTAACTGGAGACCTTTGCGGCTCCTGCCGCTGAGACGAACTGACTTTCAGGCGCTCCGCGCCTAGTTTTATAGGCGTAGGATAGGTCGACTCGGCCGAGGTACGCAGGGAAGGTCGAGTCGACTGCGCTGAAGGGGGAGCGGACAAAACGCCAGGTAACAATATTAATAAATAATTAATAATAATAAATTAATAATAATAAATAATTGTAAATAATAAAAAATTGTCTGTGATACTTCAGGAATATTTCGGCTATAGACCCTCAGTGAAATAAGAGACACTTCGAGACTATCATAAGAGTACACAATGTTGTTAGCTATTTATAGACGCTCCATTTCGTGGTGACAAATCACGAAAACGTCTGCGATTAAGCTGTGCTAATTAGAATTTCTAATGAAAACATTCACTTCTACGATGTCATAGAGTTTCATATTAAAACTAGAGCAAAGACTACTTTGTTTAAAACAGAAGTAATTTACAAATTAATTTATAATTTAAAAGTAAAAATTCTTACTATAATTAACTTACCTCACTAATCTGAGGCGTACTTGGACCGACGGAGCCTGCGTTGTCTATAAAATGGTGTATTTAAACTTTAACTAATTAATCTGAGGACTTATCTAACAGTTAGTTTAGTAATTTATTAGAAGAAATATAGACTATAAAGCTCTTTTCATAAGTTACAAAAGGTACTTTTTCTTTTAGCTTATAGGAAGAACTTCACATTCTGTATTTCTAATTTTTCTTTAAAAGCAAGCTTTTAAAGTTACATAAGAAGTTATTAAATACTCTTATTGAATTAGGATTTGCATAAAAATTGTTTTCTTATTAATTAGAACAAATACAGATTGTGAAGCTCTTCTTAAATGCGACAAGCGAATTTTATTTTCGTTTGTATTTAATTAATCTGAGGCTAAAAGAGTCTTAATAGAGTCTTCTATTAATTTTCTTGTCTCTTTTTCAGTTACGTTACAGTGAATCTTAAAGCGGGACAAACATTTGTAAAAGTAAATGCATGAGATCCTTTTCAATACGGGACAGATAACAACTGTAATCTCAGAAAAATAAAACATTCTAGTCTCATGAAAAACTGATAAAAATAAACAAAATAACCAGTCTAGAATTACTTAACAAAATCAATAAGATCGTTTCTTGCTATTCTTATACCTATTTTCAATGCAGCTACTATTCAGTCGATGAATGATAGTCAGAACCATTAATAAACATATGGGGTGCGAATTAGCCAATCATATTTCTGTAATTTTGCGAGTTCTTGATTTAACAATTCCACAGAACCTGAAACCTTACAAACCCTATTAACAACCATTTGTATTATATTAATTTTAAAGGAATTTGGGCAAAACGAATCGAAATTTAAAGTAATTCCTGAAAAGGTTACTTTTCGAAAAACCGATATCGAAATTTGGTAGCCATCACATATTAATGCATCTAGAAAGCTTTTTTGTGCCTGATAACAACGCTTACCCACTATTTGTTTGGGATCTAAAATGTAAGTGTTTCAGAAAAAGATACAAATTTGGTTTTCTATACAATAGATCGTGAACTTCCCTGAAATCGGACGGCGGATCTAAAAATCGGACGTATTCTATTTCACTTAAAGGTTTCCTTAAGTGAACTTTCATTTTATTTTAATTTTATTTTCATTTATTTTAATTCTCCGAAATGAATATTCGTCTTAAGGAAACCTAAACGCTACTTTGATTTTAAGAAGAAAAGTACAAAGACACAGAAACCGTTGTTTGAAATACAGTGAATTCTCCGAAATGAATGTTCGTCTTAAAGAAACCCTTAAGTGAAATAGAATACGTCCGATTTTTAGATCCGCCGCGCCGTCCGATTTCGGATCCATGTGCAATGCGCTTAACTCCGGAGAGATCTTGAGCTGCTTCCGAAACAAATGCTTTATTTTCGTTAAAGAAATCAAAGAATTCTTAATTTTTTGGGTTTTTTTTTTTAACTCTAATTATATTTCCTGTTGAAAGTAAAACTTAAAACCACTCAACAACGAAATCTGTCATTCCTAAGAAAACACAAATATCTCTAAAGTAAATGGCATTTCTTTAAAAAGAAACAAACAAATATATCACGATTATTGACAGCTAAATGCATTCGATGAATTGTATCTCGAAGCCAACTTTCAATCAATAAACTTAAAAGCAAAACATGGTTCAACAATAATTTTTTTTTTCAAAGACAAAAAAATAATAAAACAGATTCTGTTAACACATTGGAAATGTTTTGATTTGTCTAAAAGTGAATATTCTGGGATAATTTCTTATTCTTGTTTCACTTTCGTAAAAGCAAAAATCTACCACTGTTTCTCAAGTTTTTAATGAAAGGTAGCCTAGCGTATTTATAATTAATAAACAAAATATTTTATACTTGCATATTATTGTTAATAAAATTTAAAAACAACATTTAATTAGAATAACTAAGGAATACTGGTGTATGTATACTACCATTTAGATGATTTAAATTAAGATTGATGTTTTGTTACGACATAGGCCAGACAGTAACTAATGTTTAAGACTTAATTCAACACTTAATGAAAGAATTAATGTTCAATGTTTTTAGAACCGTGAAAATGCATTAATCTAGAAAGCATTTCAATCCTCTTGTTTTTCTTCTGAATTAAATTAAATTAATTTCTTTTTTTTTAAAAAAGTTATCATCTCTGACTGACTTATAGACTCTCTCCTTACGATTGCCCCACAAGAAGTAATCGGCTGATGTAAGGTCTGGCCACCTGGGAGCCAAAGTCTTTTGAGATAACACGGTCCACGAAGAGTATTGATGAGTGCCATGTATTCATTGGAGATGTGGAATGCTGCTGGAGGAACTGCTAAGAACGATGTCATCTAGTTGCTCCATGAAGGCCATGTAAATATCCTTATACACCAGTGTTTCTCAACCTTTTAGTACTTGCGACCTAATTTTCAATCACAATTCTCATCGCCCCCCCCCCCTACAATAACTTTTTTCTAAACTGAAAAGGAGGACGCGAATAAATTGAATCTGTTCAACCAAAAAAAAAAAAACCTCCAAACCTATCTGTTCAACCAAAAAAAACCCTCCAAACCTAGTTTTTTAATAAGATTTTGTTTCTCGATATACTCGCGTCCCCCCCTTTAGTTTTATCACGCCCCCCTAGGGGGGCGCGCCCCACAGGTTGAGAATCGCTGTTATACACTTATTATTGGTCCCATGACTGTCTCAACGGAAATTGCACTTCACACACCCACTTCACACAAAGTCGCTATTGAAGTTCTTACTGTCTGTGGCGAGAATCGATGAATTAACATGGAAACAGCTATCAAAGGCCACACTGACGTCATCTGCAAAAAACCTCCTACACTTCGCGCCCCTTTAAGGGCACTTACATATGACTATCACCAAGGGCCACAGAGTTATAACTGATTAAAAAAATGGAATTTCCCGCTGACCCTGTACCTTTGAAAACGAAGCTTCTTTTTAATGTTCAATTTGTTGTGTATCAGACGTTTTATCTGCAAATGTTGATAAGGTGCTTAACTAAATTGAACTTAGTTTATTAGAAGTTTCGTGGGTTTACTAGCGGCGCTGACAAATTTGGAAGGAACATTTTATTCTTTAATAGTAAACTATCAAAATTGAATTAGTGGATTTAGTATGAAAAGTTATTCTACATAAAAGCGAATTGTCAGGTTGAGTCTATTTTTTAAGGAAAGTTAATCAGTCATTCTGTCATATACAAATCTCTCCCTCTCTCTCAACCAAGAACTATTGAATCGCTGGAAGAATCTTCTTTAAACTTAGCATGTATATTTAAGGGCAAGAGGCCATCCAACTTTCATCTTTAATTTTTTTCCTAAATGAATTTTCGCCGAGAAATAACCTGAGGAAGGTCACAAAACTTTCCATAGAACAGTATTAGAAACTTTGTGTATCAAGTTGTTTTGTTTTGGTTTTTTTTTTTTCAAATACCCGGGCTCGTGATTAATCATCTTTCTTTAGGCCAATAACAAGGAGCGAGATATGATGCCTTTAACCAACAAAGCGTTGCCCAGGGTACGCCATAAGAGGCAGCATCAAGAGGCACCCGCAGGAATGGACAGAAGGAGAAACAGAAGAGAAAGAAACATCCATGCCACGACCGGGATTCGAACCCGAGTACCGGCACACTGGCGGCAACGGCAGACCTCTCGCCCACGCCGGCACGGCTCTATCATGTCTTAAACAATGGATATTAATCCGCTTATTAATTTTCTTAATTTTTGCCGAGATTTAATTATAATTAAAGTTAATCGGATTTAAACAATTTCAGTAAATAATGTGGTTGTTGTTTCTTCTTAATAAAGGAAAATTTCTACTTTTCCAGTAAGTAGGAATTTTTGCATTTTTATATTCAGCAAAAACTATTTCAAAAAATAAACTGAGATTCGTAATTTGTATTAATTTTCATGTAAAGAAACAACGAAAATAAACGATAAAATAATAAAAACAAAATAAAGCTTTCAGCTCTTTCAGGATCTTCTTGCTTTGATGTTTCTTTCGTTGTAGCTGTTGATAAATAATTGAGATTATGTCAGCTTTAGAAGATTTCCAAAAACACTTGAATTTTTTATTTTGTATGAATAAGGACAGCTTTTAAGAAAACAATTTTATTTTTGGTTTCAGTTGACAAAAAAATATTTTTTTGGATCTCCTTCAGTTTTGGAAAAGAAGATCCTCCTTAAATTTTAAATGTTTCTGTTCTGACCTGGAAATAAAAGAAAGATAGACAAAAATGGTCACTGACATTAAAACTTAGGCACAGTATGAATCGATTTCAAAACATGCATTTCGTTAAGTTCGGCCAAACTCTCAATGACATTAAGCAAAAACTTTGGTCTGTGATTGAAAAAAAATATCATCATATTCAAAAATTGCCTTTAATATAAATATTTGATTATAGTGAAGGTGATTAAGAATGTTACTTCTATTGAATGCAACAAATGTCAGTTCCCATTACACAACGAAAGGATTATCGTTTAAAAAAAAGTAATTTCCCAGTCACATGTCATTTCCCCTTCGTTTAATTTCGATGTAATCCTTTATGTCAGTGCATTTGACAAAGTGAGTCTTTCACGGAAACATAATGTCATTTTAATTTTATATTAATGCTTGTAGGTCTCCAAATTTCTTGGTTACAATCGCAACACAGGATATTGTTATGTAAAAGCTTCAGACCTTGGGTTTCCCCAGCAAAGACAACATGGCGCGTCAAGGACCAAAGCGGCAAATACGACTGGAGGTCTATTGTAACTCACGGAGGTAATGACAGATGGAAAGAAAGACAGAAAAAGAATGGTGGGAGAAGTGCAGGGGATACGGAGAACTCCGAGAAAACCTGGCATGCGCTGATCATCCACAATCACGAAACCCACATGGAAACCGAACTCAAGTACTCAGAGGTGAGAGGCCATTGTCATAGCGACAACGCCAACCGCTGTCCAGCCTTTTGATTACTCTTAACATCTCTAATACAATTAAAATTAATCGAACTATTTAAGTAAAGAATGCGAATTTTTTTAACTTAGTTTATATTCATAGATGTTATAAAACAGAATTTTCGTTTGTTTTGTTTTTACGGTTTTATTTTCTAGAAAATAAATATCCACCCGCCCCCCTTCTTTTTTTGCAAGATTTAAAGATAATAAGGCTTTTCAGGAACTTCTTATACATTTAGCAGTCCGTCTTTTGTTCTAGTTCAAATATTCATGTTCTTCAGAGAACAGCTCAAAATTGCTCTGAAATTTGATCAGAAATCGAACACATTATGAGAATAAAAATCACTTCTCTGAATGTTTTCTTGTTGTCTGAATTTATTTTTATCAATTTTTTTTTTGGAAGACCCACTCAGTCAGAAACTGCATTTTACAGCTTTCAGTATCTACAAATATTTAATTTAAATTATTTAACATCCTTTTAACTCAAATAACATTTATGTATCTGACTCCGACAATATTTAATAAATCAAGTTACAATTCTAAACTTAAGGTGGCCCTAGACGGTCAATATTTTGATCAAACGGTTTCGTCAATCGATTGAGTCAAGCATGATTGACCGTTTAGGATCCCTTTTCACGCTTGAGCCAATCATTGACAGTGATTGATAGAAAGTTTGATTTACGCAAATGATTGAAGAGGGCGCTTGACCGTCTAGGAGGGTTTTGGTCAATCTTTCCCTCAATCAGGCTCTGGGCACCAGATATGGAGTATACATCCCTCGCTTTCCACAGCGAAAGCATTCGGAACGTGAGATAACTGGTTTTGGAAAATAAGAATAATAGATTTAATATAGGATAACATACATATTGTGACGAGACAATATTTTCCGCATAAAGAAATTGTGATTAATTTTAGAATTTAAAGTTATGAAAAAAAAAAAATATTGTCTTTCCTAGAATTTAGCATTAAGATAATTAAGCATATTTTAATTTGTGAAATACGAAAGTTTCATAGTTTTAGATTTAAAAGTTAAATAAATAAGAAATAAGAAATTTCAGCAAAACTTCAGTTTTGGCTGGAAATTCTGATGCTGACGCATTCATACCTGGCCTCCTAGTTTTAGGAATTATAAAGGTCAGTTTTATAAATATAAAATTAATTAATTTATTTAGTTTAAATTTTATTACAATATCAATCGCCACTAAATACAGCCATTTATTGAAAATTAATGTTTTGCAATTTTGTTATTATCAGCATTGACTTGTGATTAAACTACATGAATATTTTAATATAAAAAAGCAAAATTTCACTATTATTTCACAAAAGTCTCGCAAAAAAAGGAATGCTACCTTCCATCACGGAAACTCCACTACGAATGAGATCAAAAGATTGAATCGTGCGTCAATCGATTTCCTCAATCTTTTGATCAAACGATTGACCGTCTAGGGCCAAAAATTGAAGGGTTGGTTGAAGCGTGCGTCAATGATTGACGCAACCGTTTGATCAAAATGATTGACCGTCTAGGGCCACTTTTATATAATGCGTTGTGCAAACGTGAAGTTTCTTCAATATTAGCTACCATTCAGTTGCTGCCACAGTAAAATGAATATCAAAATTAATTGTTTTTTTCTTCCAAATTTTGATATCATTTTACTGTAAAAATTAGTCAAAATCATTTTTGTAAGTAAATTGTTTTCCGTAACGACAATTCAGCGAAACTTTCGGAATCTGCTCATTGAAAGGATTGACATCATGGTGACTGTAAATTATCAGGAAATGCATCAGGAAAACAATAAAAAAATGAAAACAAACAAACAAAAGAGAATGTAGCTCGTATTAAAAGTAAAGGAATACAAAATCAAGAATAAGATGGAAAATGTTGTTACAAATAACTGTTGGATACATAATTAACAGCACAGTAACAGGCATATTTTATATTTCATACTGTTCTAAAATTTATTATAACAATAGAATATAAAAAATAAACAATACTTTGAAAGATATTTTGTTTCCAATAATGGCGTACCCTGGGCAACGCTTCGTCGCCGGTTAAAGGCATCATATCTCACCTCTTGTTGTTGTCCTAAATTAATCTACGAGCCCGGGTATTTGAAAAAAAAAATAAAATATACGTTACAAATACAGTTAAAGTTGGTAAATTATAACCATAAAAAAGAAACTAATTCATTCTATTTTTATTACAGAGAGTTTTGAAAAATATTCCTTTACCACCCTATCACAGAAATCAATTACAGTGATACCTCGGTTCACGAACATAATCCGTTCTTTGATCCTGTTCGTGAACCGAAAAGTTCGCGATCCGAATCAATTTTTCCCATTGCAATTAATGTAAATCCAAATAATACTTTTTTGCCCTTTAATTTTTTTTTACATGTTATGGCTTTATGTGTGGAAATAATACAACAGTTGAATTACCAAAATAAAACTAACTTCACAATACACATACAATTTTCCTTTGTGGTTGATTATTGCTCGTACACGTGGATGTAGGAGGTGGAGAGGGGGAGGAGGAAGATTACTCCTTCGAAAGAGAGGCAGTTGCGTAAGTTAAGTATCCAGAGAAATTTGCCTTTTTCTTTACAGGAGAATTTTGCGAAAATGGTCCATTACGCTCGATGCACTCCGTGCGTGCGTGTTCGTGAACCGAAGCATCGTTCGTGAAGTGAAGCAAAATTTGTTCGCAATTGGTGTTCGTAGACCGAGACGTTCGTGATCCAAATATCACTGAACTAGAAAAAATTCAATGATTTACGATTAAAGTGGATTTAGTAGCAAATAAAATTTTATGGTAACTTAAAATTTTGTAGAGTAAGATTTTATAATTGATGGGAATTAGTCTCCTCCATGGTGTGTCTACCTTGCCGTGGTGGAGGGGCTTGTGTGCACCAATGACCCAGAGAGCTATGCCGGCGGTAGCGTAGCTACTGGTAGGGCCTCCCAAGCCGGATTGGTCGAAGGGTAGGTGCCAGACCAAATGACCACCCTGGTCCTCCAGGTTGGGGGTTATGACAATAGGCCTGCACCCTATTTCTTGTAAAAAATATCTCACGCAAAAAGAATCAACAAGAATAATAAACCGGATGATTTTAATGGACAGCGACTAAAGCTACGGAAAAGGACTATGATTACGGCTACCTGGAATGTGCAAGGTATTAGATCAAAATGGATTGATGTAATGAGAGAGATTGATTCGATGAGGGTCGATTTGATTGTTTTAACAGAGACTAAGAAAAAAGGATCAGGAATAGAAAAAACTGGAGAATTTATTCATTTATACTCAGGAGTTCCAATGGAGGAAAGAGCAAAACGAGGAGTATCAGTTTTAATGAAAAAGAAATTTGAGAGAAATCTTAAGAACTTTGATGCTGTGGATGAAAGAATTTTAAAGATCAATATGGATATTTTTGGAAGAAGAATTACTATTTTGGGAATTTATGCTCCGAAAATGATGACATTATTGAAGTTAAGAATATGTTTTATCAAAAACTGCAGGAAATTATTGATGAAATTGGAGGAACAAGAGAAATTATAATGATGGGTGATTTCAATGGAAGAACTGGATGCAGGAAGAGAGATAACATTGTTGGAGAGTTTGGAGAGGATGTAGTCAACGATAATGGAATATTGAATTTTGCAGAACTAACGATCTCAAGATTACAAATGGTTTTTATAAACACAAGGATATTTATAAATACACATGGTATCAGCATACTAGACAACTAAAAACAATTATTGACTATATAATTATTAAACAAAGGGCTCAATTAAAATTATTAGACATCAGAGTACAGAGAGGAGCTGAATGTGGCTCAGATCATTTTATGGTGCGAGCAAGACTTGCATTTCTTTATTCGGCTAATATAATTAGAGAAAAGAAATCCCACAGAGATGGAGGATATTGATATCCCAGAATATATGTTGGAAGGATTAACAGAAGAGAGTACAAAAGGACTTTTTCAAGTAAGATTAGATGAAAAATGAGAAGAACGGAATTATACTAATACAACCGAACTATATCAACATATTAAATCATCTTTACACCAGGCTGCAAAGGAAGCACTAGGACAAAAAAGAAAAGGCAAAAATTCCCCCAAAAACTTTTGGTGGGATAAGGACAGTGAAAAGATTGTACAACAGAAAAAAGAAGCCTATTTGAGGTGGATGAGTTCAAAAAAGGAAGAGGATAGACAAATTTATGGAACTTTTAGAAATGACACTAAGAAATTAGTAATAGAGAAAAAAAGAACATCCTGGGATAAAAAATGCAGAGAAATTGAGACATATATAGGAGGAAGATATACAGTACAGAGGCATGGAAATTTTTAAGTAATATTAGAAAAGAAGGTAATAATTCATGGCAAGGAATATCGGTTGAGAAATGGGAAGAATATTATAAGACTTTGCTTACAGAAACTAGAAATGAATTTCAAGTAAAAAATACACATATTGATACCATACAACAACCTATACTATTGGAACTTGAGAGAGTTAAAACAGCAATTAAAAAGTTAAAGAATCAAAGAGCAAGTGGTCCCGGTGGAATATCAGCAGAACTGATCAAAAATGGAACAGATAAATTACTAAGATTAATTACACAATTATTCGAAAGATAAACGGAGAAGAAACACCCAGAAGAGTGGAGAATTGGATATTTAACATCAATTTATAAGAAAGGAGATAGACAAAAATGTGAAAATTACCGTGGCATTACTGTAACAGCAAAGTTTAGTAGACTGTATGGACGAATTTTAAAAGATTTTCTTGAAGAAGAAATAAGAATGAAAGAAAGTGAAGAACAAAGTGGATTTAGAGCAGGAAGATCATGTATGGATAATATATTTTGTCTTAAACAAATTATTGAAAAGGAAATGACGGTGGGAAATCAAATTCATCTTCTGTTTATTGATCTAACGAAGGCATATGATAATGTTCCAATCGCAAAATTATGGAATGTATTAAAGGAAATAAACATAAATTTAAATATTATTAGATCAATTTAAGAACTTTACAGACAATCAAAAACAAAGATTAAAGTAGGTCAAAGATTATCAAAAGGCTTTATAACAGATAAAGGACTCAGATATCTCCCCAACACTTTTTAAAATTTATGTTGAAGCAGCATTAAAAGTTTGGAAAGAAAACTGCAGAGGATTGGGACTTAATGTGAAAGGAACGGCAATGTTTACTCTGCAGTTCGCCGATGACCAAGTCATAATTGCAAAGAGTAAAAATGATTTGGAGAGAATGACGATAACAATTAAGGAAGAATATGAGAAATGGGGACTATACATGAACGTTAGCAAGACCAAATATCTATGTATAGGAGGAAATGAGACGGACCTAAATCTAAATAATAACATGAAAATAGAAAGCTGTGAGCATTATAGGTATCTCGGAGTAGACATTAATAGAGAAGGCAGAGACTCACAAGAAATTAAAAACAGAATTTGTCAAGGAAGGAAGGCTATAAAACTATTAAATTCTATTTGGTGGAGTGAAGAGGTCTCTAGGAAAAGAAAGTATAATATATACAATTCTATTGTAAAGAGCATCTTGTTATATAAGGCAGAGGGATGGAGAATTACGGAGACAGAAAAAAAGAAATTAGCGGCAGTGGAAATGGATGCCCTAAGAAGATCATGCAAGGTATCAAGAATAGAAAGAATAAGAAATGAAAGAATCAAAGAAATGATGAAAATAAAAGGAAACATTTTGGACGATCTTCAAAGAAAACAATTAATTTGGTTTGGTCATGTTAAAAGAATGAGTGACGAAAGACTGCCCAAAATCGCTTTTGATTACAAAACAAATCAAAAAAGGAAACGAGGAAGACCACGAAAGGCTTGGATGGACGATATTAAAAAAGCAATGAGGATTAGAAGTCTGGAAGAGGAATGGACACTTGATCGGAAGACCTGGAATAGACTTCTTGCAGATTCTTTCGGAAGGCGACACCTGACGCCATGAACCGAGTTTATATATATATATATATATATATATATATATATATATATATGGGAATTAGTTTGTTTGAGCAATAATGAATTAATAAAAATACCATTTATCTTTGTTTGATGTGTAATGAGTTGATTTTGGAAAATGCTCTACAATGGAATCAAAACTCCATCTTCTGAATAAAAAACACCATTCCAAGATAGTGAAATTGTGAAATATTCTTTGAATTTTATTGAAAGAATTTTACGTCATCAAAGAAAGCTGCATGGAAACGAAATATACACACATAAAAGAAAATTTCAGCTTATAGATCTACAGATCCCTCCCCCAAAAACAAAAAATTGTTTCATTGGATTCCATTCCAGCTTTGAAACTTTCCGCCTATTTCTTTAAGAATCCTTTGTAATATATGAGTTCACTAAATTTATATTTCATTTCAGAAGAAAAATATTTAGTTTTGGACTATTATAAATGATAATATTTTTAGTCCCTCTTAAAGGCTATATTTGTCAAACGTTTTTTTTTATGGTTTCAGTTTTGAGTAATTTTGTGATTCCTTACTTTTATTTCCTTGTTTTGTTCATTCACCAACAGATGGCAGATGTTGGTTGAAGGAACGACCTGAGTCAGTGACTCATTCACTTTATCAATTCAACCAAAATACGTCTCTCATTTCAATGATTCGTAATCGTCTACTTCCGTCGTCCATCAAATGAGAACTCACCTGAGTCTAAGGAACTGCTTTTCATAAATGTGATTAATGATCTGGTTTTTCAGTTAATCAATTGAAGTTAAAACTGAATGACGCTACCGACACCAAAATATTATCTAAGAATTCTGATTCAATCGTGGTTTTCTTCCCGGCTTTTTACGAAATAAAAATGTTCCTAAAACCGTGAAACTTCCTAGAAATTTTCCACATACATTATACCTGTAAGGATATTACGATCTAATGATTGCAACCAAATAGATATCGGAGTTAAAAAAAAAGAAAGAGTTTGAACAAGAAAGCTTAAAAATGTTATTCATAGGCAAAATATGTGAATCCCTTTGTTTATGATCGTTTGTTAATTTCAAACATCAAACTACAGATACGTTGAAATGTTCGAGGTAAGTTGTAGATTGTTAAAAGGAAGATTCTTCCGATCAGTTGATATAGAGATAGGAGAAAAAAATAACAAATACTTTGTTCTTAAAATAATTTATGTATTTCATAAATTATAGATTTTAAGAAAGCTGCAAATTTAGAAATAGATACTACTAGAAAGATTCTATCGATTTTGGTACCAATTCAATCGTTAGATAATGAATTAAAACCGGATGTTCAAAAGTTACAGAGAATTAGAGAATTGATTTTTTTCTTTCCCTCTTTTATCTTCAGTATAAAAGTGATTGGTTCCGAAATTACATTGACTAGATGAGACATTGACCAATCGAGTTGAGAATTCGTTGTAATCCAAAGTTATCCCGCATTAAGCTCCGAGAAAGAATCCCGGTCTACATTGCACAGAGGACTGGATTAATCTAGGGTTCGTCTGGATAGAAACAAGATAACATTTAAATATTCAATGGAAAAATCCCAGATCTCCGCCGGGAATTGCATCTGGGCTTGCCTGTCTGAAGTCGAATATCCATACCACTGGAACACCTCCTCCACAGAAACAGAAAGCTAGGAAAAAAATATATATTTAGAAGAATTTAAAGTCAAATTTGTAGGGTGGTCCTGAAATGGCTGGCCAAACTTGAAGGCCCGATGCAACTTAGCAAATAATGAAAAAATCCGTATGAAAATGAATGCTGATAAGATTTAGTCAGATTTTTATAGAATGATTAGCACGTACATAGACTGTGATGTAGCCACTATTAGATGAGGTGTTCGAAGTGGCCTCCACCAGCAGCAACATAACCTCTCGTGAGGATTGCCAGACACACTCAAACATGTCAAGCCTGTAGCTATTAGATTCTCGAACGTTTTGCAATGTGTCCTGGGTCACGCTATTCGAGGTCAAGGATGTGGCAGATTATTTCAGTAGTTGTTATTCAACTTACGTTTAACAATGTGTTCTCATCATTTATAGTACTTGTTCATGGTGCCGTAGTACTTTTTGTTGGCAACGTGGAGTTGGCAAACATCTATTACACTTACAGAAAAGCAAATGAAAACATGAGAGAGGCCCTCTATCTTTACCGGGAAACTTATCCGTAAGGATGATGTCCAGTCAAGGATATATTCGTTGCCATTCATGGACGTCTTGCAGAAACAGGATCGTTTGGAGTTGTTACCGTTCATTTGCAGACATCGTTGCCGAAGAGCAGGCGCTTGAGTTGATAGTAGACCATCCAAAAACATCTACTAGACAGATTGCCGCAGCAGTAGGCATACCACTTAAAAGTGTAGAAAGAATTCTCCGGGAACAACTTCTCTATCCACATCTTGTGCAGAATGTACAAGCTCTCTAGCCGGCGGATTTCACTTCACATATCTTCAGCAGTGTACTGCATATACATTTCAGCACTATGTTCTTTACCCAGATGAAGCATGCTTCTGTCGGGATTATGAACTTCCAAAACAGTTATCAATGGTCCGATACGAATCCACCAGTATCATCCAGGCACGGCATTAATAGCAGTTCTCATTGAAAATCTAAGCTGGTATTGTTGAACCTTATCTCACTGGACCACTGTTCTGCCACCTGAAGGAGACGTTTGCAAGCATTTCCTTGAAACCAATTTACTTGAATTGCTGGAGAGGATTCCATTATATAGTACAGCGGTTCCCAATCGGTGGGTCGCGATTTGATCCTAAAACTATAAGAAACCATCGAATAAACCATCAGAAAAAATCAGAAAAATCGAAACAAATCGAATTGTATTTTGATGGTTTTTTTTATTTTATTTTTTATGGACCGATGGACGGTGGATGTATTCCGATAAGGAAAGGTGGGTCGCCAGCTGAAAAAGGTTGGAACCACTGATACAGTACATCCATCATCAAGTGTGGGTTTATGCATGATGGGCTCCAGCCCATCTCAGCATCACTGCTCGACGACATCTTAACCGTTTCTACTCTGGCCATTCGATTGGTAGAGGCGTACCAACAGCTTGGCCTGCACCATCCCCCGACCTAAATCCTCTGTATTTTTTTCTCTGAGGCTATCTTAATACGCTGTATACGCTACACCGATAATGCGTACAAGCATTATGACCGCATTGTGGATGACTGTATAACGATTATAGGTGTATAATCCTGGCATGTTTGATCGTCTTCGATAATCCCCACGACGATCGTGTAAGTTATGTTTTTGCTGGTGGAGGCTACTTCGAACACCTCATTACACAGTGGCTTTATTCAGACATACATGTGTAACGTCTGATTAAAGTATTTCCGGATCCATGTTCATATGGACTTTTTTTCGTTATTTTGCTACTTTGCATTCAACTTTCAAGTTTGGCCAACCATTTCTGGACCATCCTGTATATTTTATACATTATTTTGAAGCCGTTTACTTTTCTATTTAGTTTTTATTTTAGTAAATTATTCAGTTCGACTAAATTTAATTTTAAAATTTAGAACACTAAGTATTATCTTATCTTTTCTCTCTACGAAATATGTAGAACATTTTAAATTTTCGTGGCTTCGTTTATTATCGAAAGAACAAGTATAAAGTGAAATTGTCGAGTGCTTTGCATTGATCTGATGAGTTGTTAAAGAAAATAAAATAGTCACATGCTTTCATCTGATTTTTCACCATGTGAGAGTAATTTTAGGTGACCTACATTGGTTATCAGGTCTAATAATAGGATTATGTAATAGAGCAACAAGTAAACTACTGAATAACGTAACACAGCAAGGAAGACAGCAATTTTCAGCAATTTTCAGATCACTTAGCTTTAACCTTTTTTAGATCTTTCGTCAGTTAGTCCATGTGGGCGTAGATCAGTACATCTCAGCAAAGATGGCAATAACTTATTGAAAAGATGCATAAACCTGCATCATCACAAGCTTACTTTGTACGCATATAGCTTAAAAAATAATACAATAAAACAATCTTCGAGATTTCTCGAAATTTACAATTTGCCATATTTAACAAAAAGTACAAAAACAAAATACAATAAATAATATCTCACAGAAGGATAAAAAATTGAAAAAATTGAATTAAATAAATAATAAATGTATTGCATAGTTCATCCAATGAATATGTTAAACATAATATATTCAGGACATTTCTTATTTGTGATGATCCGATATGTAATGAAATCGTATATAACAATTTAACAATCTAAACATACAAAAAAATTGACTTCTACTAACAGTTTTTGAACTATTGTGATCACAGACATCCGAATGTACAGGTATATTTTTAACTTAAATTATCATTTTATTTATTATTATTATTTTTAGTCTCTTAGATGCATATCACAGTTGCGTTTCAGTCAAACAGTAATAAAGATGATTACACAAATGAAATTTGTTTCTTCGAAGGAAATTATTTTACAAATTAACACTGATAATGATCACTGTTTATCACTGATTTTGTTCTGGTAATTCAACATCCATCAAAAGTCAACTATTGTTTTCCATCGTTAAAAAGATAGTGGCTGTTGATAAGCGAAGAGCTTTTACGTCAAATAAAAAAATTACATGTCCCTTTTCATTGATGATATTTAGTGTTTTTATTAGTGGTCTTTGTTTTGCAATAATTTATCTGATTAGATTCTAGTGATATCTGATACCTAATCATATAATCATTAAATCTACAACTGATTTTGAATCCCACAGTAACTATTATAAGCCCAGTCCATCCTTTTGTGAATGTTTTTATTTTCAAAACCATTTCTCACTATTTCAGTGAGATTTCACATCAGAACGAACTGAATTTAATTGTTCAATCATACAATTAAGATACCCACCATTCATGTTACAAAAATAATAAATTATTAATTTATTTAGCAGAAAAAGGATAATTTAAAAACTAGGCAAGGCCTAATTTGACATTCAAGTTGGTTACAAAATTAACCAGTCAAAATTAACCTTTATAGTAAATCAGTATAAAGAGAACCTGGCCGCACGAACACTGGCAGATCACGTGAGACCAAGGGAGGCTTTCAACAAAAGTAAAAACAAAAAATAAAAATCTCTTCTTTAGTCCTAGATGTAAGTTTTAAATCAGGCTAATAGCTGCTTGTCAGTTTTAGAAATGAGCAGAAAACCAACTCTCGTTCGAAAGACTAATTTCGAATTCAATTATGTCTGCTTTGAGAAAAAAGACATTAATTCATTTATCATTTCTGTTTATTGAATTATTAGTTTAGTATTTATTTATTATTCATTGTTTATTAGTATTACTAAGATACACGGAAAGACTTAATTTTTATTCAGTTTTTTACTACATAAAGGGCAAATGTTATTTCTCCATAAAACTAAAATCTGAGAAATTTGAAAATAATCATAGATGCACAATAAAAGGTAAATAATTACAAATACTTTCGCTTATTAAGGCATTCTCGAACAAAATTTTCTCGAATTTGAAAGTCATAAAAAACGAAAAGTCAATGAAAAGTCTCAGCGAATTTAACTGTAATAATTGCAGAACCTTCCAATTTTCCTTTACTGGCTATTAATGAAATCCGCAAACAATTGGCTTAAGCTGGACATGCATTGTCTCAGAATCTAAGGTTGAGCGGATTTTCTGGCCTCGTAGATGACTAACCACGAGATTACGAACTCGTCGCCGCAGATGTAGATCTTTAGAGAAAGACAATCAGCATCAACGGTTCTACGACTGACCAATCAAGTTGAGGAACAGTCATTTCACGCAGGAGCCAATCATGGCGTTGCTGAAAAGCGGAAATTAGCAGTCATTTTCCTACTCAACATTGTCATGTTTTCTTTTCTTTTTTTTTTTTTTTTTAATTCTGATTGGAAATCCGTAAGTGTTTAATTATCGAAGTAATGATATATAGTAAACATTAGAATAAAAATTGAAGCGGGATTAAGAGAAAAAAAATATTGGAAACCAATTAGTGTCGTTCGTCGTCAAAATAATTTAATCCCAAAGATAATCAAGTAATTTAAGTAATGTAATCCAAAGGATTTACTAGCTCCGTCTCATTTTCTTTTCTTTAATTTCTGAGTGAAGATCAATAAGCGTTTAATTACTAGAGTAAAGTTATTTAGTAAATATATGTGAGAAAAGTTAGATGGGTTGTAAGAGGTTTATAAAGAAAAATAAAGAAACTGTAAGCGAATCGTTGGGAGACAAAGAACGTAGAGGCCCATCCGCAAATTCATCGCCATCTAACCTTTCATTAGCCTACAAATAACAAATTATTCTTTCTTTTCTCTTCTTTCTTTTAATTTGTAATAAGTTCTTTACTTATGACTAAACTGATATAAAAAAAAATTACAAAAAGGAAAACAGTTAATGCATCTCTGTTATTCTTTGTCATTCTTCATCATTATTATCATTTTCATTCCACTTCAGGATGAAAGTCTCTCCAAGTTTTTTCCAGTGCTTACGATCGAAAGCTTTTCTCTTTCGAATTGAAACTTTTAATTTCCTCCATCCATCTACTTTGTGTAGGCTTTCTCGGCCTCCTTTCATTCTTAGGAATCCAGTTTAGATTGATCCTCTACTGTCACTACGCCTTGCTACATGGCCATCCCAGTTCGCCATGTCTCTTTGTAATGATGATAATATCGACACTCTGGTTTGCTGTCTCACCCATACATTTCATTTGCGATCTCGTCCCATGATTCCTAACATATATCTTTCCATGCTTCTTTGAGTTGTCTGAAGTCTCTGAATTGCTTTGTCCTCGTCTCTGTTCCATATGTTAGAACTGGTAATATATATTCATTAAAAACTTTTCTCTTTAAACATAGTAGCATTGCTCCTTTCAATATTTCAGTATTTCTGCCAAAGACATTCCATGCAAGTTGGATTCTACGATTAATTTCCGGCAAAATGCTTCCATTCATACTAATTTGTTATACTAAGATATACATAGTTGTTAACTTTCTCTAATTCCGAATTACCAACTTTAATTGATTACCTATTAATAAATCCATTGAACCTAGTCTTTGTTTTCTTTGAATTTAGCTTTAATTCATTCTTTAAGGTTTCTTTGCCGAGTTCTTGTATCATCAATTCCGTAGCATCTTTAACGAGGACAACTACATCATCTGCAACCAGCAGATAGTCACCATTAATATTGACGCCTCTTTTTTTTCTAAGTCTAATTTTTTTTAAGAATTACTGAAGTACTGCTGTAAATAGTTTAGGAGAGATAATATGTCATCTTTTCCTATCCGATTTTCCTATCCGAGTATTGCCGGCGCCTAACCTAAATACAGTATTTTTGATAAGCTTTACGTAGCCAGTTTCAATATCATGATTTTCCAAAGCACTAACAACAGCACAGAGGTTAACTGTTTCAGTCTTTTAATAGTGAATATATCCAATGCAGAGTGGCATCTCATATTCATTGGTTCTCTCAATGACTTCTCGTAAAATATGAATGCGATCAATCGTGCTATATCCAATATGAAATCAGCTTGCTCTCATGATTGGGCAGAATCTAAAGTTTCAGAATCTAAAGTCTTGCAATTAATGATTGGTAATAACTTTCGTAAATATTTAATATAAGACTGGCAAGAGACTTTAGGCCTATAATTCCAAATATCTTCTCTTTCTCCTTTTTGAAATAGTAATATTACCATTGCATTCTTCCAATCTCCTGGTACATCCTTGAAGTTCAAACACTTAGTAAAAAGAGTAGCCAGAATTCCTTCCTTTTCTTTTCCTGTTTCTTTGAGAATATTTGCTGTGATTCCGTTATATCCTGGTGCTTTAACTTTCTTCATGCATTTCATGGCGTACTTGACTTTCTCTTTCAATATTGGAGGTACTTCAAATGCAGTTATATACCATTTCACTATTTCCATAAATTATTTACTATGAATTTTTTTAATAGACTTTATAATTTCCTCACTATTTCTAATGCTGATGCCAGCTTTATTTCTCAGAGCCGTTATGAACTTCTTAAAGGTGCAAAAGAAACGTTTAGTAGCTTTAATTTTCCTCTTTAGATTTTTTTATTAGTTCACACTTGTTCTTCCTAATATCCTCAGTATTTACGACATCTTTGCAAAGCTCATTCTATTCGCATCACAGGTTCATTCTTTTTCATCTTTATTTCTCTTCTTTTGATTATTAGTTGTTAGACAGCTTTTTTTTCTCAGATTTTTAATTTTCAGATCCTCTAATATTTACAGTTGTTTCAATAATAGTTTTGGTTAACTTATCATTTAATTCATGCAAAATGTATTCTTCTTTTACAACGTTCTGCATTACATTGAAACGACTTATCAACTATAATTGAATTTCAGATGAACGTTCCCTTCTTATACTCATTAAATTAATAGATTTCCTTACATTTCTTACTAGTTTCTGTTTTTTCCAGCTTAATATTAAGATGTACTTGCAGCTTATTAATCAATGTTCGCTTCCAGTATTAAACTGATTAAGCACAGCACAACCCTCTACGGCATTTTTTTTTGTTAGCCATAATGTAGTCCAGTTCTGTAAGGCTCCCACAAGGACTTCTCCATGTCCACTTTCTGTTAGGTTGTTTTTTTTTTTAAAGAAGGAGTTCATAAAGAAAAGATTTTTATTTTCTGCAAATTCAACTAACCTGTTTCCTCGTTCATTTCTTTCTCTTTTTCAAATATATCAACTGATTTTCATCTTTCTATGTTTTACCCATTCTTGCATTAAAATCCCATTAAAATCTCGTTAGCTTTTTGTATCTTTAGTAAAGATACAAATCAAAGTATCTTCAAAAAAAGCTCTTCGGCTGTTTCATAAAGCATCTTCAATAGCTCTTCGGAATGACTAGTTGTTGTTGGAACATAAACTTGAATTATCTTAAAATGACATTTCTTTGATGGCTGTAAAACAAGTGCTGCAACACTATCTGAATTACTATCAATTAACATCATATTAATTCACAGCCGTTTATTAATTGAAAAACCAACTGCCCTCTTTCTTCCAGTTTTTGCACCCCCACAGTAAAACAGATGTCACTTCTTAGTTCTAACAACTCTTCTCCTTTTCTTCTGACTTCACGAAGTCCGACGACATCCCATTTGATGTTGCCAAGCTCTTCCTCCAATTCCTGTAATTTTCCTTCTTTCAAAAGATAAACTTTTGGCTATTGCTCACCAATCTGACCAGATCATTCTGTGTTGATGAATAGTCCATCCCAGTTCATTTATCACGTTCTCACATGGCTACTATGGCATGGTCTACCTGAGCTTTGAGAATGCTATGCTGCGCACCTAGCAAAATCTCTTGTACGTCAATGGAAACTGAAAGATTCGGTCTACATGAGCGTTTTCAACGCCGCGCCGAGTAGATCGGCGTCGGCTGTGCATTGGTGAGCGTTCCCAACTTTCAGTCCTTTAGTTTGTCTCAATAATAATGTCTAGTTGCTAACTCTGTGTAGACCGCATTTAACTTTGCCAAAGCTCTTGTGTACACAAGACCAGAAAATTACTCGTGTAGATTAGGCACTGATCGTTTATAAAATTTGACAAAACTTTCACTGATTTTGATAGTAATGAAGACTTCAACCCATCAGGCTAGTATTTAAAAAGATTTATTTTAAATACTGAAAGCAGCAAATTTTCGAGAAGCGTACATCTTCTCTTTATCAAGCCAGAATATAATGATTAGAATAAAATTAATAAACAAAAAACGGGTAGATGAACATAACAAAGATTAAAGGCATGAAATGTCAACAAAAACAATGTTTTTTACAAAGGTATGCTAACTCAAATAAATATCAGTTATTTTACAAAGGTATGCTAACTCAATAAATATCAATTGTATTAACAAAAATTAACATCAATTACTAATTATTCAGTCCAAATTTTATTGTTAATAATTTAATGCATCAATTAGGGCTATTTTTTTGACGTTAATATTTATAAATTCCTTTATTAACATAATAGTATTTGGATCTACAGAGGCTCCTTCGTATCTATTAAAATTTTTACTTTTAGTATTTAATAATGCTACTTTCCAAAATTTTTTTAAGTCAGTTTTAAACCCGTTCTACTAGGGTCCTTTTGGTCTCCCCTATGTAGAACTTTCCGCAAGTTTTATAATCAATTTTATATACTAAACCCATTTCTTTCTGATTTTCATGATAATGATGATTAATTTTTTTGCAAAGTAAATTTTTAATCTTATTTTTATATCTAAAACCAATATTTCATGCCTCTTTAATCTTTGTTATGTTCATCTCCCCGCTTTTTGTTTGTTAACTTTATTCTAATCATTGTATTCTGGCTTGATAAAAGGAAGATGTATGCTTCTCGAAAATTTGCTGCTTTCAGTATTAAAAATAAAATCTTTTTAAATACTAGCGTGATAAGTTGAAGTCATTATTTTTGTCTAACAATCTTGAGATGGAAAGGAAGAAGATTTTTGAAGAATTGGAACTTGATAACACTAAAATATAATAACTGAACTTGACAAAATACTTCAATTGATTTGTAAAGATCCAATTGAAAATAAGCTTGTTCTTCTCTTGAAAACAGGTGTTGCATCCATCACTTTTCTATAAATAGATTAGAAATGGTTGACCCCGAATGCACAATAGAACTTTCTTAATTATTCAGGATATATCAAAATTCAATAAAAATAGATTTGGTGATAAACAATGTCTGTCAAGAATTAAAAGAGGACAAAATTTTATTTTCAGAAAGACCCTGTTGTTGCAGTTGATTCAATATTGTTTTTAAAGAAACTTGTGTTTACTCTTTCTGTTTATCCTCCCTCATAACTTTCGAAAGAGTTCAAATATCTTCTTATATTCATTTTTAGGAACAGGAAATGATCTACAAATTTTGTATTTGAAAAGTTTTTTCCTATCGATCTCTGAGGAGAAAATTCCCCGTGAAATAGAGCCAAGTGTTCTTCTAGAAAAGTGAACATTGAAGGTCAATGAAATTACGCTTAGAACAAAGACACTCAACATAGTTCTATCGAAGGATAAGAAAATTCGTAAAGGTAGGGAAAAGAATGGTACCGCCAAATGAAAACAAACAAGAAATACGCAATAAAATTAAAGAATAGAACTCGTATCATCCTAAATCTTCTATTCTTAAGGTAAACAAAAATGAAAACACCAATCCTTAAATCTTCAAATAAACATCTTTATAACTTCAATATTTCTATTCTCTCAACGGGAATTTTCTACAAGAATAGAAATTTATGTGCCAGCTTTTAATGATAAGAAAATTTGTTTTATATTTTTAGCTCTTTGTTGTTATCAAAGTTCTATTACAAAATTTTTTTTAATAATAATACTAAAATTGAAATATCTTGATTTCGTTTTAATTTCTTTGAATTCTATCTGAATAAAAAATTCTTTCTTATCATTACATTATCTCTTAAGCTCCATTGGAGGCCTAACTACAGTCATATCTTAATCCAAGCAGACTGTGCACAATTATATTCGTAATCCTACCTTATCTTTCAAAAACAGAAAACTAATGATTTATATTTCTATTAATCATATAATGGAAGAGGGGGTCCCGTAGTCCAGGGGCTTAGCCTCTGTACCATGGACTGAAGGAGCCGGCTTCAATTGCCGTTGATGGTCGGGAATTTTTCCACGGTTATCTGAACCTTGGAGTTCAGCCATCCCTCTGTCAAATGGGTACCGGCTTCTTACTCGATGTGTAAAGGCAGGCATAAGGCTGACCATCCGACCTCAACATGTCCGTTGGTCGAGAATCGCTGGGAGCCTAAACTTCCCGCTTCTGATATTAACCACATAATAGTACGTAATAACTGCATAAATTAGCTTTACTGCCAATTACTGAAATTAAATGCAAATTGAAAGCGCAGATGAAAATGAAAAGATTGAAGCGACAATAATTTAAGCAAAGTAATTCTGATTAATTAGACTTGATTTCAATATAGAAATTTTTGAATATTTTTTTTTTATCTTAATTAAAAATATGCAAATGCTTTTTCTTTTATTTTATTCTGAGCCGCGAGGAGAAGAATTTAAAAATAACTTTTGTGTAATAATAATCGGATTTTGTTTTATTCCCTGGAGTTTTGAAGCGAATCTGTTAACGTTTCATCCTTTTCAATCAAAACCTGTTAAAAAGAGGTACTTCGAGAAGAGTTTATGTGCGCCATCTGTTGAAGAAAATGATTACTATGTTTTTTAGCAACAAATACAGGTGGCTTCTGGTTGTTTCCAAGCTGCTCTTTTTCTTCGGATGTAGATTTCCATCAGAGCATTGGTTCTACTTCTGGCTTTTTTTTTTCTTTTCTACAATCAGACAGTTGCTCGACCAGAACTGAAACCACCTGTTTCATTCGTGAATATTTAATGATATTTACATTAGTCAAAGCGTTTCAAATTATCTGTTCGAATAGCAGAGATATGTAAACTAGCTGAAAGGTATGTTTTCATTAAATAATCAAACAAATCATTCAATTCACAATCTTGGTAAACTAACTTCTGTCTCTGGCAGAATTTGAACACTTTTGGATTTTAGGTTTGCTTTATTTAGTGAATTAACCAAGCAATTTAGTTTTAAAAAGAAAGATGTTCACAGTGCAGTCATTCTGTTTACTTTTATATCTGAACGTCAAACAGTTTCATTATGTCTTTTATGTCTTTGTTTTCATCGTAGCAAAATTGTTGAAGAAATAGTGTAAATCCTTTTGTCAAATAAGGATATTGCCCTGACAAAATTTGGTCTTTCTTTTATATAGCATTTTAGCATTAAAAAGTTAAAGTGTCCCTCTACAGGCCTGGACAGCCCTTTGGGGCGCGGGAGGTCAGGCTCCCAGCGTTTCGTGACCAACGGGACGAAGTTGAGGTCGGGTGGTCATCCCGACGCCCGCCCGCCTTTAACTCCAGGGAAAGAAACCCGGTACCCATTCCACAGAGGGCTGGGTAGACCCTAGAACCCGTGTGGAGGTGAAAAGAGCGCATTTTAGCACTATATTTAATTTTTCCACAGCTATTTCTCCATCTGAACCATAGAGTTTATCCAGCCTTCTGTCAATTTTTTTTTTTTTTTTATTCGAGGTCTAAATGCAGGCGGGAAAGCGTCGGACCTGCCTAATAAATAAATATTATATATGTACTTAAATTATTTCCATTACTTGCCTAAAAAATTATATCTACTATTCATAATTCAATAACGAAGCAGAGATTTGATAAAAGTAAAAATGTTTATAACTATCTTAGTAAACATTTTAGTTGCATTGACCTCCATAAATTCCGTTTATTGTAGACAATTCCTTTTAGATAATGTAATTTAGAATAAAGTTTATAATCGAATTTAGGAAACTGTTTTCTTTTTTTTTTTTTATTTCTAAGAACAGAAGAAATAAATATTTTTCTTTCTATTGATATATAAATCTTTATTGAATTTAATTTAGGCCTACTTGTTAAATTTTTATTTTCAATCACAGTAGTTTAGTTAGTAGTTAACAATTTTAATTAGTATTATCTAATACTAATATCTGAAATTCAAAAGCTTCTCTTTCATCTTTTGAATGTTTGCCGGCAATTCACTTTATTGGTTTTAGTTTAATTTTAGATGAAGTTGGATTATTTTTGGAATTCAACATTTGATGTGTGCTTATTATTGTAGCCCTGAGAAATCATAAGTGAAGATAAATAAGCCTACAAGTGAAATTAGGTTCGCTATCTAGGAGACTGTGCTTTCCGTTTGTTGAATATGTTGAATAGTTTATTTCCTGCTGAAAGATTTTTCAATTGAAAAAAAAAATAAAAAAAATAATAAATTCCAGAGTTTAATCAAAACGAAACTGAGAAAGAAAAAGTACAATGAAGGAATAAGAATATCGAAAGCAGGACAAATGGAGAAGACTGACCAAAAAGTATAAAATTCTGAATGTTAGGATAAACTCAAAAATTAAAAGCTTTAGAAAACTAAAACAAAAAGTTTGAAATTTTATAACTTGATTTATGAAACAGAAAAATGAAAATTCTGATTTAATGTTTTCTTATTTTCTTTTGTTTTATTTGGATATCTATAAAAAAAAAAAGTACTTTAATTATTATTTGTATTTTATCAATGTTCTTGATTAAAACAAATACAAAGCAAAAAAAATAGAGATACAATGGCTCATCAGTCCCTGGGTTAACAATGTCATTCGTGTAGGCTTCCTTCTGTTAACCAAAACTGTGAATTTTAATTAGAACCATACAATGTTACGGTGACGTAATAGAAAAATAGTAAAGGATGATTTTTAGCAAACACTGTTAGTCACTACAAAGCAGTGACTTACGTATTTGTAGTGATTAACCATTTTCATTCAAAACTGCTGTTTGTTTGTTTTTTTCTTTTTACTAAAGTAAATAAGGAAAAAAAAATCTTTCAAATTGACTGCAATATATTCAAACAACATGAATTTGTTTAACTAATTAAACTTCTTAATTTATGAAAATACAAAGAATATTTACATTTACAATACACAGATTTTTTTTTCCTTTAAAGATAAAAAAAATATTTGGAAATCTAATAAAATAACATTATATGACATCAATATTTCTATTTCTTTCTTTGTCGATGTATTGTTTTATTATTGAACAAATATTATTTGTAAAAATGACTGAATCGTTTTTTGTTTTTTTTTATTGTGAACTTCCGCGTTGAAAAATTTGTTTCCAAGTTAACAGAAGAAGGATGAGGTAATTGTGATTGACAAAATTTATACATTTAATTTGTTTCGAATAAAATTAGAATAAGGAAAAATTAATATAAATAACTTACTTAAACTTATATATTTTAAAAGTTAGCAGTTTCCTGTCTAATCAAATTGTGAAAATAGTAGAGGAAATAATATGTTTTCCGCAATAATTGTATGATTTATGTAAATCATCAAAAGTAAATCATCAAAAACGACAAATAAATAGATTAGATTTCAAGCATCATTCGAAAAATTATAAAATACATTATTAATTACAGGAATATGTGATGTAATTGAATAGAAAATGATAAGGAAAGATGTTTTATCTTTGATCCCGTAGTTATTCAGCATCTATACTACAGTTAAAAAAAAAAAAAAAAAGAAAATCTATAAAAAGTGATGATATTTATGATTAGGACAATGTTAAAAAAATATATTTTATATAACTAAATTGTAATGTTACCCTGTGCTGCTTATTTATGTATTCCTATTTTCTTATTATTTTATTTTGTTTCATGTACGATGCAGCTCCCATCGGAAATATTTTCTGTGATTCTCGACAAGAAAATATTTTTAAATTGAAAGCAAATTTAACGTCCGTAATTATGTATAAATGGAGAGAAAAGGGGTTAACATATTGGATCTTTCAGGATCATTTTTTATTTTATTGTTTTATATCTCGGCGGCCCATTCGCGGGATCGAGAATGCTTTTGGGTAAAGCTTTCGCGCAGCGAGCCAAACATCAAGGGTATATTCTGCTGATGTTTCCATAATAAGGATGAAACAGCTGTACAGAATTCCCGTTGATGTTGGCTCAATGTGAGAAGGCATATTTATTGTCCGGTTGGCGATTTTCTCTCCATTTATGAAAATATTTTTATTTCCATAAAAATTGATCTCATTAACATTTTTTCTAATGAGAATTTTTCTTACTATTGTTAAATGAATAATATTTAGGTCTGATCCTTCCTCAATTAATTTCTCTGACTTGACAGATTCTACCGGTAGTTTTTGCTATCGTCAGCGTAGGTCACAAGTTTATTAGAACTATGTCAAGATAGAGACATTTCTAAGTTTTTCATTTCTCTTTTTGATTTATTTTTTTAGCTTAAAAAAATAAATGAACAACAAACTGAAAGAGAAGCTTCAAAAAGAAAGAAAAAAATATTAATAGTTGATAGATCGTTGAAAAATATTCTACGTCGGTGAGGAGGAAATCATTGCCACAAATTGATGGGGAAAAAGTGGCGTAGAGGTAAGGGACTGATAAAGAAGCCTTATAAAGTATAATGGAGACCCAACCTTTCTTCCTTTCCTTCAATGAGAATCATCATTTTACAGGAACAGACTCGCAGGCCGTCACAGAATTCCTGTGTCTTTTAGTCCTGGTTTTCCCCATTGATCTTTCATACATTGAGGCTACTAGTAACTTCTGCTACCATCGCTCGGCGTAGCTCATTAGGCCTCACAACCTATCTCGGCAGTCAAGTAGTTTTCATTTCTTACATCATTTTCACTTCTTCACATAAAAAAACAGCAAAACAAAAACAAAACAAAAAAAAACCAAATTGAAATAAGAAGTTTCAAAAAGAAGGTAAAAACCTTCTAAATAAATAGAATTTTTCGTTTTTTACTTTGCTTTATTTTCTCAGTCATTGAAAAAGAAATCAACCAAAGTAAGTAAGAAAATTTGTAACAAAGAAGAAATGCCATTACTGAAGAGCTGAAAAACACAATTGTATATTTACAGGCATATTTGCAATACTAAAAAATAAATAATAAGTTATATAGATGATAAAAAATGCAAGTTAATGAATTTCATTTTTCAATCAAATATTTATTGTTCTAAGTAATATACAAAATCTCAATTATATTTAAATCATATTTGCTGTGTATACTTCTTATACATAGTTTTACGTTTATTTCTTTCTCAAATCTAGGTTATCTTTAATAAAGAAATACAAACAATTATGGAACAAAGAATAAATTACAAATAATTGGTTAAAATGAACAGTTCAATGTCATACACATATATTACTAAAAATGTATCATTATTTTGTCTGACACTTATCAAATTTTTATATTTTTTAAATTTAAATTTAAAAAAAAAAATTGAAAACAAATTCATAATAGTAAAATATTAAGTGCGCGATACAAATATAACAAGAAAAATACACAAAAAGACGCACACATTTAAAGATTCATGAGCTATTTTTGGAAATTTATTTTAGGAACCTCGAAACAGTCTGTCTTGGGTTCCCGGTACGAAATTTCCAAAAATAGTGTATCTTTAAATGCGTGCGTTTTTTATGCTTAATTTTCTTGTATATAAGTATCACACACATAAACGTTTGCTACTATATATCTATCTATCTATCTATATATATGTCGGGCCGCGCGGTTGGCGATGTCGCTAAGACACTGGCCTCTCACCTCAGCTTTACAAATTAATCCTTTAAAGCTAAGTGTTCTGCTAGCGGGGATTAATTTATTGCCCTTTTTATTCTGAATTTGCTTTTTAATGTTTTTTTTTTAACTTAAGGGTCATTGCTTTGTTTATTTTTGTCATTTGTTAACGATTATTTTGATTCCACTGAGCTAAGAGTACTGGGCGAATCCAACTGAAGAGAGGTAGGAACCTCGAAACAGTCTGTCTTGGGTTCCAGCTCCGAAATTTTCAAAAATAGCTCAGTGAATCCTTTAAATGTGTGTTTTTACGCTTACTTTTCTCGAAAACAAATGATTTTCATAAATCGAAAGTTATAATACATAATTTTTAAACTTTAACGTTATTCAATACAATATTATCTTCTTACTTTTTAATACTCATCTTTTTCTTGTCCAAATTAACATATCGTTGATTTGCTTTAGTTTTATCTATTTCAAGTCCTTTAATTTTATTAATACATTTTCAATTTAAATGCAAATTGCTTCAATATATTTTCTTTTTCATCTTTTTCGGAATAAAACTTGAACTTCATGAAACGGGTTATGCATTTTAGAGAATCTTATTGAGGCCCACAGTAAATTCTTTTAATTCCCTTAGGCAATATCTTGTCAGTTATATATAGAAGATCATTAGTTTCTCATTATATGCATCACAGTTAATTTTTAAAAACACAGATATTCCTCTAAAAAAAATTGTCTATATATGAATTATGTGGAGGAAAGATGATTAGCCGTCCCGCGTGGTCTAGTGTCTAGATGGCGGTCTTCCATGAGGCCGAAGTGTCGGTACCTGGATTCGATTCCCGGCATCGCGTCGGCTTGGATATTTACTTGTTCTTCCTGTATTTGTCTGCTTCTCTGTCTCCTTTCTCATCACCTCAGTCGGGATGATTATGACCAGAATCCCTGAAGTTATTGGGGAAGCCTTCGTCCAGCCTTAGACTGACACAAGAGCTTAACATTGTTAGCATTATTCAACAAAGCAAATTTTAGATTATAAAATTTCCTACCTAGCATTCCAGTATATGTATTTTTTATTGTTTTCAGCACACCTTTAAATATGCATTCTGTATTTCAGCATATCAATTTTGATATTCACTAAGTATCCACTTTATTAGACACATCCATCACTCAACAAAAACCATCACTTTTTTTTTTTTCTATAAAGCATTTAAAACTATTAAAACCAAAATATTAAACTATTAAAATGATATTTTTTATTTAATTAATTAGGAAAAACACTCAATATAATAACAATAATAAAAATTAAAAGTAAAAATTAAGATTAGAAGATTCCTAATAACTTCATATTTTTTTCCTAAATCTTCATTTCCATAGTTTATATTTACAGAAATTAATGTAAGTTGAAATTCCACGAATCTGATATGTCTGAACTTTGGTTCGAATCAACGAGTTCACATGGATGTGACTTTTTTCTGTGTTTCGAGTGCTGCTGCATGTATATTGTAAGTTCCTTCTGTGTTTCGTGTACTGCATTGTGTGTAGGCTGTATTGTAAGTTCCTTCTGTGTTACGTGTGCTGCTGTATGTTTATTGTAAGTTCCTTCTGTGTTTCGTGTGCTGCTGCATGTATATTCTAAGTTCCTTCTGCGTTTCCTATGCTGCTGCATGTATATTGTAAATTCCTTCTGCGTTTCGTGGGCTGCTGCATGTATATTCTAAGTTCCTTCTGTGTTTCTTGTGCTGCTGCATGTATATTCTAAGTTCCTTCTGTGTTTCTTGTGCTGCTATGTATATATTGTAGGTTGCTTTCTATGCTGTCCCATGGGCAAGCAATTCTGTGGGTAAATAGCTCATAAATTTGCTGCTTGTTGAGGTCTATAAGGGATAAAGTGCCACTAATTCAGGCATTGGGTGAAAAAAAATTGATTTAAATAATTCGATTTTTATCAAATATTAAAATTTCATGCTCTCACCTAATAAAAATACATTTGCATAATATTATGTAGTCATTTAAAAAACAAAACAACAACAACACGTATTTTAAAAACTCTTTTAACAAATAAAATAAAGACTATTTTAAAAACGATTAAAAAGGTTAAAAAAAAAAAAACAGATTCGGTCTGCTTTTTACAATATGTTAAAGGCTTTTAAAAAACTAAAAGATATTTAAATACAACTAAATTTGAATAAGAATCCAATTGATTAAATGTTAACCAATAGTGAAATAAATACAATTATTTTGGGCTATTGAGAGATATTTTTCATTAGAGAAATGAGAATCTCATATCAGTGTCACCCAAATGGTGATTTTGTTTTTTTATGGTTGAGTTATTTCTTTCTTTCTTTCTTTCTTTATTTATTTATTTTATTAGGAAGATATGTTTTTCCCTTTAATTTTAAGGATATACTTGAAATATTTTATTTCATATTTTGAATTTTTAAGCCGTAAAATTATGGCTTTAATTAAAGATTAAAAAAATAAATAAATAAAAGAGTTAGTTTCAAAATTCCTGATATTGAAACGACGCTTTCCGAAACTGAGAAAAAAGTATTTCGATTTCAGTTTCTCGTTTTAATTCACAGCGTGTGTGAGATGAATAAAATTACCAACCAAAACAGAGAAGAAAGGACGAACAGAGGAATTTATTTCAAATATATTTAATAGTGAAGTAACATCTACGTATGAGAAAGATAAAATAGCTTCTTAAAAGAATGTGAAATATCAATAAATATTAATTATATTAATTAACATTAATAAAGGATGTAACTAAATAGTTTAACATCTTGGAAATTCTTCGTCCTTGTGAGTTTTGCTTAAGGCGTTAGGCCATTACCTGAAGGATATGACGTCACCGTTCAAGTTTCGTCGGAATGTTTTGAAACTGTGAAAACCCGGTAATTCAAAACAATTGGCGGAATAGAATTATATCCACCGGACTTTGATATTTGTGTTTATCAAGGTTCAAATCGATTGTTAGGTTTCATTCACTTTGTCGACAACCGAGTAACAACACAGGGGTATTTCCAACAGGTGCTTCACCGACGCACAGGTAAATGTCTAATGCCGTAAGCCTAATTATTGCCTGAACATATATAAAATCCTTCCCGTGGTTCTTCGAATTCGCTTCTGAAAATCTTTACAACCATTTGTTTTTACAGTTCTTTCTTTACGATTATAAAAATTTTAAATGTAGTATAAAACAATTTAAATTTTTTTTAAGAACAAAATGTAAAATAAAATATTTACATCTTATATTTTAATGAAAAGTTGTTCACTTAAACTGTAAACTTGAAATAAAATAATAATTAAATTAAATAATATAATTAAAAGTGCTTTTTACTTTAGTAAAAGTATTACAATACATTTTATAGCAGTTTAAATTATGTGGATATTATTTTCAACTTAATTCTATTTTTATGATTTGAAAAAAAAATATATATATATATTTTATTATACAAATAAGAGAATGGATTCTCTTCATAGACAACAAATTTTTTGGACAAAACAAATTATAATTATTATTATTTTTATTTCTATTTTGTTATATTTGATCGAGTTCTTTCAATGAGTGTTTGTCGTGATTAAAACTTTAATATTTACGTTTTAAATTTGTTTTATCAGTTCAAGGCAAGAAAAGATAAAAAAATGTTATCGGAAAAAGAAGATACACTAAATTATTCTCTGCCTTAAGGCATTGTAAACCCTTTAAACTCCTCTGATTGTAACGCTAATCTTGAATGTCTAACTTTTCTATTTGTAGCTTGTTTTGGTTTTCTGTATAATTGTCATCTAATAATTTTCGGCTATTTATTTTTTTTTGTTTTGTCATTTTTCAAACTTCGTTTGAATTCTCTGTAATTAGAGAAAAAAAAAAAAACCTAATGATCTGAAAATGATTTCTTAAAGTAAATGGGATTATCTCCCCCTCAACCACATTCCAACCCCTAGGTAAAACAAGCTTTAATTTGAAGTTGTCAGAAAAAGGTGCAGGATGGGAAAAAAAAATCCCCTTTTCTCCAACCCTTACGTAGGCAATTATAATGCTGCGGAGGTTTTCTTAAATTTCATGTTTTTCTTGTCTTGAATACCGAAATCTATCCAAGATTATACTTGTAAGAAGAATATTTTCACTTTTTCTAATGTTTTTATCTAATATGATAATTTTTATCTATTACAATATTTTTTTTTCCTTGAAATATTTAAAGAATACCTATTTTGTGAACTTGAAAAAATAATCTACTTAAAAAAAAAAAGCTTTTATTTTCATATCTATCTTTTGTAATAATAAATAAGTTCCATTTCTCTACCGATCTTTTAAGAATATAATTTTCAATCGCGAGATCTTGAGAAATTGAGTTTGTTTAAAAATTGCAAGTTGATATAATATTTTATTAATAATACCGACATAATTATTAAAGAGCGATGAATAATGTGCGAAGGCATATTTATTGTCCGTTGGTGAATTTCTCTCTCTATCTATGAAAAATTACGGACGTTAAACTTGCTTTCATTGAATATAAAATGTTTTCAAATTTATAAAATTTGTTTTATTTTGTATTTAAAAAAACTGAAGGATGTCAGTGTACATCTCAAAAGTCAACAGACATTTAGTATTGATTTCACAATCATATTGTCTATTTATTTTTGAGATGTCTCTGTGTAGACTCCTTTGGGGCGTTGGAGATATAAGCCCCAATTGATCCTCGGCCATCTATTGGCTGATCAGTCGGACACCCTTTAACCTGGGAATGAAAACCGGGCCTCTTTTTACTGAGCGCTGAGTGAACTCTAGGTCTCGTCTGCGAAAAATACCAGACCTCTGCGGGAATTGAACCCGGCTTTCAGTGCTTGTATTACTTGTACAATTGGACCCACTTATTTTGTATTAGGAAATATAAATTGGATTTCCCGGGCGAAAAATTAAATTACCTAAAAAGCCTTTCATAAGGTCTAGAACTTAATTCGCCTATTCTCGTTGATTTCTTCCCATACAGCCAAGCAAAGTAACATCTGACCGAGTGCTACTGTACTAGATGTTGTAGTAGATTTTGTTTTTCCAATGTTTAAAGAACAACCCCGTGAAAATGGTATATTAGAATATCGATTTACTAATTATCTTTAAATTGATATTTCCTTTTTTTATATTAATTTGTAATTTCACTTTTTTTTTTAAAGATTCTATATAAAATTGCTTGAACTTGAAACTTCATAAACTTTCATAAACTTATACTTTACTTTTGGTCTTTACAGTTATTTTCAATTAATTCAGAGTAGTTCCATTTCTTTTTTTATTGTTTTGTTTTTAATTCATGTTTATTTTCTGAGAATTTTCATGAAGGTCATTGTTTCATCCACACATCCTCTGTTTTTGAATTGATCTTCAAATAGTCCTAATGAAGATCGTAAAAAAAAACAAAAAACAGCGAGAAGGATTTTTTTTTTTTTATTTCATTCTTTCCTCTTTCTCATGGGGTTTTCTTCATACTGATATTGCAGCTAGTTCATTGGCTGAAAATCAAGGAGGAGTGGCTGTAATGACCTTTGTGCCTTCCATAAACTATGTACGCATGTGCTTAGCGGAGGTGGTTAGCTTGACAGAGGGTGAAGAGGGAGAGGTCAGATAATGCGACGTCACATTTAAAAATACCTACTAAGATATTCATGAAAACTACCACAATTATCTAAACTTTCAAGTTCAAACGAAAATATGCTTGAATATGAGGAATATGTATCAAAATGCAAAATTTCTAATTAAAACAAATAAATAATGTGAAGTTCAGATTTTGTTTTTCTCTTCTGATATAACTTTCGATTATTCCTACCCATCTATAATATCAAAAAGAGATCATTTTAATTTCATATTATGATTCTACTTTTTAATATTGTGTTTAGATTATTTAATTTTTTTTAAATACCTGCCGAAAGATATAAAAAAAGATTTAAATTTTATTTTTTATATAGAAATATTTAAGATATATAAACTTTATAGGAAAAATTACAAAATATTTTATGCATTTACTAATGGTATATTCAACTACATTGAGAAGTAAAATACCTTCTGCTTTATATTTTTATTTTTGGTTGTTAACTAATTGCTTAGAGAACAAAAGACACAATTGATTTTCTATTGTTTCGCCAGTTCAATTAGATTCTCTACCAAACCTTCAACTGATTCAATGACTTCAAATGATTAATTCTCAACTGAATCTTATTAATATTTACAGTGAAAATTACTTCCTTTTCACTGGATTGAGGTGAAGAGGTTCGTGTGTTGGGGGGAGAGGTTCGCATGTATTGTGACGTAATATTAGGGAAGGGAGGGTGTTTACAGGGGAGGGGGAGGGGGTCGAAAATAACAAACATTAGGGTAATTGTAATTTATGGACAGTCCCTTAGTGAATTTCGTTTAATGAATTTTCTTTTCAGCTACAATCAGATTTTCTTTTTCAAAAAAAAAAAAAGTAAAATAAAAAGTATTGCAAAAATAAAAAGACATCAGTAATTAGGAAATAGAAAATGAATGTTTTTAAAATAAATAACGGTTAATGACTAAAATACAGGTAGATAAATAATTTCTATTAAAATACAAATAAATGATTTCTGAAAATATTTACATAAAAACTGTTACAATGTGAGCGACTTCATTTTACCGTTGGCTACGAATGAAGCCATTGTCTTATTAACCAGAAAAGTAATGAATTTACACAGATAGTGAATTACAATCATAAAAAGATGGTTTACAGTTAAAATGTTACCAATTTCTTGCTCTAACTGTTATCTAATAAATGTAAGTATTTTATACATATATAGATATATAAAAATTTCATTTATTTTCGCTATCTGTAGGTTACTTTTTTATAGGGAGATGAAGATTAGGTGATTGATTCAATTCCTCCTATTACGTGGCTAAAAAACTTGGAAACTCCACAACAAAAGGAAGTTCCTTTCGTTTCCTGGAAATCATTTCAAAACCAGTCATTATCGAAGTAGAAGTCTTAGAATCGCCTCCTCCTCAGAATAAACAGCAAAATTGCGGTCGTATATAATTGTAGGAGATTTTGTACTCTACATCAAACCCAAATGGAACAAAATATTAAAGACCTATCTTTTATTCTGGTTTGCTGAAAATTCGTCACTTTCTTTTGTGTCTTGCTTGTGCCAGAAAGACCTTCAATTCGTCTCTTAAGTATTTTTGATAATCTTTTCCTTGAACATTGCTTAACCTTGGCCTTTTAAGTATTGCTTTTTTTTCCTGTTTATTAAATAACATTCATCTCTTCACAGTTTTCATTCAGTTACTATGGATCAGACTGTTCTGATCTGAACTGTAAACGAAGTGCTTTTATTGGAGTGAATTAAAGATGATTCCCTTTTATCACCGTCCATTCGTCCAGTTTGAGAATAAATATTTCTGAAAATTGGAATTTCTAAAATCGAATATAAATCTTACACCTAATCATATTGGGAAAATAATCTATCGTTTTAAGAATGACTTTGATGAAGGCAAATCAATTAAAATTAATTTTGAAAGTATGTAATTTTACTTGTATTAATAGTCTTTTTGGTGCAATGCAAGTTAATATTTTTTAAAAAGGCAGAACACGTAACGTTTTATATTAAAAATTTTGAAATTCGAGTAAATTATCCCAGCATAATAATTCTCAAATTATTTTCATCCGGGCTTTCTTTACATTACAGAAGTGCATTTTTTTATAGTAACAGGTCCGTAAATGATAATAATTAGAATGAAGATGACACAGCAATAGACCAAGTTGCTAAGGTTGTCCAGAGTCATAGTAATTATTTTTAATTTTATTATTTTGAAAAGAGGGGCGACTTTTCTTATGAGCGTTAAATATGGAAACTTTCTGATAAAATCAAAAATTGATTTAAGCTAGCCAAATTTCAAGAAAACAGGTTTTTCTTTTTTTTTTTTTTTCCCAAATTTCTCTTCAAGGCTTGCCTATTATTTATCCTTTATAATTTTATCTTTATTTCAACTTCATGTCTACTTATTTATCTTTATTCATATATACATTATTGTAATTGATTTTCTTATTAAGTTCTTTTTCTTCAAACAAACTTCTTTTGTCAACTTTCGTTTTTTATTTAAATCAACAATAAATAATTTTTCAAGCTATGACAGATTAAACCTCGAAAATTATCGGAATACAATAATAAGATTGTTTATCATGGGTTGAAACCAATTGTTTACTAGGTGATATCTGCTGTTTCACTCTTTATTAACGATCATCGACTGCGAGTAATCATCAAAAAAACAATGAGATACCATATTCTTTTTCAACATTTATTCTAATGACCTCCGTATTGAGACCTCGTAGTTTGCTGGTGACTATTCTCAACCGTCGATCGCCAATAAAGTTTGAAACGGTCGTTCTGGGATGTCACCTAGTAAACACTTAGTCTCAACCATTGTTTTTTTTTATACATTTTTAGGCAAATTGTGTGCTTTTTTTTATGTTTAAGGAAATTATCTTGCTTCATTTTTGATTGTGTATTTATTGTTTTTTTAATAATAAGATTATTTGCCTAAAAAAAGAGATAAATTACAATTATAGTTAATTAATCTCAAAATATCATTTTATCGGAATTAAAATGACATTTTTTCAAGGAAAAGTTATCTGAGTTGTTTTACGCATTTAGAATTGTAAAGACAAGTTGCAATTTTAATTATTAGAATTTTTAGGTGATTATCTCAAAGACAGTTATATTTTGTGTAAGTTTGAAAATGAGGGAAGAAATATTAACTGCTAATATGATTCTACTAAGTAAAACAAAGACTACCTTAAAAAAAATAATAATAAGAAAATTAAAATCCCTTACGATTTAACGGACAAAATAAATTTGACTTGATTTGTTTCATGAAAAATATAGAAAGTGAAGATGAAAGAAAAACGATCAAAAGGAAAGACACGTTCGGAAAGAGAACGAAAAAAGTCGATCTTGGAGACCAGTAGGAAAGGAAGAATTATTACGAAACATTGATAAATGTGGTTATCTATTCTTTGTGATATTGAATAGAAGAGGAAATAATTTTCATTCAATTTTTTTTTCCTAGTTAGTTGAATGTTTTTTAATATCTTATAAATGATCAAGCGATCTTCAAGTTTTAATTTCAATCGCAAACAACACTTGGAATGTTATCATTTCAATGGAGCTTGAGTTTTCCTTAACTTTTGCATTTCTAGAAAAATTGCCGCAAAATCAGAAAGACGTCATTAGATGACCTTCCAATGTCAGAAAAAAATAAAAAAAGAAGTGGCTGTAATAATCAAAATAACAATTTTCTGCACAGTTGAAATTAAATTAAATTTACGGTAAAAATTGTAAAGTAAATTATCATTTCAGCTGATAAGGTTCAATAACATATCATGTTATTAAAACCATAGGAGATAAATCCTTGCGGTATCTGATAATCATGAGTAAGATTAACAGTTGTGGGTGTGTCATTGAAATGATAAAAATATGTCTTAATGCACGTCGTATTATTGTCAAATACAGCATAAAAACTAAAGAATAGGAAAAATTTGAATTAAAACTTGGCAATTGCTTTATGGAAGGCAGAGGTGAATAGTTTTGATTTGAATCAATCTTAATAATGCTAAACTTTCTTAATTTATGTGCAGATAATATATATATATATATATATATATATATATATATATATTTATATAAAGAGCCGGATACATAAGTTAATTTTTATTCTTATATTCTTTACTTTCTGAATTCAAAATTGCAAATGATTGATTGAAAAAAAGCTATTGTACACCCGGTTGATCGGATTCGATTCCGTTAGAGAGTAACGTAAGAGTAATTACTTGTTGTGTTAATTATTGTGTCTTTCTAATATTGCATGATTATAAAGACAAAAATCTTCAAATGCACTGCCCCATCTACGCAGTAGGGATATGTACTGCAATAGCGGGATTACTCACGTTTTAGAAATCTCTCACAAAATTCTTCATTAAAAAATATTGTTGACATTGTGGAAACGCACTTCCCCTGACGTAAAAGCAGATCAAAGCAGTCACTTGTTGGTGGATAAATAGAAACGGAATCAGAGTGGATCCTTTTTACAGTTGACTTTTTTTCTTAAAATGAATTCGAAAACACTATCTTTTATACTGAATAGTATATGTGAGTCTCTATATTGATAGTAGGCACAATTTTAAAGGGTTCTCTTGCAAAGCTAATATACATAAACAATTTTCAGAAATACGTTTAAACAAATCATTCTCAAATTTAGTGAGGATCTATTTCTTAGAGAGGAGGGTTATAATTAGCCTACACTGATCGTATCAGAAATCCTGTAAGAGAAAAGTTATTTTTGTGTTATTAAATAAAATATTGGAACAATGAAAATAAGAAAAAAGAAAGATTGAGTACAAAGAAGTTCTATTAAGCTGTTTATTTGATAATCTAGTGACTTAATTCTCATTCTTTATGTATCTTTCGGAGTTGAATTATATTAAATTAGCTTCTTTTGATGATGTTTTATAAAAATCAACTTTGTTAAATTAGACAATTAAGGAAGTCCATTCTTCATTTCTCCTGAAATGATTTTTTTTCTTTTCTTTAAATGACGATCATCACTTTGCATTTCCCCATAAGCAGTTTTATATTTTATTCCATTAACTTCCAATCTGAAGTCTGCTGTTTAACTTTCACATGTTTGTCTTTCTGGGCGTGATAAACGGAGGGATCCATTTTCTAAACAGTTGTTCATTATGAAATCGAAATTTAGTTTTGGTTATTTTTGTCTACATTTAAAAAAAAAAAAAATCTCTCTAAAAAAAAAAAAAAGAAAAAAAAAGAATCTCGTGCATTCCTAGTTACTATGATTTTTTTATCCATTTTTATTTTTATTTTATTTTTTAACTATAAACGATTTAAGGAAAAAAAAAAGGGGGTGATCTGGTATGGATACATTTTCGGCAAAATGGATTTAGAAAGATACAGTACATCCTTATAAGACACATGAAAGCCATCATGAGGAAATATATTGTCTCATAAAACTCCAAACGTTGGAAAACTAATGTGGTTTCTTTTTTTTTTTTTCAAATTGATAACCTTATTTAAAAAATAATAAGTAAAAATCAATTCTCCAAAAATAGGGAAAAAAGGAAATTTTATGTCATATTTAAATAATAGTGAATAAGATCTAATCAATACTTTCATTTTTTATTTTTTTTTTTGTCTCTTGTTCCCTTCATTAGCAAAGATATTCTGAATAACCACAATCTCGAGAATTTCTTTTGATTTTATCGACAAAAAATTTGTCACCCATTGTCACATCCTTTCACCTCCCTCCCCACCCTTCCCCCATCCCCTGTGAACGAAATACAAAAGAGAAAGAAGCTGTTAAGAAGAAAACAACAAAAATAAGGAAAGTAGTTCTTGTGCATCAAGTAATTTCAGTATGAAATTGAACAATCTGCTGAAACGGAATCACCAAGACTTTTTAACAGCCAGCGTCAGTCGATTTCACGATTTACAAGATTACTATTAAGAAAAAAAAAATCATCGAATTGCATTTTCCGAAGTTTAAGTACTTTGAAGTACCCCGAAGTTTAAAGTACTCCGTTCAACTGGTCTGGAACAGGCACTTTGGGGCGCGGGAGGTTAAGCTCCTGACAAACAGCCTACGGGACGAAGTGGGGTCGAGGGGCCGGCCCGTCGCCCGCCCATCTTTAACTCCCGAGAAAGAAACCCGGTACCCATTTTACGGAGGGCTAGGTAGACCCTAGGACCTGTTTAGAGGAGAATGAGTGTGCCGAACTTTATTAAAAAGACAAAAAAATGAACACCTGAAATTATGAGAAGTAATTTCAGATAAATTCAGATAAATGATAAAATTGAAAAAAAATACAACATTGAATTAACTTGAAACGTTCTATCTGTCAAATAAAAACTTTTTTTGTTTAGATTTCGATAAAACTATAATATCTTGGCGAACCAACAATTCCACAGTAGATTTAGATCCTTTTCTTATCTATTATTATCTATTATTTTCATTTCTCATCAGAACTTTATCTTAAGAATTTGAAGACACTTTAATTTCTTTTGTTCTTTTTTCGGGGGGGGGGGGGGGCATTTCCAATAAAGGCAATCACTTTCCTTAGATATTTCAAGGAATTAAAAGACTTTTTTAGTTTTAAAGACAAATTGAACAAAAAAAAATTGAATAAAACTTCGCATTTCTAATCTCATCACATAATTTGAAGGGAATAAAACAGAATTTAAACATTAAATCAAATAGAAAAATTATATAAAACAAAGTATAATGGCATTTGATTTATGATCCATGAACTTCAGTCGAAGAAGGACTTTTGTCTGAATGAAGAGAACACGCACTGAATACAATAAGAACAATAAAGCAATCATTTCAGTGTCGAAGCTAAATCCAACTGTTTATTCATGTAATGTTGAGACAATTTAATACAGCTCTTCAACAAAATGAAACGAAATCATTATTTTAATTGTGGAAATTTTAAATCATTTTTTTATAATAAGTTAATTATAATTAAGAAATACTGAATTAAATTTGTAATTGATTTTTTTTATGATTATAAACAAAGCACAAGGAAAAAATATGAAGCGGCTTCATTACGTGACATTTCACAATAAATTAAATGAAAAGATTTTGATGCAAATGGGTTCATTATCAGTTCATCTTTGTTTAAATTTCGTTTGTTTCTTATTCTGGAATTCCTTCAATAGATGGATCAGTTTCTTAGATTTTTATGAGTTCCTCGATGAGTTGAAGTTAAATGGCGTCTGAGATGGGGGAGATTATTAGTAATGACATAAAAGAGAAATTAAAATAGTTAAGGCAATAAGTTTAAAAATTTAAGACAATATGATTAAAAAAAGGGAAAAGATTTTGAAAAAAACAAAATCTTCATTAATTTTTATTCTGAATCAACTTTGTCATTAGAAACATTTCAGAATTTTGTTCGTGAAAAGAGTGTTGAAATTATTTCATTTTTTTTGTGAACTCTTGCTTTTAATAAATCTATTATTAAAGGTCGGCGTTTAATTGGATAAATAGTTTTGAATTATTTGGATGACAGAGGACACGACGGAATATGTTTTCGGGCTTAAAATTTATTCTCAATTATTGCTCAAAGGAATCCATTGTAATATTAAAACTCTTGCCTTTCGTTTTCTGTTTTTGTTCAGGGAACAAAAAAAAAAGGCCACAGTGTGACAAGTCAGGTGCAACATTTCGAAATCCATTATCTTTCAGATCTACTTAAACGAACTAAAATATCGTCATAAAATATTTGATTATAAAATCAATTTCACTTTTGTAAAATAGAACTGGATATTTGTCATTTGTGCCATAGTTTCAACGATCACGAAGAAGCTCCTCATTTCAATAACATATTTCATCTAAATCACATCGATATGAATCCGAGCTAAATAAATCTTAATCTTGTACTATAAAACTCTTATTATAATCTACTCAAAAGGTGCAGCTACGTCTTTATTGTTAATTAAATCGGGACTAAAAATTTTGGGATTGATTGCAAGTGATAATCGAAATGGAATTGTATTGCACAAAAACATTTTCGCTAATTTTTTTGTTAATATCTTTCTCGTATTCAGTTGGAAAAAAACTTATTCTCCTGTAAAATTGTAGTAGAGATCAAGGATCAGTAACTTTTTTTATTAAAGATAGTAATTCACTTTCAAAATCTCTACAAATTTAAATATTGCCACACAACCTAATAAAAAGAAGAAGTAGGATTTCGAGAACCGTATTTTATCGCTGTGTAGATATTCTAAAACGATCGACTTTTCATCTTCTTACTTTACAAAATATCTGTCTTTTAGATCTTGAACCTGAATTGCAATGGAATTTTTTTTATTCTAATTATTCTCCATTCGGTTAGATTTTTCCTTTCCATCTTTATTTGTGAGTCTTCGCACCGATTTATAGTTCGTAATTCACGACAATTTATCAATCGTAAAAAGAAATCCCTTTGGTTATGGAAATAGTGATGTATCCTGTAAGGTCTAAGTACTGTATCTGAATCGCTCAGATTTTTATTGCATTGAATTCGTACGTCACACGACACGAAACTGTCCTCTGTGCTAATGACACAATTCGATTGCAGACAAAGCTCAGGATATCCTTCCTCTCTTCTGCTGTAGGAAGTTCAATGGAAAAACTTTTTATTTTTTATTTACATTTTTTTATTACTGTTAAGTTACCGTTGCATTGGAATTGCTGCACTAAGTAGTTGCAATTTGTTGACATATTTTTCCTTTGGTCGCACGTGTCTACAGGTAGGTTCAAACATTGCTTTTTCTTTAAAGATATAGAACTAGTAAGAATTTGTTTTTTTTTTAATTTTGTATTAAAATCTGAGCTTAACAAGATTCTAAATTTATTATAAATCCTTTATGTTTCTAAATCTTTTTTTAATTAGTATAAAGTAATTTACCAACCAGAAATACAGCCCCCATCCCTCCCTTCAACTTAATATCTGTCTTGGATAAGTTTGAATTTTTAATTTCACATGATTGAATCTTTTAAATTTAATCATTTTTTTTAATATTTTTCAATCAGGTTAGCGCTTGTTAATGATTTTTTGAAACTTTTAATAAGTGAAGTTATTTGACTTAACAAATTGATTAAAGAAATGTAAACGTGATTTATCTGAATTAGTTTCATTTAATCGTTAATTAACAGCTAATGCGGATTCACTTTTCGAATAATAAATTTCAGGTTTAGATTTAATAGACTGAAGAATGTTTAGGTTAATCTCACGTACTTAGGAAAAGTCATGCACCACTCTTTGGTGTGGAATATAGATTTGGAATTAGTAATGAACTTTGTTTTTCTAAACATTTAAAAATAAAGTAATATATTGAATCTATTTTGCTTTTTAAAGATCAATACTTATTGAAATGTTCCAAAATACAGCAGATATACTGAAATTTATCTTTAATAACTGCTAAATTTTTTAATTTTTTTATATTTGTTAAATTTTTTATATTTTCTGATATATCAAGTTCAGAAATTCTATTGGAATGCTTATTTTTGCAGCAGAGTTTTAGTTAGTATTGTGTGATGCGTAATCTTTAATTTCAAATTATCGACATCCAAAATTAAAGGCAATGAACGATAAAATTTGGGATAATTGGAAAATATATTGGATTTATTAGCAAAGGAATTGGAAATTTATAGTATGGAATTGGAATAATCATAAGGGTAAGGATTGCAACGAAAGAATGAAATGATTGAAAAACTTAATATTTGAAAAATAACAGGTTTTAAGAAACTTCCTTACTTTCTGCTTGATGGTTTTTGTGGTTAGATTGAGGTGATATTTTGTTTTTTTCTATATATTTCTAGAATGTACAGTTAATCATAGTAATTAATATACATTCACGCACATAAAATATTGAAACAAAACAAGGAGACATGGTGAAAAATAAAAGAAAAAAGAATTTAGAAATTGTTTTTTTTTTTTAACAATTTACTGGTTATACAAGATTAGATAAAAAAAAATGAAATGTAGATACAATAATCGAAGTGAAATTAAAGTCTTACATCAACAATAGAATAAAAGGAAAAGAGCTTTCTTTTGGATGTGGGTTTTTTTCCTTATACCATTTCTTGTTCTTAAGGATATCGGGATGATTGTATTAAATTCGATAGAAGTTTTCAAACGAAAATCAAAATTGGTTATTGAATGTGAATGAAACAAACTAAAGAAAAAGATCCAAATAATTCAACGAATTAAATAAATTTTGCCATCCAATGAAAACAAAAAATGACAACTTACAAAAAGAACGAGTCGTAAGTTTGGACAATAAACAGTTGTTTTCTTTTCCCTTCTGATTATAGTGAGAAGATAAAAGAAATTTCAAGAACATTGTTATCAGAAATAAACAGAATAATCCCCACTTTATCAATAAAAAAGTAATAAACTAAGAGATAAAATATGATGATTATCGTTTTTAAACTAGAATACTTTTAACTTAAATTCTCTTTGGAGTGTATCTACAGTCGATAATTGCCAGAGCCAGTATTTTAACCTGATTGTGCTGTTTTGTAAGTCTTAACTTTAGATGTAAGAAAATGTGAGAAATTGATCTTTTTTAAGAAAGAATTATTCTTTTTTTTAAAAAAATAAATAAATAAATTTAATGAAATTTCACTTCATTATTTTTATGTGGGTGTTAAAACTTGTAATGCCATTATATTAGTTCTTACTGAGCTTCGAAACTATTGAATGAAATGAAGCTATTGATTTCGAACACGATTTTGAAAATAGTATGTTTTTTTTTTTCTTACAGACATTTTACGTATCATTTAAATAAGGATTGATTTGAAAGAAGAAATCCGGATACGTTTGACAGCGAAACTTAATCACATCTAAACCTCATTAAACTTAATTGCATTGATAATCAAACCACAACAAAAAAGTTAAAATTTAACATATGCCAATAAGAAATTTAAATCATAACAATAAAAGCACAGCAGGACATTTAAAAATACAGAAGAATAAAAGCGAACCAATTTTAGGTTCTTCATTAGAAACCCTTTGACAACTCAAGTGGAACGAACCATAAAGAATATCATCTTAAAAGAACATTGAACCAATTAACAAACAGTGAAGTCAAATAACAGCACAGGGGGAACGGAGCCATCATAAAAAAGGAAAGCAAAAATAGGAAGAACAAGTCCATAAACAGAAGAGTGAAGAAAAAAAAATTAAAATAAAATAAAAGTTAAGTCAATTGCAAACCTCAAAGCATTCAAAGGACAATTGATTGTTTTAATGCCTATTAAGCAAAATCATTAACTATTCGTTGAATTTTCTGATATTATCACTTTCCCTATGTAAAATAATATTAATATTTAAACATGTAAGGCGTGCCCAGTTTGTTAAATATGGACATATTATAATTTAAACAGCCAGATCGTATGACTTTGGCATGCTCTTTAAGCTCGGTACCCAGGGGCGTCTGGTTTCTTTAATGTACATGCATTTATTATCCAGACACTTAACGCAATAAATGAAACCGTTCCTGCTTAATATTTAAGCAGAAGATTCCATACAATCAAATTTATCATTATTAACAAATTGTCTAATGGTGTTGATATTCCTGATGTTGCGTTTCTATTTTTATAATTGGCTGATTCGTTTCGATCACCCTGTGCTTTTATTTGATAGACCGATTCACTGATTGGTTAAATGTTTTCTTTTAAGACAAGATTCTTTCTGGTCGCTGCCCTTGCGTTGACAAAGGGTTTCTGATAAAGAACACGAAACTGGTCCTCATTTATTCTTTTGTCTTTTTAAATGTTCTAGTGTGCTTTTATTGCTTTGATTTTAACAACAGAACATAGTTTGTATTTAGATTAAATCCTGACTCAAGATTAAAAACCTAAGAGTCTGCAATCCTTATGTTTCTTAGGATGAAGTATTTTATAAAATATGTTAGTCATAAACAGGATAATCTTGAAATGCTTTATTCAGATGTTACAGAAAGATAAACGTGTACCACAGGCTGTAGTGTAGCAACTGTCAGATGAAGCGTTCGAAGTGGCCTCCGGATGCACCAACACTTGCCCCATCATCGTCGTGAGGCTTGCCGGAGACGCTGAAACATGCCAATGTAACCGAATCATTCTGTTGTCATGCACTGTTTGTACATTGTGAACCAGTGTAACGTACACTAGGCTTTTCAGATAATCCCAGAGAAAAAAATCCAGAGGATTTAGGTCGGGAAAACGTGAAGGCTAAGCTTTTGGTCCTCCTCTGCTAATCCAATGGCCACAGTAGAAGCAGTTAGGATGTTATCAAGCAGTGAAGCTGAAACCAGGGTCGTTTCTACCATTAGGCAAGACTAGGCGGTCGCCTAGGACGGCCGAAGGACGGATTCCGTTTTTTTTTTTTGGTTGTTAAATAGGATTATCGTGTTTTTTTTTGGTTGTTGAATTGAAGATTTTGTTTTTGTTTTTTTTTGATGGGGGCGGCATTTGAAAGCCAGGGGGCGGCATTTTTCAGTTCTCGCCTAGGGTGGCAGAACACCGAGAAACGGCTCTGGCTGAAACGAACTGGAGCCCTGCACGAAACACAGTTGACGACACATGTGTAAATGAAATGAATATCCTCCAGCAATGCAGGTAAATCGGTTTCAAGGAAATGCCTTTAATCGTCCTAGGTGGCAGAAATACTGTTCCAGTGAGATAATCTTTAACAATACCAACTCAGACATTCAATAAGAACTTCTGCTGAAACCGTGCTTAATGATTGTGGATTTGCATCGACTCTGTGATGGCGGTTGTGGAAGTTCATAATGGCATTCCGGCTGAAGCAAGCTTCATCAGTGTAAACAACACATTGCTGAAATGTAGGTGCAGCTCACTACTGCAGATACCATTTGACACATGGAGTAAATCTGCAGGCGAGAGAACCCGCACGCACTGCACAGGATATGGATAGAGAAATTGTTGGACATATGGATAGAGAATTCTGTGTACACTCTGAGACAAGACTACTGTTGCGGCGACCTATCTAGTAAATGTTCCTGGATCATCTGCGACCAACTCAACCATCTGGAATCCGCACATGTTTGTTTCACCCTATTAATAGCAACAGCTCCGAACGATCCTGTTTCTTTAAGACGACGATGAATGGTAGTGAGCGTATCTTGGATGGACATCGTCCTTGCGGGGAGGTTCCCGGTAAAGACGCTGGGCCTCCCTACTGTTCCCATTTGCTCTTCCATAAGTATAATGGATGTCTGCCAACTCCGCATTAGAGTACCGGTTCGTGGTGACATAGTATATTTTGTTGCTGCAGAAAAATGATGAGAACACTTTGTTAAACCTATCTTGAATAACTAATGAAATACTCCACGATGGAATATTGAAGGTAAAAACTGGTATTGCTGCTGGTGAAGGCCACTTTGAACATCTCATCTAACTGTGCTACACCATAGCTTACGTGCATGTTAATCTTTCTGTAACATCTGAATAAAGCATTTCTGCACATGTTCATATGGATTCATCGATCTTCATTTTGCTACTTTGTATTAGGCCATCAAGTTTGGCACACCATTTCACGACCACCCTGTATTTCTTGACTTTCAGATAAATATGTGTAAGAAAAGGTAAGATGGGCTTTAAGACATTTCTAAATAAAAATAAGGAAAGTTCAGCCCGCACACAAACAGCATAAAAGTGTAAAAATTAAAAATATAAAACATTAAAATTTTTTTAAAAGAAGTTCCATAGTTCTTTAGTGAAGAAGCCACGTCTAAGTGTTGGCGAAAGCTATGGAACTTCTTTTAAAAAAAAATTAATGTTTTAATTTTTAGACTTTTATGCTGTTTGTGTGCGAGTTGAATTTTTAATCAACGTTATTGGCATCGTAAAAAACTTTATATTATAAAAATAAGGAAAGAAAGCAAAGAAATTTGAACCGAATCGATAAGGTTGTCGTTTCGTTTCTCGCCGAAATGACCTCACAATCAGTATCTTCGATTCCTAAAAATAAACCGTCTGAGAAAATTCTAATTCTATTGTGCATTTATTCTTTGTTTTAATTTGTAATGAACTGTTTATATCAGTCCAATATACTAATCTATTAAACTAAAAAGTTTTTCTATTAACATTTCGTTGCGCCAGTGTCGCCCTTCCCAAAAAAAAGAATGCAAGAACATACAAATCGTGGCTCTGGCAATGCTCGTCCAGTTTGAAGAAAATCTTATACATTCACCCGACGCTCTTTCGTTTTACTCCAGTCATCACTATAAATATAAATAACGAGTTTACAAATAATATCTCATCGTTGCTGAGAAGATGCCTTTTACAACTTTGCCGCGAAAACTGATCGGAAAGCTTCATTTCCTTTTCCAGTATGAGAGAAGTACAAAGGACATGAATGCGCGCCAGTCACTCGTCGCCTCCAGTCGCCCAAGTCCGTTACCGCAACGCAGACATTAACACATGAGCGTCTAACTCAAGAATACATAAAGGATGAAAAGTAAATTAATTTGGTGTATTACAGTAGATATTATACATAAAATATCATAACTAACGGTAACTTTTTTTTTTTTTTTAATGTGAATGAAGGAAAACATTTTCCGAAAAGACAATCAAAAGATTTAGCAGATGTTTGACAAGACTCAGAGAAAAAGAACTTTTGGAAAGTCTATGAAATAGATTTCCAAAGTGTTTGATTTTAAATAATCTATATTATGAAAATGCTTAAAAAGTAAGAATCACTGAAAACTAAATGACCATCTTTTTATCTTCAGTCTTTTGTATCTGAATACCAGACTATTCGTAACTGCAGACTGAGATCTATGGAATTGTTATTAAGAATAACCCCCCAAAAAATTATTGATTTTGTCCGGAAAGTCAGAGGGTTGACACCCCTAATCTTTATTTTTTTTTCTGTTTCAATGTTTTGATTTATTGATTGTTTCTTCCGAAGCATTCCAAGATCCTTCGATGTTCAATTTTTCAATCTCTTTCTGACCTGTAATTTTTTTTTATCAGTTATTGAAATTGTTTAATCTCAATCATTGATTTATTTTATCGAAGAGTAACGAAATTATTCATTACGTCATTCAAGAAATATATTGTTCGTGACCCAAGTCACGATTTCTCTAATCATAGACCCTTGTTTTTACGTAAAAAAAAAAAAAAAAAAAAAAATTCACTCAAATGTGATAAGAAACAAATGAAGAGGTCAAGGAATATTTACCAACGATAAGGTTCTTTCAGGAAAGAGGTGATAATCGTATGTTAAACTGACACAAGCAAGATAAATACTTTGATTTATATTTTATTATTCAATGTTGAGATTCTGATGCTTTTTTTTTCACTTTGCAGGCATTTGTATATATTGAACTACTTATTCGAATCAATATGATACCATAATTCTTAAAGATGTCAGGAAGTTTAGGAATTTATAAGAAACGGGATGCTGATGAAGAATACTTTCGTGAGAAAGATGGTTCCCTGGGAAAATCTGACATCAGTGATTCCGAAATCGAACTTCAAAATATCCCCACAAATGACCCAAATTACGATTCGGAGGAAAAGGGAATCGTGAATAAAGGGTTTCAGAACGACGATGTACTCGACTTCAGCAAAAGTGACACCGAAAACATCGACGAACCCAATGCAATTGGTGATTCCACTCCAAGTGAAATTAATAGAGACATTGATAGTGTTGACAACAATGTGGATCAAAATCAATTCAAAGGAGTAGATGAAAAACTTTCAGCAGACGACGAGATACAGCACAATAGTCACTATCAGTCGAATTTCAAAGAATTAAATAATCACAAAGATCATGAATCAGTGAATATTAATATTCAAGTAAGTCAATTCCTTTCATTTAAAGTAAAATTTCATTAAACATTTTGCAAGAGTTTACTTAAATGTACTCATAATTTTGCTATTTCAAATCATTTTTTTTGAATAAAATAATTGTTCAAATAACCTTTTTTTTTTATTTTTTCAATTGTAAAGGTAGACTTAAAAATCACTTCAGCTTTTTAGTCATCATTTAAGAAAACCTTCAATATTATTTACTTTGCACTTGCATGATTTTCATTCGTAACACCTACGATTCTGGAAGAAAAAAAAAAATTCCATTTTTCTCTTATTTCTTCTAACAAATTCTAACTTTCTTAATCGTGAAGTGAAGATGAAAATAGTTCGTTGGTTCTAGTTTCGATCCTAGAAAACTAGATGTAAATACATTTCTTCAATGTTAATTTACTGAATGTTATTTATGTATATAAACAATTATATCTCGTTTTACGTCGTTTCGACTTTTTTTTTTTGTCAATAAAAATAGGAAAAACATCAAAGTTAACTCACTAACATCAGTGTATTATACTTCACCTATTTAACATATTAGAACATATTAGAAACCCATAAAAATTTAAAATATCAAATCGCTGTCACCCATCAGATGTTTTTTTTTTTCGTTTTTCTTTACATTAGTGTCAATGAAAATGTAAAATTTATTCAAAAGAATGTAAAAATGTTGAACTATCGAATGACTTATTATATTTCTATGCGCCGATGTTATTAGCGACATTGTGAGGTTATTTAAAGCGGTTTGTAGGGGGTCTAGGTCGATTTTTAAAGAGTTTAAAAAATCCAATTTAAGTCGTTAGCTTTGGAACGAATTAATGACGTAAGGCAAGATTTAATTGTATATATTTTTGTAAATATATTGTTTTGATGTTACTCAGTTGGTATAAGATCACGTGACGATTACAAAGTAATGTTATATTCTTATTTTATTACTTGAAAAACCACGTAAAATACCTTTCAACAAAGATTGCCCTCCCCTCTCCCGTTTACATTCCTTAGGAGGCGAATATCTAAAATTCGTCGAATTGATATGTTGTAGATTTTGACAAAGAACATTCACATCAAATTTCGTGTTTCCAACTAAAGAGATTTCGTACCTCTATATGCATAACCTTCAAGAATGCTCCCCCCCCCCGAGATTCTCCAGATCCAGGTTTTCGTTGTTTATTCATTTTTCTGGATACATATGAATCTTCGAGCAAAATTTGGAAAAGATCCGATTAGAAATGGTGACAATGTTTCAAGACAAACAAACAAGGAAACACTCACGCTTATTATGTAGATACATATTTTTGTACAAGTATGACTTTGCTGTCTCTGAAAGCCCACCTCACCACTGTCAATTTGTTTTGCAAATCGTAAGATATTGGCCTTTGATTCACTACAGGTCCCTGCTTAATATCGAAGGTTTTAAATCTTTTTCCGTGCTGCTTCTTTTAATGGTTTTTCTTCTTCATTCACTGATCGAAACTAACATCAAAATATTTCTTTTAATCAAATCTTAAGAAAAAAATATGAAGGAATACAGATGATTGCTTTAAAATGAAATGAATTTTAAAATCAATGCTTGTTTCTAGCTCAATTATCAAGGAATACTGTAATATTTGATAAAACAAATGATCTTGGCCCTATATAGTAAATAGCCTAACATTTAACATTTTAATGTCTTCAAATCTTTTATTTCCTTAAATTCTGTTTATGAAATAATAAATTTTACGTGCCTAATAATTGAAGAAAATTATAACTACGGAAGGCACAAAGGAACCAAAAAAAAACCAAACGAACCATCGGTGGAGTTTGGCGGGATGATGAGTCCTAAAGAGGACGAAACGGCCGTCCCAGTGTCTCCCCGGTGACAGCTCGAGGTGCGAAATCTTTTTGGTTTCTTTATACCTTCCATAGTTGCCATTTTCTGTTTAAGGAATTACCATTTTAACCAAACTTTTAGCCATTTAAAATAAGACTAACTAATAAACTTTTATTTCTTAATTTTCTGATTATTTTCACATTGTTTTTATTCAGTAATAAAAAAAAAATAGAAATATTTCTGAATGTTGAAGAACAACAGTTTCTTCGCTATTTGTACATTTCAATGTGATTTTTTTTGTTCTATTCCAGGATGAAGAATCCGAAAAAAGCAACTTCGTTGAGAAAAGTATGGACCAAATAAAGAAGCCACTCAAGTATTTCTATCGAACCATAAAACCATTCCTACCTTTGATTCTCTTAGTAGCTTACATTGTATTCCTTGGTGTCGCCATTGCTCATGACTGGGATCAGTGCAAGAATTACTGCAGTGGATCGAAATTTCTGACTGTTTTATCAATAATAGTATTTACAGGACTTCTGTATTTTCATGTTATAAAGAAGTATTTTTCCAAATCTATTGGGAAATGTTGCTCACCATTAGTGCAATTAATAGGAAAAATTGTAAACTTACGTTGTTTTGCATTGTAAGTACTATATTTTAATTATTTCTTTCTTCTTTTTATTGAAAAAGCCTTAAAATTATTTTTTAAATTCCATTTTAAATAAAGAAAATGGGGTAATGATAATTGGATACGAGGCATTTTCCCATTCCTAGTGAGGTTGTCTCAAATAACGAACCAAAAATAATGAATCAATCTCATATGGAGTAGGTACATCCCACATAGACGATTTTTAGGATTAGGATTTTTAATTTGCTAAATATTAACAATTATTCACTTTTCAAACTGAATTTAACATTTTCTCGATCATATCTGTTAAATTAAGAGTTATTTTTTTAGAATTCACTTACGCATTAGTTAATCAGTTTCTTACTTCTTGAAATCTTAGTTCTTGGCATGTCCAATTATAAATAGATATATCAACCTTCATTAAATACCTTTATTTGTTGGCCATTTTTATTTTTTATTATTTCTTATTAATGTGATTAATATCAAAACAGAAACACTGAAACTAAGAAGTCCAATCAAAACTATTAAAGTATGAAATTTAATGCATTTCACCTCTTTGAAAACGAGATTCTTCAAACTATATTGTATGACTAAAAGCAGTAAATGTTATTTTTACGCCAAATCACTGCAAGTCTATCAGACTAAAAATTCATAGGTAATAACAATTTTTAATGAAAACAAAGGATTTAATGTGTCAGAAATTAAAATTAAGAATTATTAAATAAAAGCATAAAGAAATGAAAAATATCTGAGCTTTCAACCGTGAGAGTCTGGGATGGCCGTTTCTTTCTCTTTGTGGACTCATCAGCCAGACCCAATTACCAGATGAAATGCTCAGAAGTGTAAAAATGATAAGGGAAACCACTCCCGTACCCAGCTGTGGTCCCCTCCAAAATAAAGTACATTTACAAAAGAATTTCAAATTCCTTTGCGCCTGAAGGTTCCGCAGGCCAGGATTTCAAATGTTGCCTGTTTTAGTTTATTTTTTAATTGTGTTTTCTTCTGGAGGAGATTACAGCGGGAATGATTTCTTTATCACAGCTGACAACTGAATCCTTATTGTGTAGGTATACAGCATATGCACTTTGATCTAACGTGCATATTTTCTAAGATACCACCAGCCTGCATTTAGCTTTATTTATTTTTTTTCGCTCTACAGTTTAACAACCTTACAACGAGACAGCCTGTGTGTTTGGTTCTTTTTTCCTGTATGTTCATCAGTATGTAACATGTAACGCGTTTTGAAGTCTGCATTCCCAGGTCTTTCTTTGCGCGCCCGCTACATACTTTGTCTTGAGACATTTAACTGAAGTGCCATTATCTTCTGGATGGGTTGCTGATTTCTCCGAATTCGGGCCTTTAGCATACTTGGTATTCTCTTATAGCGAGGACAACCACTTCTTCTAGATTCTTAACATTTTTCGTTGTGAGGTATCGGCTTCTGGTAGGAAAATCCAAATTTCTTGTAACCCAATGTTCTTCAATTACCGTAATACATCTGGGTTAAATAATTGTACGCTTTCCTTTTAGGTCGTTAAGTAAACGTTCGTTTTGAACTAATTTACAGAAAGTGAAAAAGCCTCAAGTGAAAAACAAAAATAACATTAATGATTAGTGTTTGGAAAAAGGATTAAATTCTCTGCAATGACATTAACCCTGAAATGTATAATGTGCATTTGATTTCATTTACTTAAAACTATAAAACTATTTACTGATTCATGCTTGACTGTTGTTAAGATTCCTGGTTCGCAACTGCTTTCTTCTCTTCCGATGAACGAACTTCGATGACATTTTTTTTTTAAAAAATCACATTCCTTAGAAAAGAAACATTTTAAAATTATTCTGAATCGTCGCATCAGATATTGTTAATAATTACATCAAGTAAAATGAAATTGGAATGAGCCCCACCCCCCCGAAACAAAATTCTGGCTACGGGTGTGAATTGTTTCAATGTTGCAGACAGTTTATTTGTTTCTTAGTTTTCAGTCTTACTTTTAATTGAGAAAATCCGTTGTTTTTATAAACAGCTGAATCCCAGCGCTGTTTTGCACCATTTTCCCATCGAAATAGAGCTCTCAGGTTATTTTTTCAAGATGTTTGAGATAATAGTTTAGTATTTGGGATTTTTTTCCAATGAAACCTAAGTACGAAAGGATTAATTGAGAGTTGGTTTATCTAAATGTAGACAATGGTCTATGAAATAACTACGATAATGTCAATGATATTTATGTATTCAATATGAAGGGGGAACCTCACTGTAAATTAAAAATTATATGTAATTGTGGGTAATAACATTATGTGTAATAGAGATTGATTTCTTTAAATTTGTTTTTAATTATTTTTGTTTTCTCTAGGGTTACGTACATTGTAATGTTTGCTGCTATGTTGATCTTCATAATTATTGATTCCAGTGAGAACCGGGAAAGATTAATTTCCTTTGCAGGACTTTGGGTTCTCCTTATATTCGGATACATCTTCTCCAAACACCCAAAAAAGGTAAAATAAATTTTAAGTAAAGATATAAAAATATATCAATATTTTGTTTAGTTTTTATCTTTAGTAAGTAGATTTCACTCCTAATCAAAATTAAACATAAGTAATTAATGTTTAGAATTAAAATTAAATGTGTAACAAAGCAGAATCAAGTCATCGGATAATTTTACTTAATATATAACTTTTGTTCCATATTTCAATTGTTATACTGATTTAATGGCAATGATTGATAGATAGAAATAGATACAGATAGATTTATATTCTTATAGACAAATGTATTGAACGAAACTACAAAATCTGATTTTAGACCAAATTGACTAAAAAATATTGCTTAAAGGTTTGTAAAAATATGTTTTTGATATATTTGATTCCAAAAAAAGTATTTGTATTCAATAATCACTAAAGACAATCTTAGTCTAATAACGCTATTAATTTATTGTTATACACAGCGTTTCGGAAAATTTATCGTTAAACAACAATCAATTTAATAAAAACAATAATATTTTGCAATTTTTTTTAATAATATCATGTTGTTGCAGATGAAATGTTTTATAACCTCTTTCATTTGGTGCATATTTTTGAGGGCTTACAACGTCGTTTGTGATACGCAAATTTAAAGCAGCAAATCTGCTGCATATAAGGCAGTAATCAATTAGTTTGTGGCATCAGTTCCAAGTGCAGCGTGGTCCCTGAAAGTCGACGATGGATTCTAGTCAACTTCGTGTGATTTTCCTATTTGAGTTTAAACTGAGACACTACAGTATAGGCAGTTCGCAACATGAATACGCCATTGGACACAAAGAATGAACTCATGACAGTACTTTGGTTTACGAAATTCCGATCTGGCGATGTAAGCCTCACAAATGAATTCCGCTGGTGAAAAGCGTCAAACAATTCGAGAGAACTTAAACTGCAAATGCACTAAACAACAGTTTCTCAACTTTGGTGGCAAAAGATAAAATGAATCCCATACGAGTTGAGAGAACAACACAAACCACCAGGATTGGATGTCTGCTCTTCTCCGCTTCTCAGCAACCAAACGAACGACATTTTGAAACGCATTATCACGTATGAAGAGAAATGGATAAACGTTTGGCACAACGGCTCGACAACATTGAGGTTCCGAAACACCACCCTTAAGCCCGTTACTTGATCCCAGGAAGACGATAGTCAGTGTTTGGTTGTCCACAGCTGGTGTGATTCGTTTCTTATTCTTATCGCCGGATCAAACAATAGCAGCAGATAGGTACTACCACGAACTTGACATTACGCACAGATAGATTTCGACCAAACAGCCAGCATTAGTCAATGGTCCTGGACCCATACTTCTCCAGAACCAACGCTAGACCCAAAGATGCATGCCAGACGACCCGTAAGTTACACCAGTTGAATTATGAAACATTACTTCATCCTCCTTGTTCACCAGATCTATCCCCTACGGACTATCAAGTATCTGGACAGTTGAAATCGCATATCATGTTCAGTAGCATGAAGTTTTCTTTTTTTCACGACGGCAACAGAAACTTATGTCTCCTTTAGTATTGCTGACGGCATTTATTTTGATTCATAACCTTCATTTCGCACAGAGTGCTGATGATTGAATTTTACATTTATTTTGCGACATTTCATTGTAACAACGCTCTCATCTCAATAGAAAAAAGCTTTAAAATCTGTTAGTTTTCATATTATAGTTTGTTTTTCTATTTGCACTATTTATTTTTACCTAAAATACTATTGTAATATGGAATCCAATTACTATTAGCTTTGTTTACTTCACTATTTAGAAGTTGGACTACTGGACTTGTACATTTTAAGCTTTGTTTAAGTGCATAAGCCAAACTTATAATTTATCTCCGTCATAAATTATTTCAAAAAAAGTTCCTTTAATTTTCTCAAATTTAGATGTTACTTAAAATGATTTTTACGTATGATCTATTCATTTTTGTTAAGAAAGAAAACTTTATTTTCTCATTTCTTGAAAAGTTCATTTTTTTAGGAATTGTGCCTATTATCCTATTCATTTAAAATTTCTTTTTCTATTTTATTATAGGTGATTTTTCGTCAAGTGGCTTGGGGAGTTGTTTTACAGTTCGTTTTTGCTATTCTCATCCTTCGATGGGAAGTTGGCAGATCAGTGTTCCAGTGCCTTGGTGACAAAGTATCTACTTTCCTCTCCTACACAGATCAAGGCTCTATGTTTATCTATGGCTATTTAGTAACAGGAACACTTCAGTCCGGAAACTTTTCAATTACCAATGCAACTTTAAACAATGAAGTTTTTGCTGAAGGAGGGAGAATCGCAGGACTGATCAGTCTTCCACCTCAACCAGGGGTGTTCGCCTTTAAGGTAAAAAGTTATTACATCATTATTATTAAGTACATTTCTTCTTTTTTTTACTTAAATGAAGTAAATACAACGAAGTCGCAAATAATTTATTAAATGCTAGACCATTAAATAAAGTTCTTCATTTAACTTTAATAATGTGCAGTGGTATAACGACACCTGGGCTCAAAGCAGGGGCGGCTTAAAGCCCGTGGGACCCGTGCGGCCGCACGGGGCGCCGACGTTGGAGGGCGCCAGAATGGGTATAGAAAATATAGTGTTGAAAATGGGAATTCGAACAACGAATTTGTATTTGTGACAATCTGACAGTGATCAATTTCGATATGAACGGTGCCATCTGGAGTGGGGGCAGGCTAGGAGTGGGGGTTGTGCAGGGGCGCCAAATGTCTATTCTTCCACGGGTGACATTTTGTTCTTGAACCGCTCCTGACTCAAAGCCACGAACTCATAACGACTTGTTGGTTCATACGTCGATCTACTTTGTACTCTATTTCTTCGTAACAATTATATTATTGAGTAGATAGCTTCAAAATTTCTAGGCAGAACGTCAACGGCGTAATTACAATCCAGAAAAAGATAAAATTTTAACAATTATCAATGAAAATATAAAAAAAATGTAAGCTATAGAGTGGGATAGTAGATAAAATGTGAAGAATTATAGTTCCAGTAAAATAAACTTTAAGTTAATAAGATATCTATTCATAATTTTCAGAGATGAATTTATTTAGATGTCAAACTGAAAAATACTAAATTTTCAGCAACAATCTTGTGATTTGAATAGTGTAATTCATTATTGTAAGTAAAACAACAAAACAAAAAAATCTGATTTTATTTTATTTGGTACTCCTGAAAAGTTGAAAACAAATATTTAAATGACAGCATTTTATATTTATACATAAATCCACAGAAAAAAGCAGAAGAAAAAAAGAAACCTCTATTCATAAGCGTTCAAATGTATTATTTTGTAGCAGGACCCGTTGTTATCAGTTATCCATTGATGATCCTCCTCAGTATTCAAATGTAATGAATATTCATTTCAATTTTAATGAGCCGTGATTACTATTCGATTTGTCAATAAACTAGTAATTGACATAAAGTGATGATTTTATGAAACAAAAACTAAACCCTGAATGTGTTTAAGACATGGACTAGTAATTACATTACTACAAATGTACAGGCAGCCCTCGTTTTACGCCTACAGTGACGTCGTAAATCGAATCGACGTAAAACGAACCTATTATATAATGTAAACATGTGGGGATGCGATCCACACATCCTAAAATATATTGGTAATATTTAATTAAACCATGCTAATATAAGTTTTTATGACTAAAATTAAATGTAAAATATTTACGTACTTTCCTAAATTAACATAAATGAATAAATAATAACTTATTACATACATACAGTGTAAAGTGTGTCAGGGTACATTCTTTTTACCAGACATGGGCACACTTATTTTTAAAAACTTATCACGATTAATTGTAATACGTATTTACCACAGCATTCACAGACAATCAATGCAGGATGGCTGAGTGAAACAGAAGTGAGGGAGGGAGGAGCCACGTGGACCAAATGGGCGGAGCCTAAGTGCAGCTGTTAAGTTGACTGCGTTCACCGTTTACCGCTGCATTTTCGCTCAAGAAATTTAATTTTTCTTTTTTTCGGATTTTTTTTTATTGCTTTAAAATATAATTTTCCTGATTTTAGTCTAAATTCTAAATCGGAGTAAATCTGAATCGTCGTAAATTGAACCGTCGTAAAACGAGGACTGCTTGTCATCGTATTTCGCCTTCATCACAACCAGTCCCTTCACCAGTTTATAAAATCTCTATATTCAATCTTACAGATTTCACATTTTTCATTTTTATATTTTTAAAGGAACTTGTGTTTTTGTTTTTTTTTTTATCATTTCAACACAATTAGGATAGAGATAGAGTTATAAAAACATGTTTTTCTATTCTAATTGTTTATATCGGAATTCAATGTGTTCTTTCTCTGTCACTCGACCGGGATACATTTTAATAAAATAGATTTATAAATAGATATTTTGTTTTGTTTGTTCACTTAGGGGATAATGCTTGCCTTTTTTGTTTTGGTCTTAATTTCTGATTCATGAATGTCTTTGCTTTCAAAATGTTTCAAAACTATATAAATGTATTAATTATTGCCTCGTTTTAATCATCTTAGCTGAACTACAAGATTTCTATTGCAAAAGAGCGACAGTAGATTGCAACTTTTGCTATAACTTCTTACATTCGGGATTCTCTGAAATGCGAACAGTAATAATTCAACACTGATAATTCTTAGGGATTAATGTTATATTTAAAAATGTGTCTATCTTGTAAATTAGTTTATTTAATCATCGTATTTTACCTAAGTTTCAATCACTCACTGAAATTTACTTTCAAATTTTTTTCATTCTCTTCTTATATGGATATTATTATACTTCTAGGTGCTGTCAGTGATATTTTTCTTCAGTTTTTTCGTCTCAGTCTTATTTTATTACGGTGCTCTACAATGGCTCATCATTAAACTTGGCTGGTGTTTGCAAGTGACAGTTGGAACCACAGCAGCAGAATCCGTTAATGCTTCAGCGAATATTTTTCTTGGTCAGGTAAAAATTAATATTTACTTTTATTCTAACTTAAAGTCTATTTAACAGTTTGAAATTATATAAACTTAGCATAAAATCAAAAGTATTCTTCTATTCAGAAAAAAAAAATCCTTGCTGAATAAAAAGAAGGATTAAAAAGGTATTTTTCAACTCGTCAGAGGTAAAATTTAATCTTGTTTTGTTTATTGGTAATTTTAAAGAGAATTTCTGTTTTTGTCTTTTTCATTGCACCAAAGACAGAATTCTTCCCCATATTTCATTTCGTTCCTCTTCTATATAGTTCGTAATAACCCTTTATTTTTGTTCTCAGTTGTCTTGCATTGCAATTGTTTTACATCCCATTTGAAAAACTGTCTCTGTTGTGGTTTTATTAGCGACCCATTTGGGAGCTATTGCGTTTGTTCCGTGCGTTCGTCCTTGTCTGTCCTTCCCTAAAAACTCCCGAACGGAAGGTTGAATCGGCAAACGGACTTCACCATCATATTCAGAGGCCCAAGCAGCGTAGGGTATTTCCATTGGTATTTCTGGAAAAATGCGGAGAGAGTCGACTGTTTGCTGCCGCAATTTTGGGAAGTTTTGGCTTGATAACTACTGACTCGATTGATTTGAAATTTGGATTTACTTTAGTTTAGATTTATATTTTTATTCGATTGTATCTATAACAGTTTGCGGACACAGTCAACTGTGTCCACATTTTTCCGGATAGGCAGAAATAAAAAATATTAAATTTTATAGTATACTATAGTAAATTAAAGCATATCTAAATTCCAAATCAATCGAGTCAGTAGTTATCCAAGAAAAATTCCTAAACTTCACCTTTTTTATTTTCTTGTTTCCAAATAATATCAGCAAACCCTGAGCTTTATTTCTCTGACTCTTCTCTCGTTGCATCACACACACGCAGAGGGAGTAAAAAGAGATTCTTAACAATAATTTGATGAGCACGGAAAGGATTTTATTTATTTTTCTTTCTCCCTTCCCAGCCCATTCCTAAGGTTCCAATTCTCGGGAAATTGTTTAAAACTAATCATGAAACAATATTAGATTAAAAGTATGACAACACAGACCACTAAAAAACGTTTATATAAAACTATTAGAAAGAGAGTATGTATTAAAAAACAATTCATAAGATTGGTCAATTATTAAATAAAACAAACGCCTGTCCTTGGGCGTAACATATTGATACATTTCCTTCACTGATATTTAGTCGTTGTAACAAGTTTTCGTTGTTAAAATAAGGACCGATTCCATGCATTTTCTGAGATGCGTATCAGCCGTCTGTCCTAAAATAGAAGGTTTAAGAAAGTTAATACTGTTACCAGTTTCTCTGACATGGGAAACAGGTTTGTGCGATAGATCACCTCGCTGTATAGCCCTTCTATGGTCCGATATACGCTCCCTAGCTTGCGACGAGTTTCGCCGATATAATGACAGTCATTATGCAAGCAGTGTAACAAATATACGAGCCCTTTCACAGTAACAGGGTCAGGAACATCTTTGACCAATCTTGTAAGAGAAGCAGTGGAGCACTTGTTAAGAGCAGTGAGGGTAACGTTAAAATCACGTAAAATTTTTTTCACAATGGGGAAGATACTGGATGATAGTCCAGAGTTGCATAAACCGGTCTACTAGAGGATCTGTTAAGCGGAGTTGGTTGAAGGTTATTATAAATGTGAAACAAAGTCGAAGCTGAAGCGAGGGAAAGCTTTATATTTCATTCAGTTTCATAATTTTAAAATTGTATGTTAACAGCATTTTAATATTGAAAATATAATTTTATTAAAGTTTAGAATTTTGATCTTTTAATTGGCTTTTATTGACTGTTTCAGACCGAAGCTCCTCTAATAGTCAGACCATTCTTACATAAAATGACGAAGTCTGAATTGCATGCTGTGATGACAGGAGGATTTGCAACAATTGCAGGAACCGTCTTAGCTGCTTATATTAGCTTTGGAGTAAGTGGATTATTTTTGTACAATCTTATTTTTTACTACTCTTCTACATTTGGAATCTAATTAGGACAATAATTAAAAAGAAAATGTTTCTTTCCTACTCTTTTCTCTCAAATATATTTGATGTCCGATGAAAAGACTCAGAAAAAAAAAAATCATCAAAAACCTTTTAACATTTTTTGCCTGAAAAAAAAACAAAAACAAACAAACAAAACCACTAAATTACCTTATATTTGTGATTTTTTCTTATTTAAATATCACTATATATTATTTCTCAAAGGTGTTTTGTTGTCGGAACGCCATATTTCCCTTAATGCTTCATCAAAATCAATGATTGAAACATCATTTTGAAAATTACGTTCCCCGCTAATGACGAAAATAAACAAATTGTTTAAAATTAATGTTTTCTTTAAAAAACTTTATTTTAAAAACCTTTTTATAAAAATATAGACACGCTTTAATAAAAGCGACTTATTTTTCGAAAGCGAAACAGCATTTCAAATAATTCTACAGCGTCGTAAACTTGAAATATATCCTTTTTTGAATAAAAATATACTTTAAAATGATATTTCATCGTTTATTTAATAAGAACACATAAAAAAAAAAACCAAAGATTTATATTTTAATAAAAATAAACGATTTATTACAATAAAAAAACATAAAAATTTGTCAACTTCTCATATATTATTTCTCAAAGGTGTTTTTTTTATCTCCCTTAATACTTAGCAAAATCAATGATTGAGATACCATTTTGAAGATTACGTTCACTGCTAATGACGAAAAATCAACAAATTGTTTAAAATTAATGTTTTCGTTAAAAAACTTTAATTTTAAAAACCTTTTTGTAAAAATGTAGAAGACGCCATCTATTGACAATCTGTTCATTTATTTATCTCCACATTACCATTCGGTAACTGATCAAGATACCATACGAATTATTCGCACGGGTCAACCTTTTTATAAAAATGTAGAAGGCGCCATCTATTGACAATTTGTTCATTTATTTATTTATTCCACATTTCCATTCGGTGACTGATCAAGGTACCATGCGAATTATTCGCACGGGTCAACCATTTTATAAAAATGGAGATGGCGCCATCTATTGACAATGTGTTTAACTATCATGCATGACAGCTGTTGGATTTGTTTATTATTTCTCAAAGATGGTTTTTTTTGTTGCGAATTATTCGCACGGGTCAACTACTCATAAAAAATTGATAATATTTTTTTTGTTGTTATTGAAAGGAAAAAATAATTTCTAAAGACGAGCATTCCATTTCATTTCAAACAATAGCGAACAAGTAACTTATTTATAAAAGGCAAAACCCACTGATTCCCTCACACACAGCCGAAACCCCAGAACCTAGAAACGTTGGAACTTTGAACCTAGGAACTTAATCGTCCACTAATAAAGGATTTTTGGAAATGTCACCCATAAAGGGTTTTAATTATGTAATTAAAAAATATCCTACAACTAAAAAGTTAAGTAGGTACGCATCATTTACCTCACATTTAAATTTACATATTTGCTCGATTGCTCTTATTGCAATCGAGCATCATATTTAGTCGCCCGTACGCAGTCAGTGTTTTTGATACGTTTCTGAAATATGCCGCTTAAAAATGCATTTTTTTTTTGGTTCTCCAATTTTCTCCACGCATTGCATGGTATATTCATTACGATATCTGACTAGAATATCGTCCGTTTTACCAGCAGAAATCAGTTTGATGTAAAGGCCCCGACAAAATTTTCAGCCAGGGGCCTCATGGAAGCTTGATTCGCCACTGCTCGACAACCGGTTGAGCTAGAAACGCCAAATTTGACATGAATGTTCTTTGTCGAAATCAAAAAGACCTGTATTCAACGAATTTTCGATATGTAAGGGGTGTAATCAGGTGGCCAACTTTCTTAAAAGCGCCATACATCCACCTGCAGGTGACTCTTTTGTTGATTATTGTTTATTTTATTGTTTATTTGTTGTTTTTTCATGTATTTTGCTGTAAAGCGCCCCCTAGAAAACTTTTTTGACCTATTTTTTGCACAATCCTTTTCCGCGTCCTTTGAATAGTCTTTACACAAATTTTGGTGTCACTCCGCTTATTGGTTACTGCTTCAGTGTGTTCCGAATAGGTCAAGTTTAATTACGATCACCTTACATAAAGATAAGAGTCGTTTATGAAGACGTATTTGTTTTCAATTTTTTTTTCGCATCACCGCAAGTTTCTTTGGAAACTTCTTTCTTTAAGTGAGGAATAGAAGAATTGTATTTTAAATACAAGAAAAAACAAAAAACAAACAAACTTGCTTTTTCTTTGAATTGACTTTTTTCTTTTTGTCTTTTTGGATAGGTGAATGCCAGTCATTTATTATCAGCATCAGTAATGTCGGCTCCTGCAGCTCTGGCCTATTCCAAACTGTTTTATCCAGAAACTGAAATATCCAGAACAAATGCATCTGACATCAAAATAGAAAAACCGTAAGAGTCTCAATTTTAAAGTTATGAAATTTCAAGATAACTATTATCTACCTACATTATTAATGTCATTATATTTCGTTTTGATAATTAGGTATTATAATGTGTAACTTTCATTACAGAGAAGAAAACAATGCCTTAGAAGCAGCCAGCAAAGGTGTAATGAATGCCATTCAGTTGGTTTTTGGAATCATCGCCAACCTCATCGCTTTCATTGCCTTCATTTATTTCGTAGATCAAGTCATTATGTTTTTTGGTTCCTTAGTTGGTTGGGAAATTAGTATGACAGTAAGTAACTAATTGATTCTTTTCTAATAACAATATTGTTTTCTTTAATATTTTTAAAGAGTTTGATGTTCGAGGAATTAATCATCAGCTTTTTATTCTTATTATTATTATTAGGGGAGGTGGTGGTAATATGGACCACTTTTTTATTTTTGACAAAATCTTGAATTTCAAGTGGCTCTAATGTATGAAAATCGTCAGTAGCATTAGTATACATATCGTGTGAGATAAATATCACACATTTTTAAATAAATATTTAAAACTCTTGAATAGGTACAATTATTTAGAACATTCTACAAAAAAATGAATTGTTGAACTGGGGTTGTAATATGAAACAGATGTTAAAATGCAACAATACTTCTTTATTATTGCTATTATAGTAAAAAAATCATTTATTGTTGATACTTTAATGCATTGTTTTGCTTCACATCAATAGAAAATATAGAAACTACAGAGAAAAAGTAAAAATTAATGCTGAACACTTTATAATTGAACGAAAACGCTCAATTAAAAATTGCAAGTCTTTCATGAGCAAAAATCTGCTGATTTGGTGTTTTCTTGCATTTACCATATCTTCTTGAAGCCATTTCTGCCTTAAGTCCCTTCTTTTCAGGTCCTAATTTGCTTCTTGGCATCGTGAGGTTGTATTATGGAACACCTGTTTCATATTACCACCAGTCGCCATATGGAAATTGACTGATCCATTCTCAGTAATAAAATATTAATTCTTAAGTACTGAATACATCATTTTGTAGTTCAGTTAATTAATAATGATATACAATATAAGCAAAACCTCATTCGTATTAATAACAGTACCAGAAATTGTGTTGAATCTTACCCTGTAAAAACTTTCAGGCTTACGAAAACACACTACTTCTTCTCACAACCATACACAACGAAATACTGAAGTTACCTACCTCTAGGTGGCTAAAAGGAACACCAGCGATAGAAATTAGAGCGGTTTCCGGATGATAGCAGCTACTTGCACAAAAATTGCTGTTTCATATTACAACCCTGTTCCATATTACCACCTTCTCCCCTATTATTTGTTTTGTTGTTTTGCAATTGACTGCGTTATTTTTCAAGTTGTCTCACCATTATTTTAGTCCTTACTTAAAAGTTTTTGAAAATATTCAGAATTTCGGATTCTGGGATGAGATCAAACAGAAATCTTGCTCATTCTTTGGATGAAAGATGGTTGAAGTTTTCTTTTTGAAAATTTTAGAAAATGATTGAATAAACAATATTCTTGAGAAGACGATTGATTTATTAAATTTATAGTAACAATAATGGCTTAGATTCTAAAGGATCTCAGTTACTCGGGAAGAAATCCTAGATAACTAAATGTTAAGAGAGAGAGAGATGAAATAAATGTAAATCAAAGCACAACAATTAAAATTGCTTAATAACAACTGAATCCTAACAAAAATATTAAGATTGCACTTAGTAAAGATAAAAGAAAAAGTGAAATTAAGCCCATATTAGTGTTAGAGAGCTCCCATTTCCAACAATTCTTCTTTTCCAGTATTCCCTTTTCACTTGTTCTTTGTCCACATTCCTCTGAGGATGATAATGTAAGCTAATAATGATGTTTTTATGATAATAGGAAATGTGTTACACAAGAGCATCGTACGAATCACTTTTAAATGATTCCTAAGCAAATAAATGTGTTTTTTATAAAGTTAAATACTTATACCAAGTTGATATTGTAAATAGAATACAATATTTAAGTTTAAATATCTTTCTATTTGTATGATTGTACCAGTTATTTATCAGAATATAACATTTTGTAATGAAAAAGAAAAATCGAATTGTATATTAGGTTCAAGCCAAAAATTGTTAAGGGTTTCTAAAAATAATAATAAAAAAAAACTGACAGGTTTTATAAGACAAAATACAATTATTACTTACAAATTTATATGAAAAATGAAATATTTACCAATTCTAAATTTGTTTGGTTTTGAAATCAAAATACTGAAGCTTGGAAGCCTGACCAACAGTAAGCTTAATAATCTTTGCTAAAAGAGCAGTTTACCTGTATCCGAGAAGACATAGGAGAGTTAGAAAGGCAAACAACCATTCAAACATCTAGATTTGAATCGAGGTTTATCAACCATTTGTATCCATGCAAATACGCCTGAACAGCGTTTATTTAAGATGATTACAATCCCAATATATTTTATGATTTTTAATTTATTAATTAAGGATTTAATTTCATTTTATTGCTCTAATGAAATTATTCTCAAAGACATTCGTTTTGATAAAATTTGTTTTCCTTTACTTTCAGTTTTTTATGTCCAAATTTTTTATGCCCTTGGCCTACCTTATGGGCATCAAATGGGAGGAATGTGATAAAGTAGGTGAACTCATTGGAATCAAAACAATTCTAAATGAATTTATAGCTTTTCAAAAACTGGGAGAAATGAAAGGCACATTGTCAGTAAGTACTCTGCTATTTAAATTTGTATTTCCTCTATGTAATGATGATAATAAATTTATTAATGTGTAGATGCATTTAATTGATTTTTGTTTTCTTAATTTATTATTTCATGAAATGTTTCCTTCACCCTAACAGTATCTGTAATGTGGGTGCTGCCAAAATCAAAAAAAAAAAATATATTGAATAGAATAATATAAACCTAAAAGAATAAGAATAATTCTTTATTAATAAATTCTTAAATATATTTACATGCAGCTAAACAAGAAAAGAAATGGCACCTTAAGAAATAAGCATCAAATAATCCTTAAATTGTTAACATGTAGACATGTCTGTTTTCGTCTTATTTAATAAGGAACAGCGTACAGACTTTAGAGTAATAAATATATCGAAATTAATTTTTCGGAAACAATTTTTCCCCAACGTGGAATTTTTTAAATGTTTTGAATTTAGTTTTCAATGATTTTTTTATTTTTTTATTTTAAAGCTGAAAGGTTTTTAAAATTGGTATGTTCTTAAGCACATTGATATACAGAAAGTAAAATTTTTATTCAGTTATTATAGAGCATTTCTAATTATATTCAATTGTTAGAAAAATACCTTTGCATAAAAGTAGGTTTTTCCTGTTTTAAAAACAACAACAACAATAAACTTTTCACTGTTGTTAAACCTGCAAGGCTTATTTTGGTCAATCTAATGTTGTGAATAGCTTCTCTTTCCTGACTTCTTCCTGCTCTAATTAATAATTTCATCTTCCTGTATTATTATTATTATTGTTGGCTAACAGGTAAACATATCAGATTTCAGGAATATTCGCGAAATTGATCTTAATTTAAAGGCACCATCTTTTTCGATTGGGTGACATGAGGTTTTTGTCTAAATATTGTAGACAAAGCATTTATTGGTACCAAACATCCTGATGTCGAATAGGAGAAGTGGAAAACAGTTGGCAGGAATATGTATTACATATTTTTATAAAGAGTATTTGTAGGGTACCACAATCAATTCCTTTTATGTGAAAAATGTAAAAAAAAAAAACAAAAAAAACAAAAAAAAACCGATGGATGTAGATAATATTCGAATAGAGTTTTATGTTGACTTTTACACTATTTACCAATACTTCCTTTATATTTCTTCCACTAGGGAAAAAATAATAAATCTTTTACACTTAATTCCAAAATAAATTATGTTCAAAAGATTAAAATATTGCTAACTATTTTTCCATTGATTAATGCCAGTCAATAATAAGCGCATAGACAGTAAAAATAAAATCAAACGAGTATTTTTGAGTAATTTGTTTAAGCTTATTTCTCATTGCTCAGTGTTTTTTATTTTATTTTTTTCTTTTAGCCTCGTGCTACAGCAATCAGTACCTATGCTTTATGTGGATTTTCTAATCTGTCCAGCATTGGAATTCAGATGGGAGGTCTGGGAGCCATGGCTCCTAGCAAAATAGCAGATCTGTCGCAAATTGCTGTGCGAGCAATGATTGCTGGATCTGCAGCATGTTTCATGACTGCGTGTATTGCAGGTAAGATTGTTCGTTAACTTCTAAGAAAGTCATGATATTTATTTTAGCTTTTTATTTAGTTTTCATCAATATTTTTTTTATTACTTTTAAACCTTGTTTCATGAGTTGTTTCAAATAAGAATTTTCGGATTTGGGGGGCTTCTTTTTTAATTACGAATGTCAATTTCATTTCTAAGTAAAGATAATATGGAGAAAAATCAAGAGTGTGATTTGATTTGACAATTTTAACGGCCAAAAAAAGAAAGAAAAAAAAATACCAGTTCCAAGGCAATGAAAATCATGGGAACACCATGAAAATCTAGAGTGAAATGACGAGGGAAATTGTGGGAAAAATTGCCATACTTCTGTAATTTCAAGATTTCAGTAACTTAAAATATATTATTCAACTGTTTTAATCGCAATCAAAATAACACTTACAAATAACGAATGTGCAAAATAGCTAATCATCTCCTTACAATTTAATTACAGTTATAAACATGTTATATCGATCAGTTATAAAATGTAATGTAAATCATTACGTTTTTAATAGATTTACAATGATAACTTATCGCGCTCTAAAGTGTTTAAGTGTGCCTTAAAAATAGGTGTAAAAACATCAAAACAATCGGATGTAGACAACATGTCTTTAAATATCAGTACTGCATTCTTTGAGTTAATTGAGAATCCGTATTTGGTTCATTATGTAAAGTGGCCCTATACCAAACTCTTTTATCAGCGGAGTAAGAGTAAACTACGACACATGATATACAAGTCTTCATTTATTTAATGATTTAAGTATTATGTAGGCCTGTGTAAAGCAAAATGTGAAATGTATCTCGAAATACCAAAATCTAATCAGACTTCCATGTATTTATGAGATTGGAGTATATTTATAAATGTTTTGAGTTGTAGACATTAACTCATGATTCTAAATAACTGATATCTATACATACAGAACAAACAGAGACACACACATATGTACATCGCTCAAGAATCAGTCTAATTACAGGCTATTCGGAATCAATTTTTTGTTAAACTCAGGAGATAAACACAGATTTACTGTCCTTTCATATACAGCATTTTAGAGAAAAAGAAGTGAAAAGGAATAATTAGAAAACAGCTTTATATTTAATATTGCATGATTATTCTTCTTTCTATTTTCTTCTGTCATACAAAGAAAGTTAAAGCTATTAATTAAAATGTTTTTCCAGGTTAAAATCTTAACTACCACTTATTACTAATTGAAGTTTATATCAAGTGTTGTAATTTCATTTCGATTAATATTATCGAGAAACGTAATATTTAATTGAAATCATACATAATCAGTTTTTCAAAATAAATAAATTAATTAATTAATTAATTAACTAAAGATATAAGATTAAAAAAAATAAAATAAAAGCTTAACTGATAATTAATGCATTATACAGGTAAGTGAGTCAATAATTAAAAAACAAAGAAATTCGAAAACATAAATACACAAAACAAAATGGTCACTCACAAACTAAACAAAATAAATTCAAGAGTAAATTGTGTAAATCAACCTAAAGGCTGTCATGAAACACATTAATCCAAGTAAAAAAGAAGAAAGAAAAATAAAACTAACAAAAAACCTGTAGCAGGTCATAAAATAATGACCATTAATAAATGAAGATGCCTTACTAATACCATGGGACAGCTGTTTCGAATTTCTTAGAATTTTATCAGCGGGGATTGCCCAACTTACAAACCATCATAATCTCGAAACAGGTGCAAGGGTCAAGGACATTCACATTTATGAACATAAGAACTAATTTGTAGCTACCCATTTGGGAGCTATTGTAATAGCGACCAAACTCGATAGCTATTGCGTTTTCCTGTCCGCCGGTCCGCGTCTGTCCACCCCTAACAACTCCCGAACGGAAGGTCGTATCGACAAACGGATTTCACCGTGTTCAGAGGCCCAAACACAGTTGGAAGAAATGCAACAATCTCATTTCAGTTGTCAGCCAAAGCTTGATGCTTAAGTTCTCCGACTCATATATTGTAGGCTGTCGGTTCGAATCACTGTGCCGCCTTCGTTTTTTGTTTGGTTATTTTTCTCTTATTTTTTTTTTTTCTCAACGTCAGCGTGTTCTTTTTTTTCTTATTTTCCTAATGTTTTTTTTAATGTTTTTCCTAATTTTTTTTTTAATGTACTTCCTTTTTTTAATTTTAATTTAATTTTTTTTTATATTATTAAGGGCTGCCTTTAAATTTATGCTTTAGCACAAAATTATACTCACTTGTAAAATAATGTTATAAAATATTACATTAATTGCAGCAAGAAAATATTTTATACTTATTAATTTCTCTAGTAATTTCTTTTTACTAATAAAATGCAGCAATACATCTTAAAATTTAATATTAAGTTAATTTTGAGTTTTTTTTTTATCTTTACAAAAGAAACACTAAAAATATTATTTTTGTAGGAATGTAACATGAATAATTAATTCTTTTTTTTTTTTACTTTTATTTTAGGTGCTCTTATGAATGAATAATTTGATAGAAAAAGTAGTCAAAATGTTCTTTCTTTGATTTCTACTAACTGTTCATTAAAATTCCACTGTGTGAAAAGAAGTAGTCGCTTTACAGCACTAAAAAAAAGAAAAAAAAAAGAAAGTGCATAAAAATTGAATTTTGATTTTCTGTTCGATTGAAAACTTTTTTATGCCTAATTGTTGTGGAAACTTCAGAATAATAGAAATGCAAAAAACACTCGAAAAATGTCTAGGTGATAAAACCATGCTATCTTCTAAATCGTGCTGATAAATATTACCCTGCTTCTGGAGAACAATTTACCTTACGTTTACAGGGGTAACAAGTAGACAGGAAATCCACAGTCGATAAATCGCCCCCATTTCGTTCTGTTGCAGTTCCAGGTCGAGAAGGTTGTTGGTAAGCCCGAATAATGTGTGAAATATAAACGACCCCTTTGTAAATATTTATGTTTCTTTTAAATGTATATTGGTTATATTTTAATACTAGTTTTAATTAAACGGATGCAGTTTGTTAAAAGTTAAAGCAATCTCTTACCTTTGAAGATAGCCAGCAGATAGTGAAGTAAATTTCTGCCTTCACCATCTAGAGGGACGGAATTGAGGTGGGTCCTAATTTAATCTATCCTTCCTGTAAAGAAACTGTGATAAAGAGCTGGGAGAATTCTTGGACTCCTTTAGAGAAGAATTAATCAGGAAAAATGCCCGGAATTGAACCTGACTCCTCTATCCCTAATAGAAATAATAGATTGTCGTGAACCTTTATTTTTTTATTCATTTCAAGAAAGTTCACGAAATTAATGAATTGCAATAATTTATTCTGTTGACTAAGATTTTACAGTAGTTGTTTCATTTTGTTGTATTTACTGAATTACTAGACGTTCACTTGTTACTTTACTTCACTGTTCTTAGGTTTTCTTTTAGTATTGAGGTGAATTGTTATTGAATCCTGAAGCCTCAGGAACATTCATTAAGACCTTAAGGAAAAAAACCGTCCAATTGAATTGTAATCATATTTCTTGGAAAATTCCTGAATAATTTTACAGACAAGTGTACAGATTTAAACTTTATGATCATTACACACATTTACTCATATTTTATTTTTTACATTTTTTTTTTACCGAAAATGTTCAAAATGTAATCAAATAGAAACAGCAGAAATAATAGAATTTCATTTTAACCTTTTGCAAATTGCAATCAATGTAAATCGTTGCATAAAGTTCTTTTTCTCTTGATTCCTTTAATCACATAAATATGAAAAGTTGTACTACTAACAATCAGTAGACGATAGGAAATTTTTGGTTGACATTGATTTTGGATTAAAACGTATCTTTGGAGTTAAATTATCCTTAAAACACTAAAATGTTCGCTACAATGCAATCATCTCAGTCTACAATTACTAATATCTGATGAGTTTATGTAGATTAGAATCATCTTTAGTCCTGTTAGATAGTTCAGGATACAATTCTAAACCATTCTAGAGATTTTTAGGTATTTAAGTATTTAAAATTTTATGTTTTAAAAGATAATTTGCTTCCTATTACACATCATCTACATTTTCAATTAATTCGACCAACTTCATCCATTTTTTTTGAATTCATCTGCAGCCCAACCACACTTATAACCAATTCCCACGTTAACTGCCTTGAAGTAAAGCAAACATCTTGTGAATTCAGTCTTACGCAATAACTACGGTAAGAGAAAAAATCTTTTTTTACCCGAAATCATATAAAAAATGATCTATTTGTACCGCGCACATTTTGTTCATTCATCCTAACGGTCATCGATTTAGAAACAGCAAATGCATCCAACTAAAGCAATCTAACGAATAACAGTTTGGGGAACTACTTAAATGATATTATGTATTGTATTGAAAATTAACTATAAATTTATAAATACATTTTGTCCAAACAATAGAAATATTTTTCATTTCTTATGTAATGTTTGTAAATAAATTCATTGTATTATTTCTCAACTGAGCTTATGAACAAAATTTAAAGAAAAACTGTACATACCTAATTTTGCTTAATAATTCAATGAAAAGAAATAAAAATATTTTTTTAAATTATTTATTCATTTTTTGATGTTCTTGCTAAAAAAAATAAAATAAAAATTATTTTGTCAAAATAGGATTTTTAATGTATGAATTTCATAACATCTTGAAGGAGTTTCAGATACTTTTATATCTGGGGTTTTAAGGAATTGTAATACTACTGAATAAATAGAAAAAATAAAAAAAAGGCATTAAATTTTTATATCAAATTTCGAAGCTTTCAAATTCAACTGATATTCAATTTCGTCAGTATTTTTAAAAATTTTTGTGAATAGTAAGGCCATCATAAATAGTAAATAAATAGTTAAAAGTAAATTGACTGTAACAGTTACTATTACATTCTTTTATACTCCTTCTATTATACTCATTCTTATAACAAACCTTGATTACGATCACAACGATTGAAAACATTTGTGCAGCGTCGCAGAAATGGTAAAACAATGATATAAGTCTGATTAATTAATTCTTTTACAAAATTACGAAAAGAATTTTCCTTTGACATAATTCACTCTCCTAAATCTGTTCCAAGTTATTAGGCCCTATAAATAATAAATAAAAATCAAATAGACAATATGAAGGATCGTTATCCTTCATATAAAAAAAAATTATCAAAATACAAATTAAGAATAAAAAAAATGGTAGTTAATTAATCCCCGCTAGCACAGCTCTTAGCTAATAAAAGCTAATTTATAATCCCCGATCATTTCACAGAGTTGTTGATACTGGTCGAATCCAACTGACGAAGTCAATTTTTGAAAATCAGAAACAGTCTGTCTTGGATACCAGTACCAAAATTCCAAAAACAGCTCAGTGAATCTTTATTTATGTGCGTTTTTCTTTTTCTTTTTCTTTATTGTACATTTTCTTGAACGGTAAATTTGCTATTATATTGTCTTATTGAATTTTATTCACATGGACTACCAAAGAAAGCTTACGGTGCTGGAGAAATCGAGGCTCCGATGTACCCGTGTTATCCAGATCATGGTTTTGGTCGTCAATGAGTCATTAGCTCCCATCACAGCCATTCCAGGACTCCAATTCTGTTCCCTTAGAACGTCTTCTGTATTCGACACTGTTTAAAACGATGCAGTGCTCAGGCGTTTATCTTGGAGCAGATCACCTCCACATTCGATGTGGAAGCAGGAAAGACATCGATATAGTTAAAAAGTCCAGCCTGCACACATAGATTAAAAATTACATTAAAAATTTAAAAGTTAAAAAGTTAAAAACAGGAGCCCTAGCTTTCACCAACAGTAAGACGTGGCTTCATCAGGAGAGATAGTTCGAAAGTCAGCTCTTCCATTTAAACTATAACGAACCAATGAAAAGGGTTAACCATTTCATTGGTCCCAGCGAACTGCAATAGGAGCCGGCTGGAAGATGGAGAAGCACCAGTCACCGTATAGATTATCATAATCCTGTGATTCTCGATAGTGCGGCTAACCTTTTTCTGAGGAAGTCCTCATATCGGTCACGAATGACTGCTACAATGATGGCCTTTCCATCCGGAATATCAAGCTATATTCTTTGGCAAAGAAGAAAAGAAGAAAAAAGCTGAATTAGTGTGTTTGGTTTTTTTTGTTTTTTTTTCATAGTTATTTTTCATTTTTATTTTTTCTTGTTTTCAATTTCTCATTTATTTTGTTTCTATTTGTCCAGTTTTTCCTTTTTCCTTTTTATTTTTATTTATATTTTTTGCTTTTTTTGCTTTTCATCTCCTTTTGTTTTGTTTCTTTATATATAAAAAAAAAAAAAATTCTATTCCCCATGCTTCTCTTTATTTTCTTTTTCCTCTTTCCTTTTTTCTTTTTCATCTGTTTTTATTATTTCGAGGCGCCTTGCCTCCACCAGGTGAAAAGCCATCTGTTTGTAAGCAACGACATGTGCTTGTGTTGGCAGTTTATCCAACGGCCTGTGATCTCCGCTAGATGTCTCCATCTTCCAGCCGGCTCCTATTGCAGTTCGCTGGGACCAATGAAATGGTTAACCCTTTTCATTGGTCCGTTCTGGTTTAAATAGAAGAGCTGACTGTCTTTCGAGCTATCTCTCCTGATGAAGCACGTCTTACTGTTGGTGAAAGCTAGGGCTCCTGTTTTTAACTTTTTAACTTTTAAATTTTTAATGTAATTTTTAATATATATGTGCGGGCTGGACTTTTTAACAATTATTTTGGCACACGTTAAGAACTTTGTGTTACATCGATATAGTTCCCGCAAATTGAATAGAAAGATCATTAGAACAAGTAGCGTCAAGGCATGAGGATATCCTTCGACAGTCCTCTGGCATTAACATCTGTGAGACCCACTGTTCTCTCAATAATGTAACGCTTACCGGCGCACTTTTTTCAACACCATATTGGCCTCTCACTTACCTCATATCCATTATGAAGCTTCCCTGGCCCTCTTGGTCATCTGATCTGTCGCATTAGTGGGACCGTCTTCGACAGTAGCTTGGTGTCATTTAGATTCAGCTTTCTCAGAACATTGCGAAACAGCAATTAGACCATTTGCTAAAAAAGTTTATCATAGAACGTTAGTAGTTCTATGAGTCATGTCTCGGCGGATGCTACAGGTGATTTACTGCCTACTGGTTTGTAATGCAATTCTTCTGAAACAAAATCTTCCTTTGCAATGACAAAGGACATCATTTCCTTATTCCTCCATCACCAAGACATACGTAAAATGTGTTCTTGTAAGTGCGTTGATGATTTTGTCAAAGACTGTTTACATGTCTGCAAGTGTGAGAGTATGTGTTAGAAACTTCCATTAAACTTGTTGATTCTATTAAGCTGCTCAACGCCATTACCTCTACTTTTCCATGCTGCTGATCTTCGTCCCAGGAAACAAGAGGTGACAGTAATCTAATTTGTCCACTAGTTCCTCTGTATCGGTAAATACGAGGCGTGTTTTTTAAGTAAGTACCGTTTTGCAATAAAACCAAAACTAGTAAAGATAGTGTCAAAAAAAAATTATATTTTATTCGTGAACCAATAAGCTACTTTTCAACATAATTTCCTTGTTTGTTTTAAACACGTATCACAGGGTTATATCAGTTTTTGTATACCGATGTCATAGCAATCAGCCGCCGGTGAAGACAATCAGGATTCAACCGCTGTTTTCCCTTCTTCGTCTGTTTCCAACCGTTTACCACCGAGAACCTCTTTCAGGAAGCTTCAATGAATTTGAATTTGTGGAACTTCCAATGACAAAATGGAAATCATGCATCGCCTGTCTGCAGGTATTTTGATATCAACTGCGCGTACCAAATCATCTGTGATTACAGAAGATCGCGACCTTGTTTCATCATGAACATTGCCACACCCATCTTTGAACAATCTCACCCTTTTACGCACTTTGCTTGCTCTCATTGCATTAGGGCCCGTACACAGGAAGAGTTTCTCGGTGGTAAACGGTTGGAAACAGACGAAGAAGGGAAAATAGCGGTTGAATCCTGGTTGTCTTCACCGGCGGCTGATTGCTATGACATCGGTATACAAAAACTGATATAACGCTGTGATTCGTGTTTAAACAAACAAGGAAATTATGTTGAAAAATAGCTTAATGTTTCAAGAATAAAATATAATTTTTTTTTGACACTATCTTTACTAGTTTTGGTTTTATTGCAAAACGGTACTTACTTTAAAAATATGCCTCGTATATTGTTAGAACTTTTCGAACTTTATCCAATTGTAATCAGTCAGTCAGTAAGATACAGCAACATAAATGCATTATATTAAGCTTTCCTATCATATATACATAAAAACACAATCAAACTCAACCATTGCCAATTGTCTCAAGTTAACGAATTATTCTTCTAATCTTTTATTTAAAGAAGTACATCATGTTTAACTTTTTTTTTTGAGAACTGCGTTAAGATGATGGAACAGACATGGATAAATTCAACGATGTCTCAAACAAGTCTACGGTATAAAAAGCTACGTAACAAATGGATCAATGCGTTGAATTGTTCAATGTAAGGCAGTCGTAACGATTATACAATTTGTACTCAGTAAACTAATGGAAGAGAAGAAGATAAGTCGAAGAAATGAGACGAATATCGAAAAATAGAATTTATAGTGATCTAGTGGATTATAACTTACGTGTAAAAGAAAATGTGCATATTCCAAGATTAAATACGTTTTGATGCTGATTCCATTAATGTACTACACTGAAAATTACTGACATTTTAAGGCATATGATTTACATGATTTCATTAAGAAATATTTGAATTCCTATCACTGCTTTTCTGCCATCTATAATTCACTTTCAAAATGGCAGTGATTAGAAGATACAATACTCCATTATTACGTATATGGGAAATAAGATATTTCTATGAAATATATTATGTTTATTATGTTTCTTTGAAGTATTTAATCAACAAATTAGTCAAGAATAGTGTCTTTCTACAATTCTCGAGAAGATCCTAAACAAACGCCTCCGTTGCCACGAGATAACGCTTGCCTTTCATCCTTAGAGAAATCATTGTTTCAGTGGAGAGTCATTTCGCGGCAAAGATTTCCTCTTTTAGGCCCAGGAGGTTAGGCTGAGGGTTTTCAATAAACTTAGTGATGTTTGCAGGTAAATTACGTGTTTCAAACATTCTACGTTTTAGTCAAATGAAAATATGATGAAGCATTTAAGATGTAATATTTCCTTTTCCAAACTACAATACAGAGCAAAAAACAGCTTTTATTGCCAGCATTTTAATAACCTAACGGAGATTAGCAAGTATTGCGTTTTATTTTTCCCTGGCATCCTTAATAATTATAATTTTTAGATTATAAATAATTATATGTAAGTTTCTATTTCACGCTTGCCTTTGGGAAATATAGGCATTTCAATTATTAATGTTAGTTTCTAATTTTACAAAATGAACTTAGAATTTTTATCATCAATTACATCAATATTTATTTTTCATTACTCGTACATGAGTTAATTTTTATGTCAGTCCGTAAGTATTGATAATGTAGAAATAACTTGTCCTCTTTTTTGTTATATTTGCTTCTCTATCATTATAAAAATAATTATAAAATTATTTTAAAATGAATTATTAAAATTCCTCGCTGTTGATACTCTTTGCTACTACTTTAGCAGTCTTTTTAACTTTAATTTTAGACATGGAAGCTACTCATTCAATTAACTATATTTTAAAATCTAGTGTAACTTGTTTGTTATTCAGTTTTATTGTATTTTATCAAAAAATGTCTTAAAAACAAGATATCTAGAAATCGTTCATCCTCTCCAGATAAAGAGTTAATTTTCTGTTCGTACTTTGACTCCAGGATTTAAAATTAATAACATTACCTTAAAACCGTTTTATTTCCCTGAGGTTTGATGTAATTAAGTGTTATGATGTTTGGGAAATGAATTAAAAAAACAAAACAGATTGAAAACGCTTTATTCTTTTATTTCATATCAAGTATTTCATATTGGATTTCTAGCAATTTGTCCATTACTGAAGACAGATGGTGTTCAACCAGCCAAGTCCTTTCAGTTAGTTTTTCTTTCTCGAAGCGATGGCAGCTCCAGTCGGTAATGAGGTACACATTATTATTATTATTATTATTATTATTGATAAATCTTGTAAGTAAAAACAAAAAAAAATTATAAAATTTCTTAAAGATAAAGAAAAAAAAAATCCGAAGAAATTATTGGGTCAAACCCAAGACAAAGAAATAAAAGATGTAAATACACTATATAATAAAATGTTAACGTAATATAATAATTAAAAAACGAAAATAAAGAACAATATAAAAAATTTAAAACAGAGGAAGACTTAGAGAATCTCAGAAATTTAAAAAATATGAAAAGTAAAAAATTACGATTATCGAGAATAATGGACGACTTCATTAAAGATATCATAGAAAGAGATAAAAATACAAAACTAACAAAACTGATGCCTCATTATATAAGAAATGCAAAACTTTCAGAAATAAATTAAGTTCAAAAACTCCAGAATAAAAAATGAATATTATTATAATAAATTTAATAGGATCAAAACAATGTTAGAATGAAATACATTATCTGTTTGGAAAATCAACCAAACAAAACCGTTTAGTAATAAAGTAAAACAACCGAGAACTTTTCTGTTTTTATCGAAGGACCAAATAAACAAAAAAAAAAGCCTTGCAGATAAATCCTTATATATTTTCCTTCTAAAGGAAAGCTTATAATTATCCTTGTAACAAAATATTATTAAAAAGTAATTATAAAACCATAGCAAATTCAATTGCAATATGCAGGGCACCGAAAGAAGAAATATATAAATTTCTATTCGTGTATGTTCTCTCATATTGTAACATAATTATAAGACAATTAAATTTTTGGAAAGTTATTTCAAATATAATAAATTTAATTATAAAAACAAATAAATATCCAGATCAGTTAAATATTTCCAAATTATACCTACCGGTATAAGTAAAAATTATTTAGAATTAGAAAATTGTCGTATCATAGTAATACACTCAATTACTGAAAAGTAAAATTATAGAAAGATACATCACAAATAAAATACAAAATTGTATGAAGAAATGTAATAAACTGCAATCAATATACCTATCAAGTTTCAAAAGAATAACATTAAATTATTAGAGACTTTCAGTGATCGTATTAGTTAAAACTTAGCAAACATAATTTTTATTTTTCTTATGACAATAGATATTAGTAAAGCCTTTAACTTAACAAATCATGAATTATTAATTAAAAAAATTATGATTAATGCGTATTAGAAGAATACAAACTACTTAAAAAAAAAGAAAAAAAAAGTAATACTATTATTTACATTTACATACAATTGTAAAAAAAAAATAACGCATGGGGTACCTCAAAGCTCTAACGTAGGCCCAGTTTCATTATAATTTTATGAACGTGTTCTTCTATGAAATCAAAGATTGCTGTATTTACATAAATGCTGATCATATTACAATCTCTGCTTTAAAAACTCAAATCAACACAAGATATGCTGTACAAAGAGACTTCATAAATATTCAAAATTCACCAAAAATAAAGATAAAACAAAATTTATTTTTATAAGACCGATAAAACAAATTACAAATTTTAAACTAAAGCCGTATTTTCTTTCTCATTCATGTTTAAAAAAAATAAAATGACTTATTGAAAAATATCTAAAAAAAAAAATCTTAATTTTACGTATTACACAATGATATAAATTCCCAAATAAAGAAGTTATTTTATTAAAGTGCTTTCAAATGTATTTCTGATGAAATTTATATATTACTAATATTTATGAAAAATTTATTTAATGAGGTTAAATTGTTTTCTAGAATATCTTACTGTACTAAACAGGTTATCATATAGTTTTTATATTTCATTTATATTTTCTTCTATTTTTTTACTGTATATAAGACCGCACTTGTTAACTTATAAGTTGTGTATTATTACTTTTATATACTACATAAAAAAATCATAAATTTAATTTTCAGAACCTTTTGATTAGGACATTTCCTTAACGGGACTATAGACTACAGAGCTCTATTTATACATTATTTTATAAAAATTACTATTATTATTATGTATGTTTCAAACCTTGGGTTTACCCAGCAAAAACAATATGGCGGGTCAAGGACCAAAGCACATATTGCCAAGCCACATATCGTCCATTAATTACGTGAGGTGTTTTTTAAAATTCCCCCCCTCCCCCTTGGTGAGATTTCAAAAATTTTAACAACCAAAAAAAAAAAAAGTGGAAATCTTGCTATAATATATATTTTCTCTGAATGAAAAAGTTGACGTGAGATTTTCGTTGACCCCCCCTCCCCCTTGGTGAGATTTGGTGAGATTTTGCCGGACCCCCCCTCCCCCTTTTTACCTCACGTAATTAATGGACGACCCCCAAGTGTAAAGACGTGTGCAAGAATGATTAGGGATGTGTGGTTCTGTCCATAAATTTCCTAACTATGCGTGTTGTGTTGAGTACCACAGCCTTCTGGAGTTGTGCGTAAGTGTTTTTGTGAAGTCCTAGTGTGCTGAGACTGTTGTGCAATGTGTGAGGTACCAGACCAATGGCAGACAGAATGATGGGTACAACACGTACTCGATCCTGCCTCCACTGCTCGCGTGCTAGATCGGTGTATTTACTGATCTTGTCTGCGTGAGTTTTCTGCATGTTCTTGCTGATAGGCACTGCAATACCAATGAGATAGGTATGTTTGTTGACCTTATCAACAAGTGTCTGTTGTGATGTATGTTTTGTCTGTGTGAATGGGGCGATCCCAGTACAGTTTTTATGAGGGCGACTCTAAAACGCTTTGTGATATGTACTTGTAGTACGGAACCGTATTCTTAATAAGTGAATGTTTGTGTGCTAGTTGTTGATGAACGATCGACGCTACCTGATTGTGTCGGTGGAGGTAGTCTGTTTGAGAGAGAAGGGGACAGCCTGATATTACGTGGTCGATTGTCTCATGCGTAGTGTGGCATTTATTATTATTATTAGTCGAAGAATAAGTTAGTTTTGTTGATAGTTAGAAACAGGAAAAGAATTCAAGGGAAGGTAGAAAAATCTATTCTAAAGGCCAAGAAATATTTTTTGTTTATGCATAAACCAGAAGTTGAATCATGTTTTTTCAAATTCTTCTTCAAATATTCAGTCTTCAAATTCTTCTACATGATTCAAAGTGAAAACAAAAGCAATTACGTTGATAATAACTGGTAGAAAGGTTCCTTACAAACAAAAAGTAAATTATTCGAAACTTTAGATTCATTTTCACTATTAAGTTCCTAAATTGTCCTAATCTGTTAATAAATAAAACTATAAATGATTTTGAAAAGAATGATTTAATTTCAAATCTTTAAGGTATCTCTAGACTAGCTGTTTGATATTTTTAAAACTCGCTGCTATAAATAATGAAATATACCTTGATGTCGAGCCAATCAAGTACTGTCGGGGGATCTGGATGGTGACCGGCTAACTTGGCTGATATTAATTGCATCCTGGGGCCTACAGGGATTTTTTTTTCCTTTTGTTGCTGTGTTTGTCTCATTCTCCCTTTCTTTTCTCCCTGCGATCTATGATCATTGTTCTTTAATAGATCTTTGTACAATTAGCTTAAAGGCTTCATTGTTCTCTTGTCCTTTCCGAACAAATCAAATCAAACCTAATCTTGATGTCGTCAAATTCTTGTAATTGTAACTGTAATTAGCCTGAAGAACAGTTGATACTGTATAATATTAATAAAATTTAAAAGCAACAATGCATAACAGTGAAATCTATGTTAAAGGACAAAGAGCTTTCCATTTCAAAATTCCATTTCAGCTGTTAAGATTATCGAATCTTCGAAATTAATGTCTCAATTGATTTTCCATGTTTTCTCAGTGCAAAATCAATTTAGGCTTTGCATCATTATTTCAGTAGTATTTATTTTTTAACAATATTTATCTTGAAAATTTGAAATCTTTAATATTTACAAATATTTTAATTTGTGGGATTAAATTTCGATGAAATTCACTGAGATAGGATAATAAAAAATTTAAAACTGCGATTTTTTGCTATTTCTTAAATAAAATATTTTAAATTAAAGTATGTTCACACAACTAGAAAGTATTACTTTAATTTGTCTTGATTTTTTTTTTATGCCATCATTTACTTGTAGTAAACGTTTAGTGAATTAACATAAATCAATTACACAACTCTTAATTAGTACTGCTTTTCTTTCGCGTCATTTTTGATGAGAAATTGATCCATTCTAATAATAACGAAACAAAAATGCCTAATTTTAGTTTTTTTTTTTCCTTTTATTATAACTTCAAGATAAGAATTTGTAATATTGTAGAATCAGTAAGTTGACATTTTGAATTCCAAATTTTGCTCTTTATAGCATTTCCAAATATCATACTTAGTGTTTTGGAAGAAATTGATTGAATAATAACTAACAATTAAGGACCGTATTTAAAATATCTATGGTGAAGAACTGAATTTACTGCTACAAGATACTTCACAAATCTATGAATCAAAAAACTTTTCTTTTTTTTTAATTTGATTATTCTAGAATAATTTAGATAGTCTAATTACTGTTCACAACTGAAGAACTGTTTTAAAATGATATCAAATTAAAAAATAAATAAATGCTAAAGATATGAATACCCTTCGTTCTAATTTGTCGTTATCATCATCATCCACATTCAGTCTATTGCTGTACGACGCTCTCCCCAATTTACTTCCATTGTCTTCTATCTTAGAGTCTTCTTTTCTACTCTTCACCTACTATTTCCTTTCTCCATCTTGCTTTGGACGTTTTCTTCCTCTTTTTTTCTTTTCCAGAATGTAGCTGTTTCTATTCATCTTCCATCAGTTCTTCGGGCTAGGTGGTCGGCCCATTTCCATTTCAGGTTTTCGCATATTTCAGTGCTTCTTTTCTTGTGGGTTTTCTGCCTTATCCTTCTTTTTTTTTGTCTTCCACTTTGATGCATAACATGGATCTTTTCATTTTTCTTTGTATAGTTTTATTTTTTTTTTTTAGCCATCTTCTTTGATAGTGTCCAGTGTTTTTAACCATTGTTCAATGGTTTATACTCATGTTTAAATATTTTTTAATAATTTTTAAAACATTAACTATCTTGTACCTTTAAAATTCAATCTAACAGTAATAAAGATAGTTATAAAGTATGTAGCAGTCTTCTTTCTTTATGTTGAAGTCATTTTGAATGACCTAGAATTTTCAGTTAATTTCTCGCTTCTTATTAAAAAATATTCTTTATTATAGTATAAGTGTAATAATAATCATATAGAGAAAGATTAATGACTAAATTAAAATGAATTAAACGGATTGACTCCCTCCAAATGGATCATCACAGAATCTGAAGTAGCCGAATTAACGATGAAAAATTTCTAAATAAATCTGTAATTCACTATTCACCGAAGCAACTACTTCGGTGTTTATGTCATTACTATGGAAAAGCTTATTCCTTCAGTCACATAACTATAAATTGTCTAGATTTTACATTTTTCGATATTTCCTTGGTTGGTCGACCTACAGTGTTTCATAAGCTTTTTACTATGAGAAGCTTTTTTTACATTCACTGCAGACATGAGTGTGGCTAACTCTAGAACTAAAAAAATGCACAGATTACGCACAAACAACTACTGCAAAAACAGTAAGAGGGGGGGCTACAACATGTTGGCTGACAGAAACCCGAAGTTACTTTAACCAAATGATGGAGGATGAATGATTATTAACCGTTAAATAATTCGGAACGAATCGAAATCAGTCAAAATAAAAAAAGAAACGGACGCTTTAATTTCCACATTCTTTCATTTATGCTTCGTTAATTAGTTAATTAATTTCAATTCCAAAAAACGAAACAAAATGAGACAAAGAGGATTCAAACAAATTTATAACTAATGCGAATGTTTGGCTCTAATTATTTTAAAGTAAATGTATAAAATTTATTTTAACATAAAGTCTGTCAGCATTATTTAAAAGAAGTCTTAGCTTAATTTTAGGCAAATCATGTAAACAAATAAAAACTAGTTATTAATAATTTTTTACAAATCCTCATATTCCATAAAAATTAAATATTAGAAGTAATCATCTAGTTCATTGACATCAATGTTTTGAAATTTTTTTTGTATCTATAATTCCGCGAAAGATTAAACTATTTCTACTTGTATGATTTATTCTGATTGAGAAATTTGATTGAGAAATTGTTTATCTAATGGTAGATGATAACATTCTATTACCATTTCAAACAAAATAGTTTGATAAAGTACGATTAAGTTTTGAAAGGAACTGTTTTCAAAGTAAAATTAAATTTATTTCGGTAAACTTGATATCGTGGATTAAGAAAGCTAAAACAATAATATAGTATGTATTTCCCTTTGAAAGTTCTACTGACTTGATTTATTGTTTAGATTATTCATTAATCTGAAAGATTCCCTCGAAATGTGTGTACTTGGTCAGGGAACCACCCATGAAAGGTTCCTCTTCCATAGAATAGCCTGTCTAGATCTTGAACTCCCACTCGAGTGTTTTCCGGGAATGGAGACCAGTGTCTTAATGTAGGAGGATTCTAATAGTTCAGCAACTCTTGCTTGTTTTCCGTCTTGCTTGCAATTGCATTACACTGCTTTGGTTTCTACTTCTGGTAAACAAGAGAGTCAGTCGGTTGGTCACTCCTGTTAGTTTGGCAAGTTTAGCTAAAGTCAACCCGCGTAGTCTGGCAGCGAATGATTTAAAGTTACTCTCTCGCTTAGATGTAGTTTGACCTTCCCTTTTCTTAAACTTCGGACGTAATTCCCACACCACTGATATCCTGATTTTTATGATTTTGCATTGGTTTACTGAAAAGCCTTTTCTAACTTTTTTCTAAAATTTAAGACTTTCCTCGGCATTATTTCTACTTTTCAGGATTCATAAACTTCTTTCTCATTAAACTGCTACTCGAAATTATATCTTCTCGAGCAGCTGAACAAGTTGTGGAAATGTCGAAATATTCATGTGTACTTAAATAATCACTTCACTGTGAATTAATTGAAAGGAGTAATCTCTTATACGATGGACAGAGTCAAGAAGAACTACTTGAGGTTTTTTTTATGACAGTGTGATTGCAGTAAGCGCAGTGACATTCGCTGTGACGGTCAAGACATTTCATAAAGAAACACCATTCTTTCTTTTTATTCATACATAAGATATATACCATCGATTAATATAAGAGGAAGTTATTAGGCTTCTGATACTGTGAAGCCTTATATCCCCAGTTTGTCTGTCTGTCTGTGGACAAGTATCAACTCAGCTATCACGATTGCTAGAGACTTGATTAGAGTGTCGTTGAAAAGGTCTTGCCAAGAGTAGTTCAGAGCCGTAGAGTTTGTGTGTCTAGCTGGTCGGGCTCCAAGGTAGCGATAGCGTTCCACCAGGTATGGAACGGGTCTCGACGCAGTCTATTCAAACGTAAAGGTGACTCAATCTGTACTCTACTCATCCTTCTTCAGGGTTCCTTGAGCCTATTGTGGTGGATTTTGAATTGTAAAGTTTTCAGTAAAAACAGTTTGTTAGCTTATTATAACTTTTGAATAATTTTCTTCATTCACGTATCAGAAGCCGTTGCGAAACATTGTGATTGGTTTACTAATCGCTATCGCTAATTTGTTTCTAATGTTGAACCAGTGGCAAAGGGTCTATGGAAGCGATGGAAACGCCGCTTCCATTTAAATCGTGAATTATATTGTATTTTAACTTCTTTTATAATCGAATAGTGAAACAAAAGATTTAATATCTTTTACTTATTCCCCTCCTCCCCTTCATTATTTTTTATTGTTCAGAGCCTCCCGTGTATCGAACTCACGCCTTGCCACTGTCAGTTGAACCCATTGAGATGTTCAACTGACGACATTATGATCGTAGAGCTGCTACTTCTCGAGGCGAAGTTACCTGTCCCAAATGAATTGGAGCATGGCATAGAGCCTGAAGACTGCCCATGAAATGTGTCAATAGCTTTGGTGATCGCCCAACGGTAATCTTGTCCTCTCTGGAAGGAAGAGAAAGAGCTCCAAACTATTCGCGTTAAATATTCTCTTTTTTACCCCGAAGCCCGCAAGCTTAGTTCAACATAGCAGTCTACAAAGACTTAAGCATCAGCTATCAAAACAATTTCATCTAAGGCATCCCAGAGAAGATAACTTATCCACCACAACTTTTTCACCTTTCTTTGTTAGTCTTATTGCTCCTGCAACGGAGGTTCTATCAGTGCCGCAAGATGTTGTTTCTCAATGAAGCGGTTACCTATTCCTAAATTTTCAAAATCAACTACGTAACTTACCTAATGGACTCAATTTAAAAAAAAAAAAAAGACCTTCAGCATTTCGTATGAAACATGCTATGCAGTCTCAGTAAAGTTCAACGTCACACACTCGACGCTGACTTTTTTTTCAGCAAAACAAGTTTTTGAAGATGAAATAGAGGATATCAGAACGACTCTTAGCTCTGAGCCACCACAGACAAATAATATTTAATCTCTATCTCTCATACCAGCATCTATTCGTTCTTGATTGAGAACAACCTGGAAACAGCAATGGGAGCAGCTGCATTGTAACAAGCTTCATATACTTAATTCTGTTTATCCTCTTCTTAACGTACTCGACGAGATGTTCTTTTAAAAAGTCTCCAAATCGGACACACTAGATTAACTCATCAGTATCGATTTCTTAAAGATCAGCTTCCGCATGCAATGTTGTTTTGACCATTCGTTATATTTTAATCGAATGTCCTGCTTTTGATGAACATCGTCGTCAGTTTTTTTATCGTCTTTTTAAAGACAACATTCCCTTTAATAATAATAATAATTCAGCACACGTAAATTATTGTCTTAATTCCCTTTAATACTTCGTTGCTTTTAAATGATAATGATCTTTTATCTTTTCTACGTCTGTTTTAAGATTAATTCATCTATAAACCATTGCCCCCTTATTATAATTTTATGATGTACTTACAGATATTTTTTTTGTTAGTTTAATATCCTTTTATAATGCCTTTTAACTTAACTTTTTTTAGACCTGTTATTCTTGCTCTTTATTTTATTATTGTAATAGAACTTTATTCCTAAAAAGGAGTGTATGTATGTATGTATGCATGTATGTATGTATGTCTGCTGAAGAATATTTTTGATTTTTATCTTTATACATTGTAATTTTATCGTCTTAGGCGTTTTAAAACATTTTTTAAAAATGCTTATGCTTTTCAAGACATTTATTTTTAAGGTTTTTAGTTTTACCTTTTTTGGCGCAGTTTAGTCAAAGATGCTTTTGCACCATTAAATTCAAATATAATTAACCCAACTTAACTCATTTCCAAAAACAAAAATCTTCTCGAATTAAAGAAAATCTTTCCCAAATACAAGAAGTGTTGAAATATCTTCTTAATTATTGAAAAGAAAAGAAGCTCATTTTGCCTAGTAATTTGAAACAGCTTTGCTACAATTTCTTCCAACAAGTACTTTTGCCGTCGGAAATGGAAATGTATTGGTTGATGAAGTAAAAGCTTTTGATTGTAAATATTCTAAAAAAAAATAATTCATGAAAACTATTAATGAACTAGCATATACGCCCATCAACAATGACCGAATAGCAATGTGGCGGCTTTTCTTTTAGATTATAGTATTTGCCCGTCATATATTATGAGGGATAGAAAATTTAAATGAATGCATTGCTAGGAACATAAATTTGTTTATTGGCTTGATTATAAGTCAAATTGCGAGTGAAGCATCATTAAGCAAATGATTTGACCGTCGGTTTTTCGATGAGCACTTTGATGTTGTCTCGGTTTCTTGAACGTGACAATGCAACAGAAAGTTGGCCAAATATGGGCTCGTTCAAAAAAACTCCCACGTGCTCGAAGGTTTGTCCTTGCGACTAATTCTTTTGTGATTTGCCAAAACGAGTTTAAGTCCAGACTCAACAGTTGGGAGAAAATGAAGTCTACAATTGGCCATTGTGAGATAATAACGTTCAATCAATCCGGTTTAGATGCATCCATGATATGCCAAACTGATCTAAATCTACTGTCCATAGTTCAGCTTCTATACGTAAATAAAACCATGCATTCTGCACTAGGAATTACACAACTCTGAACGTTCTTTTTCATATTCTCCCAACTGTTGTTTCTGGACTCAACTCCTTTTGGCAAATCACCACAGGATTAATACTCACTTTTGACTAGAACAGAGCAATTTGAGTGTATCAAAATGTTAAGCATAACATTAAATAACAACAAATAACAGCTCATGGCGAAGTTTAAACATATTTTGAGATACTGCAATGCAGACATCAGAACAGCTGTTTCGTATCTAGTAATTACAGCTAATAACTATGAAATGTTTCAAGTGTTTAAGAGAGGGATAGTCATTCAGATTTCAAAAAAACCTAGAAAAAAATAATGATATTGTGTTTATTATACTGATTTTAATATTGATGAAAATTCTTAATAATTCCAACATTTATTCAGTAGTTACCTAATTAGTATTCAGTGGTTACCTTCATTATTTTTTTTTGAATGCTACATAATTATTTTGACTCCCGAGAAATATAATTTTTAACAAAACATATTTTCTTTAAAAAGATGATGTATTTTATTTTATTTTTCGAGTTTCGTAACAATAATTAGTAGTTGAGTTAAAATAATTCTGAGTATATAATCGTGATGAAACACTAATTGTTCTATCTAAAGAGATATGATTGAGTCGCTCTGATAATTATCACAGACTGTAAATTAAATAAAATAATTTAAATTAGAATTCTTAGAATGCTAAATGGATGTTAACAAAACTATAAGTTCTGCAATGAAATGTTTTTCAAGAATTAGTCAAAACACAAATATACAACATACTAGACGGGTACCGTCGCTTCGCTCCGGAACCCTTGCATATGTAGCATTAAAAAAAAAAAAAAACTATTTATTTAGCAAATTAATATTGAGATCGGAGAATACACGACTTTCCAGCCCGTTGTGGCCTTCTCCGCTTAACTCAGATGTATTGCAGGTTGGCGCCACACACCTTGGGTTGCGCCACACACATTTTTGCATGTATCTTGCAAACGCAGAAACGTTTGTGAATGATTGATATATCGCTCGAAAGAACTTTCAATTGCCAACATTTTCTCAATATAAAGTTCTCTTCTAACTTTTATACTTTTGTTTAAATTGAGAAAAAGTCAAAATTTGACCCTTTAAAAGGCGACATCTTGGAAACCAAAACTATTTTTTGAAAGAATTTTTGTAGCATTTTGTTTGTCTTAAAAAGGTCATTTGCATGACCAATCTATCTCTCATAGTTTGGTCACAAAATTGGAAAAACGTAAAGTCTTATGACAGACAGAATAACGCTTTTATAATATAAGATACTTCATTTTGTAGAAGTTTGCCTCACTCTCAAATGTAAACTCATGATTCTTTTATTCTTAAGAAAATTCATGATTCCTTTTATTATTAAGAAAAAGAATGAAATACTATTGAAATTGATTATTATGAATGTTTTTTTTGATAAAGAAACTACGTCAGAGAGTAACACGAATTAAGAATCAGTAGAATTTGGAAACATAATTAATATAAATTATACTGCAGTTACTATAATAGAATGCTTTCACAAGAGCTTCTATGGTGGAAAAGATATCTTATGCAGGGCAATGTTGTTTATAAATGTCGTCATGTAATGCTTCTGTAGATTATAATAAAGCAAAAATTTCAATTTACGATCTCTTGCTGTATGAATACTACTCGTATATACTCGTATTATTAACAAGTAAATTGTGCAGAATTTAGTAATTTTATGAAATAGAAATTGAACTCGTCTGAAATTATAATTTTGTAGGGATGCTCAGTGATTAATTGTTTTCCTCGCTTTATGATTTCTCTTTAGTTAATACTTGGAAAAGTTAAGCAAATATTGAAAGACGTAGGTAATAATTATCTCTGAATATGAATCAAAAGAAGAAATGACTGCAATGTTGTTACATTAAATTCATATTCAAAGCGATTTCTCAGAATATGGAGAAGTAATAAGTGGTTCTACATTAACTTGTACTACTTACTAAATTGTATTCTATAAATGGTATTCAGTTGTTAGAGATCATCAACTCACAAAGACACATCTTACAGACATTAATAGTTTAAGCCAAGAATAATTTCAATTGCACTGCTGTAATTTTTTTAGACCACCTCTAAAAATATGAGAATCTAAACGACCTAAGTTGTCTTGCTATTCTTTATTATTTGATTTTGAAAGCTTTTCATCACTTAGGGATGTTTCCTAAATCTTACTATGAAATGTTTGAAATCATCGGAAGTTTGAGAAAATTACGAGTTTGTAAGAAATATCCCTCAGCTACTTTTCAAAGTCCTTTATTGAGGTCCCTGAGTCCCTCCAATTTTATTCAATCTTTTGATTGTAAGTATCAGCAAATGTAAAAAGCAGCACACAAAGAGAGAGCGATAAAGATCTTAGGTAAAACTTACATTAGAAATTACATAAAGTCTGAAACCTTCCAAAGCGAAGAAAAATTACAGTGCTCAAACTGTTAAAGGAAAAAAAAATACCTTTCCTTGTTTGATATCATTGTAATCGTAATAATTTTTATTAATCGTAGTTATTTTTCAAAAATTTTAAGTCCCTCTAGTAATTTTGTATTCTTTAAAAGTAGAGTTCCAAAGAACTGGATTACCATTTAGGATGATTTTTTTAAGTTAAAAAAATAATATACAATGTTGTAACAACTGTTTTCATGAACTAGAAAATATTCGATTTATATTATTGCTTTGATATATTTAATTAATCGTTAATCTATAGAAATGTAAACCCCCCCCCCCAGTAATATCAATGAGACGGATATTTAATTTGGGCTAATAAGAATAGCATGTGCAATTTCTATTAAACATAAAATATTGATTCAAAATAAAAACATAAAGTTTTTAGGAACTTTAAAAATACATAAAATTAAAAAAATACTATTGAAGTGAATGATTACTTTTTTCTCATAGTCGCGTTTTTTATCGAAGATCTCAAAACCACATCATTTTATGTTTAGCCACAATCACGGGAATCGAAAACTCTTTATCACTTGATAGGAATAACTTTTTTTTTATTTGTAATCAAGTTATCAACCTTTTTTAAAAAATTAATTAAAAGTCTGATAATTTGATAATAAATTATTTCAAATCATTTCCAAATAATTTCCCAATTTATTTTGAGGAAAATTTCAATCAGATCAAACATTTTTGATATTTGGACATCAGCTGTTCAGCCATAAGGTAGGCTTTAAAAAAATATAACAAGTTAATAGATAGAATTCTTTTCATGTTTATAAAAATATACTGTCATGAAATTTACCAATTGATTTCAACTCATACAACGTGCTTTTTATGATCTACTGATGTTATTAAACAATTTTTTTTATCAGTTTTCCGAATTTAATTAGTGTTTGTAAATATTTCGAAGACACCACAGATCTATTGGTGCCCAAGAATCGCCCAACAACTTTGTTTTGAATTAAATTACTAATAACATTATCGAGTGAGTTATTATAAATTATAATTAGACAAAAAGTGACGCTGAATACAATTTTGCTGACACTATTAAAATTAAAAAAATATGCAAATGAAAAACACTAATATTTAAATCACATTACTCCAAATATGATACCAAAAATGTATTTAGTATTTATAATAAATAAATACAACATCTTCATCTTTTCAAAAACATCGCTATATTTCGCAGATATATTTTATCCGCTTCTTCGGGCGGTAGAATTCTTCCTTAACAAAGGTTTAAATGATGGAATAATAACAAACCATCATTTAAACCTTTGTTAAGGAAGAATTCTACCGCCCGAAGAAGCGGATAAAATATATCTGCGAAATATAGCGATGTTTTTGAAAAGATGAAGATGTATTTATTTATTATAATTACATTTCTGGAGTAATGTTTAAACAAAATATTTAGTATTTAGTTTACATTTGAGTAAAGATGAGTAAAAAGCCAGTTTACAGTAGGTTACAAGATAACTGGTCTTTAAAACATGGTGAAAATGCGATGGCTTCTAATTATTCTAGTACTTATCAAAATTGTTTCAAACTGGAGACTAAACATATGATATCACATCACTAAAGAAATTCAAAGGAATGAAATGAGTGGTCAGACCACCACTTTGATAGAAATTTCGAAAGTTGTGTCATGAATATAATTGCTATAGTCTTGCAGAACGTATATTTTCAGTGTAGACTGCGCTATGTATTGCATATCTTTTTGTCTAAAACTAGAATAAAAGAAAAGTTTCTACATAATAATCTCTAGTTTTATTAAATATATTTATTAGATCCAGATGCATCTCAATAATTGTCTTGTTTCAATTTATCTTTAATTATAATTTGTAATAAAAAAAAATTGTGCTAACTATTCATCATTCTAATTATCAATTAACTGAATTTGATATGTTTACAAAGTATTTCTCCTTGTTATTTATTTTATAATTTTTAATAAATTACAGTAAATATATTTGAACAAATGGATCAAAATTCCAAAATTTATGTTTTTGCTTCATATTAAATTTGATTTGAATTCTAAGTTATTTCTAAATTGTGCAGGCTTTTCCATTATCTTGAAATTCTAAATCATCATTAAATATAATTTACTTCAATTTGATGATTTGCTGCCCAAGATCTTCATTTTGTTTCAGTTCCAAATCAAATCACTCATTCAAGCTATTGTCGAATCCTTTTGTTTTAACTTTTGATTGTTATAGAAAAAAAAATAAAAAGGAATAAAAAGAAAACTGCCAAAAAAAATAATTGAACAACTTTCAATAAAACAGCCATTGTTCTTTATATCAATTCGAAATTTGGAATTTGTGACAGATTTTCCCATCTGATAAAAAAGTAAATCAGTGATGATCTTCATTTCATGTGACCGATGGCCAATTGCAGATGATCAATCGTTGGCAGATGAGAGGATTTGTTGAAGATATGTCCTCTTCAGAAGATCTCTCAGGATTTCATTGGTTTTAAGATTGAGAATCTCAGCTGCCTACGTTAAGTATTCTGTGCTTTCGGCTGTTCTTCCGTCTTTGCTGAAGGATGTCCTTTTGAGGACTGAACACAAAACGTTTAATTAATATTTTTTAATGTCTACCATCATCGAAACATGTAAAATAAAAGTATTGTTAATGATGCAGATAATTTCACTTAACTTTATTTATCTTTTAATCGAAAACTGAACATGCTTTACATTTAATCTTTTATAAGCTAAGCGTTGTGCTAACGGGGATTAATTGATTGCCTTTTTCTATTCTTAATTTGTATTTTGATGTTTTTGATGTGGAGAGTCATTGTATTGTCTATTTGTCTTTTGTTTATATTTTCTTTTGATCTCACTGAGCTGTCGATACTGGGCGAACCTAACTGGCGTTGGTTAGAAAATCTGAAACAGTCTATCTTGGATTACCGGTACCAAAATTTGAAAAACATCTCTGTGAATCTTTATTTGTGGGCGTTGTTCTTTTTATATTTCTGTGGTGTTTTTTTTTTGCATTTTTTGTCTTTATTTTTTTTTATCCTTTATATATTTCTTTCTTTCTTTTATATTTTGGTACTTTAGTCTTTGCTGTTAACTTCGTTGGTTATAAAATGTATAACCAAGGTATTAATACTATTTATCAACCATATGGGCACTATTTGCCTCAAATATCCTTAGAAGAGGAAGAGAAAGACTACGGACTTGAAATGCACAGTTTAGATGGAGGAGGTGACTCCGATAGTTTTGGAAGTGATCCCGAATGGAACGATTATCTCAATAAAACATACAGGTCATCCGATGAGGAAAATGAGGCTGGCCAAAACCTACCACAAGAAACAACAATGGCTGTCCCCGGGCATTCAGAAGAAGCTATGTCGATGGCAGAGCCCGTGAGCGATAGGAAGCCTTTCCAAAGACAAGAAAGCCAAGAAAGTAGTTTCCGCAATCGAGGGAATTGGAGAAGTTTCATTATTAAAGCTTTTAATTTCTCGGATGAGAATAGACTGGTCCCCGACCATCCAGACAAATCCACGCAATTACGAGGCAGTGTCCGTAACAAAGCTAATTGGAAGAGCTTTATCAACCGAGCTTTTAATTCTATTGGGGAAAATCCTATTGGAACTATAGAGGAAGATGTGGAAAATGATTCTACTGGGCGTGGAAATATACAACCGCAAGATAGAATACAAAGTGGCTCCGATGAACCGTTCCACACAAGAGAAGCACGGTCTGTACAGGAGAGAGGAATTGATGTCGTCGATGCTGAATCAGATATTCCGATGAACCACTCTGAGGTAACTGAAATTCCATATCTATGATAACTTTATGTGCATTAGCAGTATTGTCAAATAGCCAACTTAAGTTCCTTTGGTATCAATAGGAAGAGACCAAATCAAATGAGAAGAATTGATTCAATCTTTGAGCTTCTTCAGTTGGTCTCCAGGGAGTGAAAATGTCAAGCTTTTTTATATATTTATAAATTTAAAATCTTCCTAAATCTTACGGTTAGCATACTGTCGTGATAAAATTAAAATATATCTCAATTATATAAAATTTTTGTTGACTTCCTTTAGTAATCAGTCATTATATATATTCTTTCAATAGTTGTATTATATTTTAGCATATATTGTAACAATGTTGGTTATGTTGCAAAACTTTAATTAATTTGAAGTTTAATTTAATTTTCTCTTAATAAAATATACTGTTTTATTAATAACATTCATTAACTTCTTTCAATTTGAATTAAATACGTCAGACATTAATCTCAGTTATCAGGACTTTTGTTTATTATATATCTTTGTCAATAAATTGAATATCATCAACCGCTTAATTTTCCTTTACACAGATTTATTTTGCGCCAAAGAGGTTTCTAAAGAATGACATGTGGATGAGCTGTGATCTGATCTATATTTTGTTGTAAATGATGATCCCATAATATAGTTTAAATAAGTAAAGATGATTATGTTTGACAAGTCAGGGCTGACCCTTTTACTAATACTTGCAATAATATCTTGACAAACATAACTGAAACGAACCAATGCATCTTCATATTAGAACTTAACGCCTTGGTTAGACGAAGATTCTGTCTTTGAATTTGAAAAGGGATTATTCGGATTATTGAATTTATAAGCGATTTTTTTTTGTGTGAAAAGATATTTTATATTATTGACTAAATTATTATTGATTAACATGTATTAAATATAGTCATAAAATTTTAAGTACTTTCTCTTTCGAAAATTGTCTTTTTAAATTCTACTGAATAGCGTTTTATAGTCACTTCTAACAGTTGTCAAATTAAAATCCTCAGAGATTCATGAATTGAATCTTTACGCAACCAATTTCTAAACATGATGTAGGATGATGTGGGAAATTTAGAATTTAAAAGTTATTGGGAGGCGAGCGCGAACGCTCCTCCAAAGCTGTTGTCAGTTGGTGAGTCGCCACCTGTCATCGAAGCTAACAGGTCTTCAAATAAAAGTTGGTGCGCATCAAGGAAATTTAGACACTACTTTACTGACGAGTTGTTGATAACATATCATCTTTCTAAAAGTGGCTGCGATTGGTTAATAACATTTAACGTCATTTCCGGATCACTTTTTGCATGCCCAAGTATTGTTCAAAATAACTGTCTTCATTGAGAAGAAGAAAACACAGTGACTGAATTTTTCTCTTGAAGGCAAGAATTTTCAAATCAATTCGCCCTACTAATATTATTTTCGGAGTTTTTAGTAGGGTACGCACATCTAATTCATCGTCAAAATCACAGGAATCGGAGGAATCTCATTCATAATTAATAAATATTAGCAAATATGTAGTTGAAGAAAATCTGACTTTGAGAGAGTGTTGTATGCACTGCTTTTCAATAGCAAATTCTTTTGGATGTTTGAGTTTGCATGTATATAGAAAAAAAAAGGTCATCCCAAAAAATATTTTAGAAGCAGTGGATCGAACTTTGGAGGTTTATAACACTTTGTAATTTTCTGAATCCTGGAGGGAGTCAGAAATTCTGAAATCCCCCCCCCCCCAAGATTTCATCTTTTCCATCTTCTAATCCACAATCCCAAAGAAATCCCTTGTAATTTAATGAAGGGTTTTGTTAATTCCAATATTAAAAAATAAAAAATTATGCAGTTGATAAATATTTGGCCTTATTAGAATAATATATAGAAAACATTTTAAGATTATTAATGAATGCTTTATTAAGATTTTTTTTTAGTTTTGCTGAAGAACTTTCAACTGACGTCTTGCGATAAATCATTTACTAAAAGATGATAGGATATTGATTCTTTCTGCAAAATAAGGAAATAAGTTCTGATTCATTATTATTTATTGAAGAGAGAGATGACTCAAATATCGTCTTTATTTTCAACCTCTGTTAATCCGCGACAGGAAAATTCTTCAAATTTTTTTTTCATTTTTTTTTTCTAAAGGAATCTTTCCTTCTTCACTCATATCCAATAAAATCATTAATCTACCGCATGGATGTTTTCGCGACCTCCTACCGTTGCCAAAATCATGTTCAGAATTTTTAAATATAATCATAAGTTATTTATAAATTTTCGTTATTGAAGAAAAAGTAAATGTTTTGTTTTCTTTTTAGAACAGCAGCTGGGTTAGTGTTCACTTGCAAGATGATCAACCAACTGCCAGTGAAGATAATGATTTCCGAAACCGTCCTCGAAATGTTCTTCAACGAACAGAAAGAGCCGTCAGTAACTTTTATGTAAAAGAAAAGAAAGTTTTGCATTTTTACTTTCTAGTTCTTGCCTTCATAACTTACAATGTTTACCTTGGTTTTGCAATTGACTACAACTGGGACAAATGCAAAGACTGGTGCGATGGATCGAAAATACTCGTTATCATTACGGCTATCATTTATATTGTTATCTTGTACTATATTCTTATAAAACCATATGTAGGTGAACCAGCTAGAATTTACGTGTTAGTACCTCTTCATGAAAGAACAAGGCGCTACAGAGACAATCGTCATTTCCCATTGTAAGTTGACTGAAATTATTATTTTAATTTATTGTTGGATCTTTGTTATTTTTCAATAAAGATTAGGTATTTTTCGCAACTGATCAGTCAACACCCAAGTGTTCTATGGAAACATACAGAATTTGATTTCAAACGTAAGAAGAGCAGTGGGAGGTTCAAAAATTGAAAACTCCTAAAGAAGTGAAGCAAATAGTTCGTAGGTTTCCATAAATGAAAGAAATTAGTTGCTTCACTTTCATAGTAGATTTCTTAATTGCATCCATTATTTGGATTTTCCGTTCCTAAGTCTGTTTTTGTGTTTGGTTTTGTTTTGTTTCATAAAAAATCCTTTAAAGTTTTTTTTTTTTTTTGTTTTTTTAAATTTGACTTCACAATTCAAAATTACTTTTAACATATGATTACTATTTTATAAAATGCAAACCGTTACTCAGTCTTTTGCAACGAAATAGATAAGAGGTAGATAAATAAGACAATGCTTAAGTAAGAAATATAAATCTTTATTTTTTTTATTTTTCTGTAATAGGCCTACTATAAATTGGGACTGAATGCAATGATATTTTAAGATTATTATCTCTCTTCAGATGGAATAATCCACTAGTCGAAAGAACAAAAAAAAAAAAAGCAACTAGAATTACACAAGATATAAATGCATTAAAAACCCTTTTACGGCAGGCGATCTTACTTTCACCTGTTCAGACTCTCCTCATATGTCAGCTTATCCGTTAGGTAATGAGTAATATCTCATTTGTAGAAATACCTGGTAACTCACAACTCATCCTCTTCCGTTAATAACAAGTTGAATCACACATAGATTCTTCCAGGTATCTTTATCTTTAAGATTTCAGTTTACAAATTTTGTAATTTTGAAACTTTTTGAATGTATTGGATTTCTTTAGTTCGTGAAGGATCTTTTTCCTTTTTTCTACAGTTTTTCATATAATGCTAGATTGGATATTTTGCAGGGAGCCATTCTCTCAACATATCCAAACCATTAGGGTTGGTTTCTAATTGTGCGAGTATATTTCTTTCCTGACTATTTCATTTGTTTTCATATTTTTCCTGGAGTTTTATTAATTTTCTTAAAACATTTCATTTCAATGCTGCAGTCTTGCAGCAATTGTGTTTCCATTATAGGTGAATTGTTTGAGCTGTTTTATTTGTCTTATTTAGTGGAATAGTTAATTTCTCTTCTTTCCAATTACCAGGGTTATGTTTTTCTTTTATCTATATTAATAGTAAGATTAAATTTAGGGATGACATTCAACTGATTTAGTGCTTCACCCTACAGCTATCGCTCACCCAATCTCAATTAGGTTATTGAAATGTCGAGCCCCCACCTTCAGCGTCCCATTAGCCACGAAGTACGGGAAATATCCTATGTATCTATCTATCAGCTGTTATTACAGCATCATCACCAAATTTCCATTAGTTACTTGCTGTCTAATCAGACTAAAATGAAAAATTAACTGAATTTCTGACAGATACTGAATTTTTGATTTTTTTCTTAATTATCATCAAATTCTGAATCCGTGATCTTTAAAATCCTAGACAACGAATTTATCAAAGAAAGACTAAATTTAAACATTCCTCTAATTTCGGGAATTTTTCTCTCCCATGTGGAAATTCCTCGTTACCTAATGGTGTTTATCAAGTTTAAAAGATCCCCTTTATAGCATTCCCTAAGTTTTAGTTTACTGGGATCTTAAGAAAGTATGTAAATTGCCTGACAGACATAACCAAATATCTTTGGTTTGGATGGAAAGAAATATTTAAAAAGTTATAAATAATAATAATGATGAGGATAAAGAGAAAGACAGAAATGGAATTGATACTTTCGAGAATTGACTGACGTTGTCTTCCGCTTTCTGCGCTTTAATTAGTGTTCTGAAAAACACGCAAACGCTTAAGAAAAAAAGAAAGAAATTAGACACAGTATTTAAAGTTTGAGCAATAAAATAAATATTTATTTATTATTATTTATCGATTTTCATCAATTTTCAAATGCAAAAAGTATATATTTCAAGTGTATAGTTCTTTTTATGAAAATGATTTTTTTTTGTTATTCTTTCACAGATTCATGTACTTCATTCTATTCTTTATTTTATTGGCATTTGTTGTTATTGACTCTTCACATCAACCAGAAAGGCTAATTTCGTATTCGGGATTATGGGTTCTTCTTCTCTTAGGCTATCTTTTTTCAAAGAATCGACATAAGGTATTTTTTTTTCTCTTTTATTACGTGCATTTGTATTATTACGCTTATTTATGTACTTTAAATTACATCTATTCTCTAAATCGATGATAAAAATCTTCATTATAAAATATTATTTTTAACAATTAATTAAATTCAATAATCAGTATTAATGAAAATGTAGTTAATAAATGTTTGCCTAAATTAAAAATAGAAATCAAAAAGTCTAACGAAATTGTCTCCCACAAAAATAAAGTACTCTGTAAGAATAGCAAACATGCTCTTATAGAAAATTGCAATAGATCCTAAGAATCGTAATCTTTAGCATACTTATTATCTGCTGCATAACAATGGTAAAATTACAGATAATACAGCCAATAGTATAAAGCGGTGAATTCGCCGAGTTCTGATTTAAAAATAAAATGCAACAAACTAAAGATTAATACTATTCTTTAGTAAACCCCATATAAAAATTTTATTCCAAAGGCGTTATCTAATTACAAGGCATTTCTTGTTTTTAGATGAATTCATGTTTACTTCAAAAATATGCGATTAAATGCCTGTAAGAAACCACTTCCACCCAATCGCAAAACAAAGCTAATGAAAACATTAAAATGAAAATAAACTATTACCTGTAATTATACATTATCCTATTGGAAAAAAAGTAACTCCTAATATAATGCATGAAAGGAACGATTAAAAACAGTTTTTATTAAGGTTCTCCAATTTAACAAATAAGACTTGATCAAAAGTAAAACCAAAGCAGTAATGAAAAAAATATATAAATTGCCATTAAAGTTAATTATAAGAAATAAAAAGTAAAATCATAATATTTAAATATAATAATTATAAATGGCGATAGACTGTTAGCATTAATCTACAAATAGATGTGCTAAATTATCCCTATGCATAAGGTATCTAAATGTGGTTTTTTGCAAACCCACTTCACCCTCTCTAAAGTAAACTGCTCTTTTATTTTTGTCAACAGCTATTGAATTTACATTACATTAAAGGTTTTATAATTCACTGAATATTGTTTAATACTTTTAAAAACATGAGGCATTGCAAAATTATCTGCAATACAGCTAAATTAACCACTTTTATTTTTTCTCTCAGGTGAATTTCCGGCCAGTGGCTTGGGGAGTTGTTCTTCAGTTCATCTTTGCTTTGATTATTCTGCGCTGGAACGTTGGACAATCAGTGTTTCGATGTTTGGGAAACAGAATATCTTTGTTTCTTTCCTTCACAGACGAAGGATCTACATTTGTCTTCAATTATTTGGCGAGTGGCATTTTACGAGGTGGATCTGTCGAAATTGTCAATGCCTCGATAAATTCTACTTCAGTGGGTACAATTACCGGAAATATCAACTTACCCAAACAAATTGGGGTTTTTGCGTTTAAGGTAGAGACTTGTTATTATTTCAAATGATTCATTTTAATCATAATTAACAGAAAAAAGAAAACGAAACTGATTATCAAATATTTATCTATTCCTTGCTGTTTGATAAAAAGATAAAGCCCTTTCAAAATTAACCAGCAGTTAGAGTAGTGATTAAATAATTAAACTAAGACAGTTATTGACGCCCTCATGGTGCTTCATTTTTAATAATAATAATATTAGTAAAGTTTAGTTTCACAGAGAAAATAAGAGTTTGTTTAAGTATTTAATGAAATAGACCATGGAGGATATATTTATTTTTATTTTTGTGTGTAAACTAATACTGTTTCTGTGGATTTATAATTATTTTGCTTTTTGGGAAATACCAGGAATATAATCATTTCTTTCGGTTGACGTCACAACTAAGAGTTACTGTTACCTATTCGACATTCCTGATGTAGAAAAGACACGAATAGAAAAATTATTTTAAAAAATAACAATGGATGAGACAAAATTATTTTAACATTTCAAATGCGCAGTTTGAAGTTTTAAATGCTTTAAAAAAATTGAGGCCGCTCTCGCTGGCACATGGATTTTCTCACTCGTTTTTTCATTGGTGAGTTTTTCATTGTGTATTTTTTCCTTTGAGGCACCACTGTGCTTCCGATGTATAGAAAAATATTTTGTTATTGAAAAAAAGACAAAGGGTTTTGTATAAAAAAAAGTATAAGAAAAGGATGAAATGGCAATTGACGGAGAAATTGGTTAAATCGAGATCATTTTGATTTAGTGAGATGAAATCACCGTAAGTTCTACAGGGTGTACCTGAAATGTGCTGTCAAACTTCAAGGTTGTATTCAATCATGCAAAAGAACGAATAAACGTCATATAAACATGGGTCTGGAAATGCGTTATTTCCAAGATATGTACGATGAAAGGGGTGTTCGCCTTTACGTCGTATCATAGAGTCATTAAATTGCTCCTCAGTAATCGTAACATGTAATGTTCAATACCTTCCCCCACCGAAATGGTTTTTGTATGGGGTTATCTTAAAGCATTAGTGTACACCACATCGGTTCCTGACGCCCACGCACCGCATGATCGCATAGTAGTCCAGTCAATGAATGCTCAAAAACGGGTGTAGAGCGCATGGAGGGGGGCAGAATTTTTGACTTCAGAGATGGGTTTGGGGTTCGTGGGAGGTAAAAATCCCAAAAGTACCCGACCCTCAGAGGTGAGCCGAAGGTGTGGGGGCGTCCGGAAGGCCGTAAATGTTGCGGTTTTTTGGTTTTTCCCTTAAAACTTGGAAACTATAGGTTCTGGAGAAAAAAGTATTCTGACCTGTTTGAAAGCTGACAAAATTTCTGACATTTTTTACTCCGATAAAAATTTTCTATCTTTAACCGTTTTTGAAATATCAGCTTCTGAAAATCACCTATTTCCGGATAACGTTGTTTCTGATCACATGGTTCGTCATACTGTGCTCTTTAACACCTCAAATCTGCTAAGATGCTACAAACTACAACCAAATCAAGTGAAGAATATTACATTTGCTGCATAATTATACATTCTAGATACACAGTGGGCGGGCGTCGGGCTGACCACCCGACCTCAACTTCGTCCCGTTGGTCTTGAAACGCTGGGAGCCTGATCTCCCGTGACCCCAAAAGCCTGTGTTGGCTTGTAGTGGGATGCTTTAACTTTAACAGTAATAGCTGAAATTATGGATTTCAAGATGTTTTGTTGTAATGTGATAGGTTTTAATACTGGAAATCAGTAACTACCTTTTATTGCATCCATTTGGCAATTGCAACAGGGATTACAGAAGATGCTACAATCTCCTGTTAGGATGCTCTTACAGTTGGGAAGAATGCAATGTCTAAAATGGAAAATGTGCCATTTTCAAATGTAAAATTATCACGAAAGAAACCAAGCACTTCCTCTTTCTTCTATGAGTTCATCAATCACAATAAACAATAACAAAATTGCAGTCAATCCCTATCTACTGTTTCAACGCATTTACATAAGCAAGAAATCAGACGATCATCTAAAGAATTATGCGGGGCATGAGTTGGCCCCCTACCTTATGGCTTTCTTCAAGGACGGTGAGATGAGAAAAAGTAACAAGGGAACTTGTACAGTCTCTTTACAACAACCGAAAGGGATGTTCAATTCAGAAACCATGTGATAGTTGTTGATGGGGAATTCCTTATCCACAACATCGTTGGGCAACAAGATAGTAACACAATATCATCTGTTCGTGATGAATACGTACGATTTGTAAAGAAGTTGCACTGTACTATCCTGGAAGAAGTTATACTGTAGTTTTTGATAGCTGCACCAACATATCAACAAGTACTAAAGTGTCGGAACACAATCGTAGGTATCGACTCAAACGGTGCGTGGATATTCAGTTTACTACGGAAACTGAAATCAGAATGAAGCAAGAAATCTTCCTTTCGTACGCCAACAACAAGAACCTTCTTATCAAGCTACTGATGAAAAAACTACACTCCCACCAACCGAAGGGGCTACGAAGTACCACTCCTATAGAGTGTACTATCAAATACAAAAGTGAATGGGAACGGTACTGGCACCATATGTGTGGAGTGAAGGAATGCCTGGCTGGGAGAAGAAAAATGGGGAGCTGGTGCCTAGGTTCTGCGACAAAAATGCTGCACCCGACGAAATTTAGAAGTCATATTTTGTCGATGTAAAAAGGAATGTGACTCTGGAAGATGGGGCTGCAGAAGGGTATCGTTGAATTCTTCTGCAGCATGCCATAACTGCCAGCGCAACTGCCATAACGGGATCCCCATCAACGAGGAGGAGGAGGAGGAAGAATTCGATCCAGTTGCAGTTACCTTACAGGAATCCTTTTCTACTTCTGGTGATGTTGAGTGAGTCTCTATGGATAACTACCCCCACCCAACATTGATGGTCGTTTTTATTTCACAGATGTTTTTCGTTTTGTTGTACCTTTTACATACTATTTGATTTTTGTGTAATTTGACGTAGTTCAAACCATATGTTATGTTGTTTTATGTAAATACCTACCTTTTTCCACTATTTGGAGTGTAGCTACTAATTATTATACCAAATGCAACAACTTACAGCAGTAAATAGATAAAACATGCCAAATGGATGCAATAAAAGGTAATTATTGATTTCCAGTATTACACCAATCACATTACAACACAACATCTTAAAATCCATAATTTCAGCTATTACTGTGCATCTAGAATATGTAATTATGCAGCAACTGTAATCCTCTTCACTTGATTTGGTTGTAGTTTGTAGCATCTTAGCAGATTTGAGGTGTTAAAGAGCACAGTATGACGAACCATGTGATCAGAAACAACGTTTTCCGGAAATAGGTGATTTTCAGAAGCTGATATTTCAAAAACGGCTGAAGATAGAAAATTTTTGTCGGAGTAAAAAATGTCAGAAATTTTGTCAGCTTTCAAACAGATCAGAATACTTTTTTCTCCAGAACCTATCGTTTTCTAGTTTTAAGGGAAAAACCAAAAAATCGCAAAATTTACGGCCTTCCGGACGCCCCCACCCCTTCCTCTGAGGGTCGGGTACTTTTGGGATGTTTACCTCCCATGAACCTCAAACCCATCCCTGAAGTCAAAAATTCTGCCCCCCTCCATGCGCTCTATAATCATTCATTGACTGGACTATAGTGGATAGTTGCAACCAGAGCTTTGGAGCGGAGACCGGAGCTGGAGCACGGAGCAGTGGAGCAATGGGTTTTTTCCCGGAGCTGGAGCGGAGCCGGAGCATACAAGTTTCTGACTGCTCCACTGCTTCAGATTTTTTTTAATGTTTACCAGTCCTATTAGGTGTAATTACAGAATTATTCCTGTTTTGTAGGTGCTGGAAAGTTTAACGGTGTCTTTTCAAAAACAAAATTTAATTAATATTAAAGAATAGATTAGAAGTATTTTACTACATTTTTATTGACTACTAATTGGTTTTTGATTTCTCTAAAATTATTACAATTATAATTATTCCAATTTATTTGTCTAAATATCTTTGAGTAAGCATATTCATTTTTACTCTAAATCCAAACTTATTGTTTATATTAGGAATATTGAAAATCAACTAAGTCTTGTTTTGTTTTCAGAAGAGTATTTTTTTCTCTGATGTTTTTATATTTATATATATTTTTCAAGACTACATTAGAAATAAATTTTTCTTCTCTATTCAAAATTTTATATTTTACTGTTATTGAAGTGTAATCTTGTTGAAGATTTATTGAAGTAAAAGTTTGATTTTGGTTGCTACTTATTAGTATTACACCACCGGCATAAATGTAAATCTTGCACTTTTTAATAATATCACATAATCATAATAATAACATAGCATAATGATAATATAATAGAATTTATATATAAAATAAAAAAACAGAGAACCTAAATTTTAAACTTGTAGTACACCTCTCTTAACATTGTAAGTTTTACTTATGAAATTATTTATTTTGACTTTGGATTTTCTATTTTTTAAGTAATTTTTGATAAGATCATGAAAATCTCCTCTTATACCGTAATTTTCTAACTTTTTTAATAGAATTTTATGGTCAATATTATCGAAAGCCGTGCTAAAGTCTATAAAAGCTATTATTGATACTTGTCTTTTATTTAAATTTTGTGTAACTTCTTTATTTAAATGATTTTACCAAATTACGAACCCCAAAAATTCGCAGTATTCTTCTAAAAACTCATGGGCTAACCCAACCTTTGGATACTGTGACTCATTGGGGTTCAACGTTTGCAATGGTTGATCGTCTAATTGTTTTTAAGCATTATTGTGAACAAGTAGCTGCGGCTGGAGCCATAGAAATGATATTAACTAAAGCTGAATGGCACGAAACTAAGAATATAAGAGATCTCCTGACAAAGCCAAATTTTACTTTAAAAATTACATAATTTTTAAAGTAAATTGTCATGGGAGTTTACATGAAGGAGTGGCAAAAACTTGCAAAATTTCTCCAAGACAATGGCGGAAAATTGCTATGGGAATTTTGACCTCCATGCGAAAATGTGACGAAAATCTTTTCCAAAACACCCATTTTCTTACCGGAGTCTATGTAGATCCTCGGTATAGAATTTTACTGAGTTCGTCGCAAACGACAAAAGCAAAAGAAGGACTTTAAATATCGCCCGACGACTCGAAAAACTAAAGATTTTTAAGCGTTTTGATATGAGGCAAGACAGTGAAAGGCTGGAATCAATAATTGATTCCGAGCAGCCACATCGAATAGCAAGTTTTCAACAATCAAATACTTCGATTTCAGCAGACAATTCTTCAGAAGATGATGATTTTGAAAAAGAGCTGGACAAGCTGGAAAAACGTCTGAGAGTTTCAGAAATGCAACATTCGAATGAAGAAGACTTTAAGAGGAATATTCACCAAGATTGTCATGTAATTGAGATTATGGGTAGGCTCAAAGTAAAATCAGCATTTGAAGCTTTGGACGGTTACCCACACCGAATTCAAGCTGCCTGTCGAGTTGCATCGAGTATACCCACTACACAAACCAGTGTCGAGCGATTATTTTCTGCCTTAAAATTGGTGTCAATGATACAAGATAGGCAATTGAAGATGACTTACTGTCAGCTGTTCTGTGACTTACTGTCAGCTGTTCTGTTTTATAGAATTAATTACGATGATTAATAAAATTTAGTTAAAAAAACTGCTTGTTTTTAATATTTGATCTTTGGTAATACGACTTAAAAAATGTATTTAGATCATGGAGTAGAGCACGGAGCGGAGCAAGGAGCAAATATTTTCATGTCTGAGCGGAGCTGGAGCGGAGCAATTGCAAATTTTGTCTGCTCCAAAGCCCTGGTTGCAACACAATTCGACGTGCACCTGGCATTTTCCACCGTGTTTGGCAGTCGATGGAAAGACGTCGTGTTGCGTGCATTGCGGCCGGTGGAGGACATTTTGAGCACTTTCTGTGAAACTGAGCTACTGTACAGCCAACACCTCTGTATAATTGCATCGTTCATATCTTGGAAATGTAGCATTTCCAGATCCATGTTAATGTGACATTTATTCGTTGTTTTGCATGATTGAATGCAACCTGTAAGTTTGGCAGCAACTTTCAGGTACACCCTCTACATTGCTACAGCTTCTTTTGTCATTGCACTTGTGACAATCTTTTATATTTCTACAGTGAGTAGGGACCTAAAAGTAACTGTAATTAGCAGCATTTGGGTTACTATTACGATGATTTAGAAAACTTTGTAAGCTTCGACTTAGGTTATTTTTGAGGATTAAATAAAAGGTGGAAACTGATGATCAGATTAGGGTTGCTTTTTTCAGATTCCTTACTATTTTATTATTTGTTTTATTTTAATTTAGGTTTTACCAGTGATTTTCTTCTTCAGTCTGTTTGCGTCTATTCTTTATTACTGGGGTATTTTACAAACGATAGTAATGAAGCTAGGTTGGCTTCTTCAGTCTACCCTTGGAACCACTGCTGCCGAATCTTTGAATGCCGCAGCCAATATCTTCTTAGGCCAGGTAAGAAGAAACATTACGGAAACAAAATGAACTAAATTTGTTGCAACTAACAAAAAAAAAGCGTAAAAAGATAAAAAAAATTATCAAATTACAAAAACTTCGTGATTGTTGTAGGAACCTAATTCGATCAACTTATTTTTGTTATAATTTCTAAGTTTTATTTTCTTCTTTAGAGTGAAGCCCCTTTATTAATAAGACCATTCCTTCCTAACATGACAAAGTCTGAGCTACATGCCGTCATGACAGGAGGCTTTGCTACAATCGCAGGAACTGTCTTCGCTGCTTATACAAGTCTTGGAGTAAGTTTCATTGCCTAAATTTCATAGTAAAATATTAATTCCTAAATTAAAGACGTCCCTAATTTTTATTTTTAATTATTGCTACAACTTTAACAATATTTAGCTTTCACTTTCTTTTTTAAATATTGTTCCATGACTTGATGGTTTTGTTGAGACTTTTGTTTACATTGAAACTTTTTCCACATCCTGCTTCGGACATTTCGTCCTTCGATGCTGCTTTCACAATTGCTCTCAGAAATCATTGTCAACATAGATCCAAGTGGATCCAAATATTCGAAATTTACTGAAAAACTGTAATCTACCCACATCGCTGGTCCAGAATTATAGTGTTCTAACTGCACTCATTACAGTATTGAGAAAATGAACTTTGAATACTTGAAGTCATATTGC
>JAFIDM010002131.1:5093849-5147025 GCA_023159025.1 Thereuonema tuberculata
GCAATATGACTTCAAGTATTCAAAGTTCATTTTCTCAATACTGTAATAGGTGCAGTTAGAACACTATAATTCTGGACCAGCGACACAGCTAGAAATAATTTTTACAACAATATATTTTTAATTGGATAAAATTGAAGCGAAATAACTTTACTTTTATATATTACTCTAATGCACAAAGTTGACCTTTTAAGTAACATTTGAACTAATTGTTAAATCATCCTGATTGCAAAGACTGAAAACATTAACAAAGTCAAAATCTCAATTAATAAACTTATAATACTCGGATTTGATTTGAATGCTTAGTAATGCATAATGTTAAGGTAATTTAGCAGGTATGATGTACTGCAGCTGTTTTTTATGAGATTAACAAAAATCTTAAAACAACAATTATTGAATGGTTGTCAGTAACTTAAAGTTTTCAGAGCAGTTTCTTTAATGAAAGTAGGTTTTTGTACAGGTAAAAATCAATTTATACATGTCCATCCATTACCAATTTTTATGCTAAGTCTCTGGCGAAATCCCTTTTAAGTTTCTGAGATTTAAAAGGCACTAATCTCCCGCATCAGACAACGGCCATTCCTTAAGTTTCTTTACGACTTTTGTTAAGTCATTTTACATTAAAACTACATAATAGAACAATTGTAGATAAGCACATATACAGTTGTAGATTTATGAAGGAGAAATTATTGACAGAAATAATGTGCAAAGGTGTTACAGAGATTTAATAAATTTTAAAATGGACTAGACCAGCAAATCTTTGCATTTTTACCTCCATGGCCTGTAAAATGAAATTCTTATGGATTAATTAAAATGTATAAATTTTCTGAATAATTTCCTAATTAAAAAATCGTTCATTGAGAAAAAGAGAATTTGATAAAATAAAAAAAAACTCATCAGAATTCAATTTATAAATTTAGTGGAATCACAACAAAATCAGAAAACTGAGGCAATTATTAATTGAATCCTTTTGTTTTAATTACTAGATCAGTCCAAGCCATTTACTATCTGCTTCCGTAATGTCCGCTCCTGCAGCCCTGGCGTTTTCGAAATTGTTCTATCCTGAGACAGAAATATCTAGCAACGTTACCATTAATCTTCAAGTTTCCGGAATAAAAGCGTAAGTCACAATAAATGATCTTCTTATCTTCTTCATTATAAAAGACGGTACATCAATATATATTGACAAGTGTAAATCATAACAGATTGCAAATGAACGATAACCTCCAGAATCTTCCAGAACTCAGGCAACAAAAAAAATCAATAGATCTAATATAATATCAGATTCCCTAATATATGATTAATAGGATCTTACTTCTTTTGCAATTCTTTATCCAAGAATTTCTTATTGTTTCTTGGATTTTAACAAATTTAGCTCATGAATAAATAAGGAGCATATTTTTCTAATAATTGTTGCTGTTCACTTAAGCAACTTAATGTCTTCATCTGCTTTTAGATGAGATCTTGTTGTAGTTATAACTTTTTCAGAGCTTTATACTTCAAGAGAGTACTTCTACAGTTTACAGAATGTTCCGATTGCAGTTCTTGCACAGTCATTTGTCCTGAATTATTTGATGTTTTGTATCGTTAGTAGCATTACTGTCGGAACAGTGAAGCAATGGTTCTAGACAATACAAGGGAAATGGGAGGAAATAAAAAGAATATCGTTCACTGCGTGATGGGTTTTTAATAATTCCAATGAGGTCGCCAAAAACTTACTTATGTATAGCTAATGCATTTACAGATTCAAATTGTAACCTGCTAAGACAAAAATGTTGCATAAAACATTAATTATTAATCTTTCCTCAATCATATACTAAATATAAAATTGAAAATTAATCTATTTAGGAATGGTATGAATCTCTATCGTGAACCTTTTAGATAATATTTATAAATCAGTATTGAAAATATAATCATAAATTTTTGGAAAACTCTTATGAAAAGAAAGTTATCCTTTAACAATTTACGATTACTTCAGATTACAGCAAGTAACAAAAGTAAAAAAAATCTAGATTTGTGTTAATGAAGATTTTTAATTAAGTGATTGTTGAAATTTCAGAACAGAGCATAATGTTTTAGAAGCAGCGGCCAATGGCGTCATCAACGCTATCACGTTAGTGGTGAGAATCATCGGGAACTTAGTTGCGTTCATCGCTTTTATCTACTTCATTGATCAAGTGGTGATATTCTTGGGTTCATTAATTGGATGGCATATTACGATGACGGTTAGTGATTGATTTCTATCTTTTCTATCTTTTCTATCTTTCTTTCATAATTCGATAGAATTTATATGATATGATAGAATCATATCCCAAACACATACTGGTAGTCCGAACTTTGATGATGGATCCTAGTGTTAGGAGATGATTGATCCCATATTAAGGGTCGGTCACATAATATGGGATCAATCATCTCTTAATACATTTAAAAAAGGGTCACATAGTTTATCATATGTAATTATTTCGAGTTCCCACAAATTTGCCGAATCTATGTATGTATGTGTGTATGCTTATGGTAGGTTTGTATGCTTATAAGTATCACGAACGCCGTTCGCGCCTCAGAAGCTTCGATTAGTTGTAACCCTGCCGTTCCGGCATGGTCGAGCGGTCTAGGCGACGGTCTGCCGTAAGGCCGATGTGTCGGAACCTGGGTTCGAATTCCGGCGTCGGCATGGATGTTTCTTTCTTCTTCTGTGGTTTCGTCCGTTTCTGCGGGTGCAACATGAAGCTGCCTCTTACGGCGTACCCTGGGCAACGTTTCGACGGATAAATGCTCACATTTCTCGCCCCTTGTTGAGGCCAGTAGATTCACTGCTAAGAGCCCGGGCATTGGCAAAAAAAAAGTTATAATCCTTTTCTCTCCATTCCATACTTCCTTCCGTATTACATTTCTTGTTCATGTTTCTCTTTTTTTTTTCTCTCTGCTTATTTTCGACTTTCCTGTATTTCTGTCTGTACCAAGTCCCAGTACCATAGGATTTTTTGTTCACCACCAACTTGACTTCGAGGAAACAATTTATGCAATGTTTAACGACTTCAGTAATGGCTCAAGACAGCTTTCATTGACGATACATAAAGTCAGCCACAACTGCTTCTGCGCCAACCAACAACTGCTTCTGCGCCAACTAACAACAAAATACATAAAGTCAATCACCCGTGAAGCCTGTTGGTTTCGTACCGGTACTTAAAAACTCAACACCAACTTTTTCCTTGTTGTAAACTATCAGAAATCCGCTCTCAATGGGGAAAACAAAAGGAATTGCCGCTCCTGATGCTGCATGAAAGAAAGCTGCGTCGTCTTTCAGAAGCGACGATAGGGAAAAGAAGACTCGCCACCCCTCCAACGAATATAACGCCGAACGAAAACTCACCTAAGAGACCAGCATGTCAGTAGGCGAGGAACAAGAAATACAAGTCGAGTTCACTCTGCATGCGGTAATGGTCGTCGAGGATCATCTTATATCCCCAAAAGGAAGTCGACAACAGTGTGGACGTGAGTTGTAACGAGACGAGTCGACTTCATTCTTCGTGAGATATCGCTCGCCGTAAACCCGTCCCACATTCACCTCTAAGTTACTTGCCGATTTCCCCAAATGAAAGTCGGCGAACCCTTCGAACTTGTGTCAGGACAAGTTGGCGGCGCCTGCTTATTGACTTTGAAAAGGAATCTAACGTCCACCCTCTGATACCTGAACTTCCTCTTCCCAGTTGGGTCGACCCATGATCGGCCGACCCGTTGGAGAACAACTGCCCTGCGTGCTGTTACACTCACCTCACCGAAGCACTGCTACTTTCATAATGACTCCTCAGGCCTCAATTGAGGGCCTCTCCTTACCGACTTCATTAACGAGAACATTCATTCAACTTTCATTCAAGACAGGAAAGACAGGATCGCGAGTGAACCTCTCCAGTGCTGAGCGGACTTATTTGAGGTTATTGTTACAATAACCTGAGCCATCCTCCAATGGGTATTTGCAAAACATCGTAACATTCAACCAACTGGAAGACTCCTAAATAGTCATGCGGCAAAATCTCACCATCCAATCAGGCAAGCCTTTCTGATGTGGTTTTTTGCTTCTCCTGAAAAATTTGCCAAAAGTCACTTATGAGGTTTTGCAGTTAGGGCGACGATATGTGAATTCTACTGCAGCTGGCCTATATGAATCAGAAGCAGTTACCACTGTAAGTATTTTACAATAGGTACAAATAAAGAATAACACAAACCTACTCAGAAATAAAATTTAAAAATATTTTTTTTTGTTGTAATTGCACAAAAAAAAATGTTCAATCTCTCCTGGTTCCGGTACCATAATGTGACAATTCTCCCATCAATGGTAGTAAAAGGATTTACTAAAAATACATTTATGTCAATCAGAATTGAATTCAATTAGTACGTGGCTTACAGTATTAAGAACGAATTGAATATTGAAAATAACACTAGTTGATAAAATTCATTCAATACAATATTAAATAAAAGCTTCAGTCGACGAACGAAGTCAACTGTCTCAAGTTTCTCCTAATTATGTGGTTTTAACAATTTTAATGCTATCCTCAGAGCCGTTTCTAGATGTTCTGCCACCCTAGGCGGGAACTGAAAAATGCCGCCCCCCCCCCCCCCTTTCAAATGCCGCCCCTCCCTTCCCCCCTCCCCTCGCGAGATAGCGCACAATTCTTTGTTTAATAATTAATAATTTCGCTGTTTGATATATATACATATATATAAAATTAATTTTTTCCGTCTTTCGGCCGCCCTAAAATCTTGCCGCCCTAGGCGGCCGCCTAGTCTTGCCTAATGGTAGAAACGGCCCTGGCTATCCTAACAATTCATTTTTTGTAATTTTCTTTAATACGTTGTTTATTAATGTAGTTAAACTATTTGTAATTGAATGATTTAATTATTTGAACTTTATTCACATTAATGGTTATTTACGTTTAGTACGAATTATAAACGAACTATTTTTAAAATCTCAAACTTAACTAAAAAAAAGCAGAGTTTTTTATGTTAAAATTATTAACATGTTGATGTAAATGTTAAAATTATTTGCATTTAAAAAGAAGTCTTATTGATACTGAAACAAGCAAACAAGAACAAAACCTTTTGTAAATTATTAGAAATGCATTAAGAAAGCAGTACGTACCTTTGGCTTCCGAAAATTATCAATGAAGCAAGTGCTAAAATAGATTTAAAAAAAATAATATTTTGGTCATATTTAATAAAACTCATAATATTACAGTTATTTGATGAAGGACTTTCATTTAAGAATATTCTTTACTTATGTTTTGTAATAATTGAAAGAAATATTTTTTGATGAAACAAATCTTTCAAAGTGGATAGCTATTTTTGTAACTCCTTGATAATTCAGTGTATATAATTGAATTACATATAAGGGCACCTGTTGAAATTCTTCTGTTTCTTGGCAAGATGCGACTGGTGTGTAATTAGTAATAATACTTAAAAAAATTCATTTTGCATTTTACTTTCTTAATTATTTTATTTTTTAGATTTAATCATAAGTAATTTTTTTTTTAGATTTAATCATAAGTAATTTTTTTTTTAATAAGTGATTTTTTTTTTAATTCTTCCGTTTTCTTTCTTAGTTTCTATTATCCAAACTCTGTATGCCGTTAACTTTCATGATGGGAGTTCCCTGGAAAGACTGCGATGAAGTTGGAGAACTTATTGGAATCAAAACCATTCTCAATGAATTTGTTGCTTTTAGTCGACTAAGTGACATGCAGGGAACTATATCAGTAAGTGTCTTCAAAACTTTAGGCAGACATAAATGTTTATCAACTGGATAAGTGATGGCATTTTAAAATACAGTAGCCAAGAAAACAGCAAAATTATTTCTTATACAAAACGATATTTCTTAACGATAATGTCATCGTATTTGGATCATTTCAAAGCAAATCAAACAGTTGTGGTTGAATGACCATTTTTCAAAAGTTTCATTTTTTCTACTCGAATTTTAATTTATTTCCAATTATAAGGATAATCCAGAAGTGTTGGTCGTTTCGTACTAAAAAAATCTTATTTTGAACGAAATCGACTTGGCTCCTGCGGGTCTGAATTCAGATCATGTAAGAATTTTAATGGTCGAACAGATCTTCACTCTCAAATTCTGTTCCAAGAATGAATTCTTAATTCATCAAAAAGGACGCAACCCTTATTATTAATAAGAACTCTTAAGTAAAATCACGGATTATAATCTTAGGTCGGTTTTTATCTTTGATTTAAAATAGCAATTTTTAATTCGAAAGGACCAACATTTCTGGATTATCCTTATAAGAGGAAATAAATTAAAAGTGGAATAGAAAAAAATGAAACTTTTGACAAATGGTCATTCAGCCATAACTGGTTGATTTGCTACGAAATGATCTCAATACGATGGCGTTATCGTTAAGAAATATCGTTTTACCAAAATTTATCGTATAATCGATATTGAATAAAAGAAAACATTGGACTTTTCTGCCATCTATTCCTCAGAAACCATAAGATAGAGAAATACAAATAATGTATCATATGTTAGATATACTAATGAGGATGCCTACATTCCATTTTTCATCGACATGGGTCAACCATAAGGCATGTGAGGTAATTGTCAAAGGCTAAATCATTCATTTTTGCTAGGCTTCCCTGCCACATACACATAACGGGCACGTGACCTTGGATTCCGAGATCGTTTTCTCAGTCAGCAGGAAAGCCATGAAAATTTGTGCGGGTTGCTATATATATATAAAAGAAAACATGACATGTTTGCTAGTTGAATGTAAATTAAAAGTTGTATTATGCTATCCAAAAGCATTTTTAAAAACATTCAGTACTACTAATTTTTTTTCGTGGTTTCAAAATGATCTATATCAAGTTCTGTTCATTACGATGAAAACAAATTCCTTATCTCTAAAACTTACATAGCTAGAGATTTTGGACCAAGACAATGTTCTATCTCTTCAAATAACCTCCATTTTAAGCCATTATCAACATTTACCCATTTTTTAAGTATTACAAATACTATTTTTATGCCTTTAAAATTGTAAGAATGTGATAATTCTAATGGTAGACTTTTTATATATTATTTCCGTACATACCGAGAAAGAGCTGGCGAATTTTCAGATCTCATGAATCTCGGTGGATGAAATAGTAAAAGTCTGAAATTTACGGAAGAATACTTTATGAAAAGTATGTATGTTTGACTGTTATGTTTTAATATATAGCAATATGAAATGATGAAATAATGTTCCCAAAAATATTTTAAATGACATTGGTATTTATAGTGTAATGTGTAAAAACCAATATAATTCAAAATCAGATTTCATATAAATAGATCAGAGGAGGAAAAATTATAATCAAGAAACTAATGAAAGTGGAATTTGTTTTGACAGAATGAATTTATTGTAATAGTCCTGACCCCAGCATCTTAAGAGCAAACTGTCACAGACAGAATCATGGTTTAGCAATTCCTATTTATTCTTACTTTGAATTCTGTTATTTCGAGTTAAATGGTACATTGAAAATTCCCAGAATGTGTATCATTAGTGATCGTTTATACATATTACTTCTGCTGTACACAACAAAAATGCTGAGCCGTAGCCTATTTAATTCACGAAGTTGTAAGTCAATAGAAGACGAAGTTTAGAAACATCAATAACTAGAACTCTGATTTTGATCTGGAAACAGGGTGAAATCATATCTTATCAAATGTTTTGAGAATATTAATGTCTATAATATTCACAATAAAAAAAAGATATTTTGTTTTTATCAAAATATTTTGTTTCTAATTATTACTTTGGCACTTCTTATCTCTTATACTTATTTGGTGAATGTGGGTGGTAGGGAAGCCAAGCACTGTGACCGGAGGTCTATTTCATATCTCTTACATCTGAAAAGTCTAAGATTGAATTTTTTTTTCTTTGTATAATTAACTTTCATATAAGGCTGCCAAACTAGCAATTGATACTCCACATTTTTTTTGGTGTCCTCATAACCAGAAATCACAAGAATTTTTATCCGAAGAAGGAGGTGGCCAAGTTTTAGGAAACAAATGACTAATTACTCTGTTCTCGGTGAAATGTTGTTGTAGAAATTCAGCATGTGGAGGAGTTCCATCTTGCGTGATAGTTGACGCCAGGCATTTCGCTGTTGCAGTTGGGATACGACAAAGCTGATGAACACTCTCTCGGCATCTCAGGGGCGTCACAAAGCATGTCACAGGGCTTTTGCGATTAACTTCTTCGAAGAAGAATGGTTTAAGGATAAATGTGGTGAAAATCTGATGTGTTTAACTACGATTTACCCACTTCTATTCTTTCGTTGCAAACGTCAGTAGGGTTCTCTGTCGGAGGCAAGCAACTGCCGGTTGTGGCTGATCTTAAATGGATAACTTTTCTCAGTACCTTCCATACTGCACCTGACACATCCAACTGCCCTGACACTGCACACTCACTGTTGGAGCCTGTGGTAACATCTTCAACTACTTATGAAGTGATCGGTTTGCGCCTTCGACCGGGTTGAAGTCTTAGATGCCCAGTTTCCTGAAATCGAGTGATCATTCTCTTTAGAGCTTTATGAAGTCAATGGTCCTCGATATAATTGCTTACGACGGCGGAATTCCCAAGTGAAGCCGCGGCACTGCCGTTGTTTTCATAAAACAACTTCCATAAGCAAAGCGCATTCCGGCATGATATGTCATCGTATCGTAGCTGATACGAAGGACATCCAGTAGTTGTGGCCACATTTATCAGCATGTCAACTTGGCTGCAACACCTGTGCTTATGCAAATTAAGCTGCGTTTTTGTTGCTTGCAACGCCTCAAGGGGCATAGTTATGACTTTTGATTTTTTTAAAGTTTTTTTTTCGGAAAATTTGGCCGCATATCCTGAAATGTCATCCTACCAAATATCGTTGAATTTGCACTGCTACATAAATCCCGGTAGACAGTGTTGAATAAGGTACTTTAATAACGATCTCCTGGTATATAGATTTTAATCTGCTAATTAAAATAAAAAATTTAGAATCAACGGGTAGGATTTTCTATAAAAATAATTAACTTTAAATATTTACTTTCAGCCCCGTGCGGAAGCCATAGCCACTTATGCTTTATGTGGTTTCTCTAATTTCGGAAGCATTGGTATCCAGTTGGGATGTCTTGGTGGAATGGCTCCAAATAGAATTCGGGACTTGGCTGAGATCTCCCTAAGAGCTATGATAGCAGGATCAGCAGCATGTTTTATGACAGCCTGCATTGCAGGTAAGCTATCCATTTCAGTGGTGTTTTGACTTTATTGTTTGTTTATACGAAAGCTTAGAAAGAAAATAACCAATAAGAAGACAGTTCAAAAAAATAAAAATCATTATTTTTTTTTTTGCATTCAAAGTAAGTTATTTTCTTCTATTTTTTTTTGTTTTGCTATTGAAATCTATAATCTATATTACTAAAATCTTTTATTTCTCTGTCTGTCTGTCCGGCGCAGTTTTCTGTGAGAATGAAAAATAGAAAGAACTTTTTCAATGAAACATCCGCGACAGGAATCGAACCTGCAACCTTCTGATCCGAAGTCAGACATCTTACCCATTAGGCCATGGGAACTACAACTCTCTTCATATTGCTTTTTTGACGTATCTGTCAAAACTGAACTGACTTTGACTGAAAAGGAACAATCTATATTACTAAAATCTTTTATTTCTCTGTCTGTGTGTCTGTCCGGCGCAGTTTTCTGTGAGAATGAAAAATAGAAAGAATTTTTTCAATGAAACATCCGCGACAGGAATCGAACCTGCAACCTTCTGATCCGAAGTCAGACATCTTACCCATTAGGCCATGGGAACTACAACTCCCTTCACATTCCTTTTTTGACTTATCTGTCAAAACTGAACTGACTTTGACTGAAAAGTAACAATCTATATTATTAAAATCTTTTATTTCTCTGTCAGTGTGTCTGTCTGTGTGTCTGTCCGGCGCAGTTTTCTGTGAGAATGAAAAATAGAAAGAATTTTTTCAATGAAACATCCGCGGCAGGAATCGAACCTACAACCTTCTGATCCGAAGTCAGACATCTTACCCATTAGGCCATGGGAACTACAACACTCTTCATATTGCTTTTTTGACTTATCTGTCAAAACTGAACTGACTTTGACTGAAAAGTAACAATTGTAATTAAAAAGAAAGTCAAAAAAGAAAGACGCAGTACGTCGTTAGATAGAATACTGAGAAATCAGTATTTGTAACTTAAAAACCACTGAAAAGTATCAATTGGAATTGGATAAACGAGATGAACGAGAGTGTCGATAACATCAATCGAATGATAAGTCTAAGAATACAAGGAGAGACTACAGAGCATATAATACAAGTGCGAATAAAATTGACATTTCTGATAATCCATTACACGAACATCTCTATATGCCCAAGTGTCTGAACGCATTGAATCTCAGCGGAATTCCTCAACATCGTTTGTCATTGAAGATTGGATCTCCAATAATATTGTTGCGAAACATCAATCCCAAGTTTGCATACTGAAATGGAACTCAACTTAAATGCTGTTCATTCGATAATGATCTCATAGAAACCGAAATTATAACAGAACTCACAAAGGAGATTTTGTTTTCATCCATAGGATGTCTATGGAACCATGCGGTAATCTACTTCCATTCACTTTCACAAGAAAACAATTTCCGATCAGACCTTCTTATGCGATATTTATCAATAAAGCTCAAGGACAAACTCTAAATAAAGTTGCCATATAATTGGAAAACGTTGTCTTAACTCACATCCAATTTTAGGTCTTTGAGTCACAATTCAACAGAATTTGGTTATCTTCACTCTAAAGAATACTCACAATCAATTTGTTGCGAAGAATTTCGTATACAAGCTATGATCTTCATTTATCATCTATATCAACTAACGTCCATCTGAAATCTCTTCTTCAAATATCTATATCGAACAATCTGATGGCCTAGCTAATAGATATAGATAATTTTCACTATTTGTAACTCAAAAACCACTGAAAAGTATCAATTGGAATTGGATGAAAAAGAACAGAAAAAAAAAATAATCACTATTTCTATTAGGTAGAATACTGAAAAATCGCTATTCGTTACTCAAAAACAATCACTATTTCTAATTCAAAAACCACTGTAAAGTATCAATGGAAATAAAAAAAAGAGAACTCAAGAAAGAAAGAAGCACTATTTCTATTAAGTAGAATACTGAAAGCTCACTATTTGTAGCTCAAAAGCGACTGAAAATTGTATCTATATTACGAAAATCTTTTATTTCTCTTTCGGTCTGGTGCAATTATTATAATTTACAAAAATAGAAATAATTTCTACAAGTTATCTACTGGAATCCAACATGCAACTTTCTGCTCCGAAGTTAGACGTCTTAGGCATTAGACCACAAGGATTACATTTTAATCTCTATAAAAAATAAAAATATATCACAGATATATGATTCACACGCTGATTCTAAAAGCAGTCGTGAATTGAGAGAATATATACATCAAAAATTAAAATAAAAAAAAACTTTAAAAAAATTTTAGTTTTATTTTACTTGATGTAATTTGTGTGTGTGTTTTTTTAATAAATAACAAATTGTTTTCCGTTACATACGCGAGGCTTCCGGAGCGAAGCGACGGGTAGCCGACTAGTTAAACAAAATAACAAAATGCTTAAGAGTAGCTGTCTTCAGAAAACTTGAAAAGAATATTTATTTCTAAAAACACACCTTTAAAATTGCCTTAACCTAGGATCATTAGGATTTGAAGGCAGTGATTGGTTTTAGTTAACCTAATAAATGTCCATAAATGTCCATGTACAAAGTTATTCTTTTACTATACAATAAATAATGTCCTGTTTGTTTTCCTCCAACTAAAGCTGCTTTAAATCTAGCAAAGAATGTGTTTGGGATTTTCCGAATTTATATAAAGTCAACTTGACAAAAGTAAGAAATACATTTTTAGGTATCTTCCAACTCTTCTGCTAATCTTCCATTCTCCAGTTCTTCTGAAAGATTGTGAGTCTGTTGTTGGTTGTTCTTTCTGATTAACATGTTTTGAAGAAATATTTGGAAAAACTTATAAAAAAAAAAATCATAATCAGTTGTAGTTTCTAAGTTTTATCTTCATTTTGCCGGTTTTGGATGGATTTACTTTGTTTCAATTACTGTGATCATTTATGTCCAAATCCTACGATCATAGCCATATTGTTTTGATCACTGACACTATCATTAAAGCTCTCTAATCGGGCAATTTGCCTTTGTTGTCTTTTTCATCATCAGTTTCATCATTGAAAATGCTATTAGAGCACTTTCTAAAGCCTTTTCAGTGATGAAATTTATGATCAAAATGATGATAAAAGCAAATCACATGATCAAAGAGCTCAGAAATTATGTCAATAATCAAACATAACGAAAATTATGGTCGTGTGTTTTGGATATTACTATTTTTTTAGAATAAGATGGTAATTCATTTTGTTGCTTTTTATCTACAATTTGAAAAATGTATTTGCCAAAAAATTTGCTCTTTTGTTTCGATTTTCTATATTTTTTTTCGTTTATTCATAAATGGGCTCAAGAGTTTGATTAAAGGTTGTACCCATAATCAAACCATATACCTTTCTAAAAATTGATTCCTTATTATGTATTAAGTGTTCATTCTTGTATGAAGCGATTGGAAATTATGCAATAAGAATATTGTAATATCTGTTATACAAAACGATATTTTTATGGTTATTCTAAATCTTTTTTTCTTTCTATATAGGAACTTTGATGCCAATGTGACCTCGTAGACAGAAATAACTGAAAAATAGTTAAATTCTTCGTTGTGATCAATTAACAAAAGAACTATGTGATATGAACCCTTAAAACAGAATGATAATTCATCTACATCATCAGATCGTACTGTCATCATATAATGTAGTTTTAAATTATTTTATTCAAATAATTCATTATCTATTTCTTACTTATCTATTTTTAATGCTAATCATTGATATATTTCTTTGTATATTTTTTAATTTATAAACTGAGATAAAAATAATTTGTAAAAAATTAGAGATTGTTTTTTTAAAAAGACTTTTTAATGAAGAAAATAGAAAAAAAATAAAAGAAATAGAAAAAATTTTGAAAATAGCATTTGTGATCTTCTTTTCTAGCTTTTTGGCAATTCATCTTAAGACAAATGGTAAATGTCAAATGTAAATATCAAAATAAAATGTATTTTAAAACTTTGAATTCTTTAAAATTCTTAAACGCAGGCTTAGCCTGTATAAGAAAACATGTTTTTTTTTTTTGTTTTTTTGTTTTTTAAAAGGAAATTATAGTTCTTAATTTATTTCATTTATGACGATTACAATAATATTTAAAAAAAAATATTTCCATACAGGCTAAAAAAACAAGGATTTAATCTATCTCTACTTAAAAAAGCAAATGCTCTGTAAGAAAAACATAAGTTCTCAGGTGACGCACATAGGTTATAAAATAGGTAGAACAATCGTTTCAGTGTCCGTTACCCATTTAAACTATTTAAGATTGGATGGTTTTTCTCGCTAGCCTTTAATTACCCCCCCCCCATCTCCCCCCCCCCCCCATCGCTTGAAAGAAAGCTGATTTTACAAAGGACTAGATTTAATTATTCTCTGTTCAAAAAAAATTCTCCACTGGAAAACGAGAAGTTCTCATAAGAAGTCGTAAGTTACGAAATAAACTCGGACTATCTCTTTATCAGTCACGTGCTGTATCACCAGCTTATGGCACCCGTCCGATATAAACTGTAAATTAATTATTCAGTTATATTTAGTAAAACCATACAAATAGTCTGTTGATATTTAATACTTATCTTTTGACAAACAGTGATAAGTCAATTCAGTTTTATAATCAGAATTGCCCCATTGCCCTTCTTTTACTGATTTGCTAAAAAACATAAGTAAGACCAATATTTATTCATGTCCTTTACTTATATCTTAATGATGATAATAATAATTTATTGCCTATAAAAAATATTTAAAAAAAATACATATTGATTACAATTTTGACAGCCCAGTTTCTTTAAGCGAGATCAATGGTGTCAGCATTGAGGCTAAAATAAGAAATGAAAATAAAACATAAAGTTTATATACCATAAGTCTTCTTAATTCTCCCTCTTCTAGACATTCTATATATTGAAAAGTCTTCAAATCTTCAAAATAAAACAAAAATAAATGTATAAAACCATACATTTATTGAAATAAATATCTCTTAATTTTCGAAAAGACATGACTTCTTTTCTTTTTCAAAGCCTAAAAACAACAACAATACGTTACAAACAAGTAGAGGAAAACGATACAGATATGAGACATTCATGAAATTGTATTGTTACAACAATACTTACAAATGCTATTCTCCTAATTCTTTAATTTTCACCTTATTTTTACAATTTGAAATACATATATTGTTAAACTCTTTGGCCATTTCCACAATAAATTTGTTTACATTAACACCTTCATTTCTATTAATATTTATCTTTTTGGTATTTCTAATTAGTAGACTTTCCATGGTTTTTCTCGTTTTACAATCTTTTTCAATACATACAATTTTGATTTCATTTTTTACACAATGATTTTTATTCATACAGTGTTCAGCCAATTCCGATTTCTCCTCTAATTTGTTTTTTATGTATGAATTATGTTCCAATGCCCGTTCTTTTATTGTTCTTTTGGTTTCTCCAAGATAGAACGCATCACAAATCATGCATTCTATTTTGTAAATAGCCCCCATTTCCCCTTTTTTGTCACTTGTATTTATTTTATTACAAATAATATTTTTTACTTTATTTCTGTAATAGAAACCTACATCAATGTTAATACATCAATGTCTCATATCTGTATCGTTTTCCTCTACTTGTTTGTAACGTATTGTTGTTGTTTTTAGGCTTTGAAAAAGAAAAGAAGTCATGTCTTTTCGAAAATTAAGAGATATTTATTTCAATAAATGTATGGTTTTATACATTTATTTTTGTTTTATTTTGAAGATTTGAAGACTTTTCAATAAAGTTTATATGAAAAAAAAAAAAAGGTTTAAGAAGCTGGATTTTTTTCTAATAATATTTTACAAAGCTGTTTACATTTTGAAGAAAAACTCTTAGGATATTAAATTATTGTTATGAAAATGATTTAATAAGTTATAGTAAAAGTGTGAGAAATAGAATTTAAAATGCATGAAAAGAAATTTTTAAGATTTTTTTTTCTTTTTCTCTCTCCTTTGGTCTGAGTGAGAGTAGTCTAAATTTGAATATTCAAATGAAGCTTAGACGTAACGAGAAGATACGTCATAAAGGAGGAAAAGGTAACCTCTTTAGAAGAGAGTGCAGTCAGGGAGTAATCTCAATGTAGTCTCGAAGTAGTAACGAGAAGTTATGGAATAGATAACGTGAAGTAAGCTCTGAGCAGATTAGTTCTGCTAATCGGTAGAGCATATCTATTCTTTAAATCAATTCAGATAAGTTGAATTGTAGTCCGTTGAAATAAGAAGTCAACGCCACGGATTAGGCGAAGTCAGCTGATCGGTTTTGTGCGAAGTTGAGAAGACGACTTAAATTGATTCAACGAAATCAATAGAAGATATTTGGGTTCACTCCAGGAACAGTTTATGACAGCTTATGATAGACGAAGTAAGTGCAACTTGGGAAGAATTTGGAATTCAGTTGTGATTAGTCAAAACGAAGACGAAGATAGTCGAACTACGTCGAAGTTGGAAAAGTCAAACGTGCATTGGAGTGAGTCATTGAGAGTTAAGCAGTGTTCGAGGAATTCTCAACCCCCAAAGCATTCAAAGAATTAGGTTAAATCTTAAAGATTTACCAGTAGACTGTTTCAATTAAAGGAAGCAAGAATTTTCTATTTAGAAGATAATTCGTGTAAGACGAAAACCTGAAATCAAGGAAGAGGCTAAAAGTGATTCCAATTAGTAATTAAATTACTTTCAAGTGATTATACTTTTAAGAACTCTTAAAAGGCGTAACTATTTATGTGAGAGAACTGTATTTATTCTAAAGAGAATAATACTAATAATTATCTCCACATGTGATTAAGAAGAGCTCGTTTAATATATCAATCTCAGCGCCGTTAGTGCTAAAGCAGACGAACTTTTCGCAAAGCGGTATGGGAACAAAGTGAGCGAATAGTGAGCGCCATATTTAAAGTTCATCATAAAGAAGTGTTTGTTGACAACAAAGCTCAAGTGTGCGTAGGAAGCCGGATAGACGATATCCCAACGATTGGATATCAACGCAGTAATTTCATCAAGGTGGAAAGCCGAGTATTATCAACAAACTGTAAGTAATTAATTATTTTATAATTCCATTTTGGAGGGTGCAACGCTATTGCATTGAAGAACGAGAATTAATTACGAAGTGATACGTTTGCCGACGAAGTACATCGGAAACAGACAGTGATGATAGTTAACGCTATTATAAAAGCTTATAATTTCACACAAGCGAATTAGTAATAGTGAAAAGCCCAAATAATTAATGTTAGTTTTCTTTATATGGATTATGAAGATAGATCATTCTCATACAAGGGTGAATAAAACCATTAAGAGTAATTATTGTAATATCACACAAGATAAGTGAAATGCCTATATTGAATTATTTAGATATCACACAAGTGAAGGAAATGCCTTAGTATTTTCACACAGGTGATATTAGCAAAGTTCATTATTATACTATAGTGAATTATAGTATTTGCGAGACGAACTCTCGCGTGTGTGTGTGAACTTTGAAGATAGTGAATAATAGTGTTTCTAAATATATTTATTGCAGCGATAATAATTATCGAAAAGCGTGCTAACTATAATATTATTAGTGTCTTATTGCACTAATAAGGATCTTATTGCATTTCCATTACACGGAAATTTCAATTAGTAATTTGTGATTCGTATCAAGTAGATGTACATCTTCGTACTATTATTGTTTTACTTGAGGACAGTGGAATCAAGAACTGTAGCCGACTATGTAAAGCATTAGCCATTGTATATAAGTCATTGTATATATATATTACAAGGAAATAAGTTTTAATATCTAGAATTAATTATTTTATGATTTTATTTTTGCATCCCCTAATTTTCTTGTTGTATCTTTACACTTTAATATGCGTTCTGCAATTATACGGAGCAAAAACAAAAACATTCATTTCTTTTTATGTTGAGAAAATTGTAAGTCGAAGGAATTACACAACATAATGAGATATTGATAGTACTTTCCTAAGTAGATCTAAAGGAAAGAGGAAAGACTACAACCAATTATTGGGTACTGTAAAAGCGGGATTACATACCTAATAAGGATTGAGTTGAGTAGGTAGGTGCTGATTTAAAGTTTTCTTTTGAATTGTGCCAGAGAAGAGCAGTAGAATTTCATTTGGAATTTTAAAATTAAGTCATTTAAGGACATCTTTTATTTTTACATATCTGCTTCGATCATTTTTACATTTAAATTTTAGAATTGAAGCGTGGTAAAAACAAATCGCTTCCAAAGAGGATACAGTTGAGAGCTTTCAAAACGGCAAAGAAACACAAATACGGTATGCGCCAAAATATACAATACTGAAACTCGCGCATCTCGAACACATGGTTTTGTTTGTCGACGGGGTATAACTTCAGCTGCACGCAATAGTGAAAAGGAAGTTGTGTTGTGCAGTTGTTGTTGGAAATGGGTCTCTCGACTGAGGAAAAAGTATTCATAGTTGAGCATTATTTCCGCTCATACGGAAGCGGTCGTGAAGGTGTACCGAGTTTGAAATAAGTGGCAGAACAATTTCAAGAGGAGTTTAATAAGACGGCACCAAGTAACAGTTATGCTATCTATTGTTACGAAATTTCGCCGTTCTGGTAGTGTTCTGTAGAACGCTACAGGGGTTTAGTGATCGAGCCATTTCTTCATGATTTAAGAAGGTTCTGCGTGCAAGGAACATTCAGATGAATAGACAGTGGTATCAACAGGACGGGGCGACCAGCCATACCGATCGAGAATCTCTAGCCATGCTGCAGGAAAACTTTCCAGGTGAATCATTTCACGTGGTACTGACTTCCGATAACCGTCCCATTCCCCCGATCTTACACCACCTGATGTCTACTTGTGGGGAATGTTAAAGGAGAATGTGTTCAACTGTGAAGATCCACCAAGAACTGTGCCTGCATTACGTGAGCAAATCATCTCCTTTTGCAGGAGACTGCAGCAACCTTTGTTTCAGGATATGTTTGACAATCTGCGTGAACGACATGAATACTGTCTACAGCGAGGCGGTGCACACTTTGCATTACGCATACCGTGGTAAATCAACACGCTAATAGTGTGTGTGTGTGTGTGTGTGTGTGTGTGTGTGTGTGTATGTATGTATGTATGTATGTAGTGTGTAGATTAATTTCTTTTGAGGAGAAATAAACTCAGATGGCAATAATGTAATTTTGTTCATCTTTTCATTTCAGTACTATATATTTTGGCGCATACTGTAGTTGTTTGTATTCATGAACATAAGTTATGTTGAAAGCTAATTTTTAATAGCCTTGAAATATATCGTAAGCATAACAGTACGATTTATCTAAGCACAAATTAACTGCGACTTTAATCTCCAATTTTCAAGACAATTTCTTCATTTCAAGAAATTATAATTTAGTATATTTAATTTTAAAGAAAATGTATTTATGTTGTTAATCTTTATAATTTTTAGAATCCTTCAATCTGAGAAAGATTACTATTACTATTTTCCTCGGTTGGAAAAATATTTATCAGACCATAACAATTGCCCTCATCTTCAACCAACGATAAAAGAAATTTAACCTTAAAATTTAAACTTAACAAATTATATTCTGAAGCTTTTAATATTATTCTCTAATCTTGAACCCACCATCCCAAAAAATAGAATAAATTTCGTTATGTAATAAAAACTTCATTTTTAAATATTTATCGCTGAATTAAATTTTAAATAAACTTACAAAAAGAGCTGTCATTTGCTATGAAATAAAGATTCATGTTTAGGCCTAGATTTCAAGATATTTTTAATAAAATCAATAAGTATTTTTAGATATTTGAAACAACTGTCAATTCTGAAGCACTGATAATCATTCTTTAAATTTATTACGTATCTTTAGCTTAAAATTATTAGAAAAAATATAGAAAACGTAGATTTTAATTATAAGTCTGAGTAATAACAGTTTTACATAATCAGATTTTGTTTTTTATTTTTTTATCAGAATTTTAGTTTTAGAATGAAGAGCATTAGTATTTGTGCCATTCCGGCATAGCCTAGTGCAGTGGTTCCCAACTTTTTTTCATTTGCGTACCTTTTTGACAGCCATTTTCATAAATGTACCCAAAATAGTTTTTTATGAAATATTTTTTATTTATATCATATTAAATACTTTCAGAAAATATTAAAAGAATAATTAATTCTTAGGATAAAGTGTGATTTGTTTTCTTATTATTATTATTATTATTAATGTAAGCAGTGACAATATTAGTTTGTGTGACATCTTTGATGCCTATGAGAAATGTCCCTGTTTCTGAGTTACAAAATCTGACAACCCTAATCCAAAATATTAGCAAGATATTTGTAATTAATGTAACTGCTCTTACGTCAGTTTAATATGTTAGAACTGAAAATAAATGGGATTTAAATCAATAATAATGGGATTTAAATAATGAGTTGAACAATGTGTATGTATTTACTGTGTCGTCAAACACTGTTTAGGGAGGGATAACGAGGGCTTTTCTCTTGGTCAAATAATCAAAAAACCTGCACCACCCCTCACCGTAGCATTGGATTATTTTGAGAACTTTTACCTTTTCTTTTGTCTTACACTATTGACATATGTGCTTTTTCCCGTCATTATTCAATTTTTTTTCGCGAACTCCCGAACGTCCTTCCCCGTTCCCCTAGGGGTACGCGTTCCCCAGATTGAGAACCGCTGACCTAGTGGATTAGGCGGGGACCTCTCACAGAGCAGATGTGTATGTACTTGGGTTTGAATCCCTGTGTCGGCATGGCTGTTTGAAATATTTTTTCTCCCGTGTTTGTCTTCTTCTTCCTCTTCCTCTTCAGGTCTGAATTCTTTCCTTAATGATTTCCTGAGGAAGGCAACAGGAAAACACCTCAGTATCTTTCCTTTGAAATTCTATGGATTCTTATAGCGGTTCACCATGTTGGGAACACTAAGAGATCCGTAAAGAACACGAACCTTCGGACACGAAGATCGCACTTCGGTGCGAACATACACAAATTAAGCTAATTGTAAACTGTCCAACTTGGAATTTATTTTAATTAGAACTAGAAAAGTCTCCTATTGGTTGGATATTTGCAATTTCGTGATGTTCTAGTTGTATTATCTCTACTCTTCTTAGGACTATGCATATCTTTACTACTGCACAACGAAGCAAATTATTTCTTGAGGATATATCTTCAAGGAAATCCTTCGTTAAGCTTATTCCAGCTGTTAATGGGTGGACAGAAGTTAATTTTGACTTCCTTCACTGCTCCTATTTCTTCCCACCCCCGAGGATAAAGTAATTGTGTGCAGATCTTGGATAGAATCATTGACGGGTGGGGATAATTCTGTCGCCTGAATATTTCAATTTTTTTCTGGCACTCATGCTTAATATTAGGGTAGGTTGGGTGTATTCCACTATGGCCCATGGGGGCGCTGGAGGTAAGGCTCCCAACATTTCTTGCCCTCGGGATTGAGATAAGATCGGGTGGTTAGCTCAATGCTCGCTCACGAAGAAACCGCTACCCATTCTACAGAAGGCTGGATGGACCTTAGGACACGTTTGGAGAAGAATGTAGCTTGAAAATCCCCGACATTCGCCGAGGTCAGAGATAGAACGCGTCTTCCTCCAAACCGCAGTCAAACACTTAACAATGGTTAATATATGTGATCATTAAGTAACGGGTCTGGTATTTCAAGTATTCAATGAGAAATGCATCTATTTATCTGGGGATGGGGAAGGTTATAAATATATTCTCTTATTGGTTTCTTGTATATAAACATTACTGTCTTATCCCTCTCCCCTTTATCTTAATACTATTGGCTAATATTCAGAATTACTTGAAATCACTCGATTTAAATGCAAAAGTTCAACAAAGTCCATACGAAATAAACTTTTGTAATTTTTTTATGTTTTTAAATTCCGTAGTGATGAGAAATCTATTCTTCAAAATACAAATTAAAAGTAAAATAAAAAGTTTTATCTTTTAAGTAAAATAAAATAAAATTTTAACTATTTTAAGTAAAATAAAAAGTCATAAGAAATAAACACTTTCCTTGATTTTTATTTTGTTTTGAATTTAAAATATATTATCTCTATTAAGTTTTTATTTCTATTAGAAATGAAAAGTAAAGACAGCTTATGTAATATGATTACAGTGAATTTTTACAATAAGATTGTACGTGTGAGTTCACAGCAAGTTTGAATTAATCTTTAATCTTTACCTTAGTAGCAATATTTTTTTCTTTACATTTAAGCTCACTTCTTAGCTTGAACCTTTCCTATTTATTTTATTTTTAATCTTTTCCCTTTCTATTGTGGATTAAACAAAAGATTTAAATAAGAAACCATTTCATTGTTCCATATCCTGTCATTACTCTTTAGCTTTTCTTGCGAAATGAAAGAGAATGATTTCTTATATAAACTTCATTTGAAAATTATTTTTATTATTAGAGTATTTGTCCGTCATATATTATGACGGATAGAAAATTAAAATGAATGCATTGCTACAAATATGAATGAATATGTCGCGGGCATTCGGTAGCCGAGTGGGTAAGGGCGCTTGACGGGTTGGGGGTGGCGGGTTCGGTTTCCGGCTTTGGCGGAGGGCGGTAATTTTTCCACGCTTCTTTCTCCTCCAAACGGGTCCTAGGGTCTACCCAGCCCTCTGTGGAATGGGTACCGGGTTTCTTTCCCGGGAGTTAAGGTGAGCGGGGGTCGGGCTGACCTTCCGACCTCAATCTAGTCCCGTTGGTCTCGAAACGCTGGGAGCCTTACCTCCCGCGCTCCCGTGGGTCTGCATGGCCTGTTTATGGGATTGCTTAACTTAACTATGTTGCGGGCATTAATGGGAACTGATGGCGCTTCAACTTGAATGGCATATTAACATCGGATCCTGGGAATAGTGAAAATGGATCCTGGGAATAGTGACAATATCACCTGTTGTTTTTCGAAAGATTGCGAAGGAGCATCACAATTTCTTCAGACTCAGCTGATGAGGTGGCATGACGGAAAATGTGTGTGTGAAAAAACTCTGTAGGATAGTTTCGTTCATCACTTGGATCATCCGACGCTACTACATCTGCGCTGCAGCAACTTTCTGATCTGTTGTGTTAAACAGAGGGATACAGACACAAATCGAAAACTATATACATGGTTTTACTAATTTTTAAATTTTCTTTTTTTTTTCCTTAAACTTCTACTTTTTTTTATTCATTTTTTTAGAAAACTATACATTCTATCAAATAAATAAATAAATAAATAAATAAAATTGATAGACCTAATAAATGTAAGCGTTATTCAAATCTGAAAAATCTCACTTAGGTTTTGTTTATGTAAGTATTAATTGATGTCCACTTATTCTCAATGAATTCGTCTTTCTTAAAAATTCGAAACATTGAATTTGCAATAAATTCTGATTGAACATCAACTGTACGCAGTTGAAGGACATAAATTGGGCTCGCATATATCAAAAATCTTTAAAAGGGATTAAAGGTCATAATCATCTATCTATTTATCTATCTGTTTACCTTGGAAAACTGTATCTCATTAAATTACTTTCTACTGCTTTCATTAATATGCGAATGGTCGCTTTCTTTCAGGGCAATGGACTTGACCCACAGGGAGAGATTTCCGTTCATCAAAAAAAAAAAAATCACCTTCACCTTTCATTGTGTTCTTCAAGTAATAAAATTGTTTTGGTTTCCAAATTCATTTTTAATGGTGTGATTTAGACTGAAAAATAATAATAATAATAATAATAATAATAATAATAATAATAATAATTTTTTTTTTATTTTTTTTATTATGATTCTAAATACAAAAGTTACAGTCCCGTTAGGAATGACAAATTCCTATCAACAGGTTCTGAATATAGGTATACTACAAATATTTAATTAATTTTGAATACATTGTTAAAAAATATGAAATTACTTACATAGTATTGGTTTTACAAGTGATTTTTGTCAGGTAGACCGCTAGGTGATAATTTTCAAAAAAATTTAAATTAGGCAGTAACATGATTTAAAAGTTAAAATAATTTTCTGATTTAACTCTATATAATTATTACATATGTATATTAAAGTTACCTATGCTTAGCTTATTTTTGTCGAATACAGTAAGAACTAGTAACAATAAATATTAAGGACATTGGTAGTAAATTGAACAAAATACTTAAGTGAGACATTACACACAGGATTTACAATTACAAAGAAAACAATTGAAACAAAAGAAATTCATATTAATTACATTCTATCAGCCACTTTTTTAATAGTTTCTTAACATACGATATTCTTCCATTTTTTATATATATTTCTTTTTCATCTATAGTGTTGAATATATTTTCAAGTATATAGTTGAAATGCCTCTTACCATAGTCATTGTATATTAGTGGATAGAGAAGATGGATATTTTTCTTGTTTCTTAGATTATATGAGGATTTTTGTTTTTCTTCTTTCTTATGCTCAAAGATTTTATAATAGTTTTTAATTAGTATGTTGTATATGAATTTTTGTTTGGGATTTAGTATTCTGTATTGAAGTCTTTTCTTTAATATTATACTTTTATCGTTTACATTTTGCTTGAAGAAAATTATCTTTAAAATTTTATTTTGCAGGTTAATTATAGGTTTTAAACAATTGTCATTGGTGTTAGCCCAAATGTTAGCAGCGTAATTTATGTTCGAATCGAATAAAGCATTATATAATAACATTTTAATCCGCGTTGGAAGTATGTCTTTTATATGATAGAATATGTATGACAGTTTGTTTAGCTTTTTATGTAACATTTTAATGTGATTATTCCAACAAAATTTTTCATTTATTATTAAGCCCAGATATTTAATTGTTTTTGTGTACTGTAGTACTGAACAGCTTTTACATTCATATGGTGAATTATGAAGACATTTGTGATGGTGAAAAAAGATTTTTGGCTTATCTGTTATTAGTCTTTTTTTTGGACATATTAGCATTATTTTTGTTTTGTCTTCATTTATCTGAAGTCTGTTGTCATGCATCCAATTTTGTATTCGAATTAAATCTTTTTGTAATTTATCTCTTATTTCTGTAGTGCAGTTCCCATTCGAATAAATCATTATATCATCTGCATAAATATGTATGTAACATGATTTTATTACCTGAAATATATCGTTGATGAAAAGTAAGAAAAACAAAGGGCCTAGTTGTGAACCTTGAGGAACTCCATTTTGGATAGTTTTCATGTCACTGTAAATATTGTCAATTGACACAAAGATTTTTCTATTCTTAAAGTAGTCTTTAATGATTTCATATAGTGAGCCTCTGATTCCAATATTGTACAGTTTTTTTAATAGTATTTTCGTATCAATGCTATCGAATGCTTTGCTTAGATCAATGGATATAAGAAGAATTAATTTATTTTTATTTAGGTTGTTATTTATGTTATAATAATAATAATAATAATAATAATAATAATAATAATAATAATATCCTTAGTCAGAATATTTTCACAGATCTAAGAAATTAAGGATAAGATCTATTAATGAAAGTTTGTATTAATGAATGACTGCCCCATTCACACAGACAAAACCATACATCACAACAGACCAGACATCACACTTGTTGATAAGGTCACCAAACAGACCTATCTAATTGATATTGCAGTGCCTATCAGCAAGAACATGCAGAAAACTCACGCAGACAAGATCAGTAAATACACTGATCTAGCACACGAGCTCCAGAAGCAGTGGAGGCAGGATCGAGTACGTGTTGTACCCATCGTTCTGTCTGCCACTGGTCTGGTGCCTCACACATTGCACCACAGTCTCAGCACACTAGGACTTCACAAAAACACTTATGCACAACTGCAGAAGGCTGTGGTACTCAACACTACACGCATAGTTAGGAAATTTATGGACACAAGCACACATCCCTATTCATTCTTGCACACATCTTTACACTTGGCAGTATGTGCTTTGGTCCTTGACCCGCCATATTGTTTTTGCTGGGGAAACCCAAGGTTTGAAACATACAAACATATTAATAATAATAATAAATAATAAAATCGTATCCTTCAACAGAGAATTTTTATAGAATTATTGAAGAGAAAATCCAGGAATGAAGTAAGGAGCTGTGCTGGCTTCGCTCGCCAATCCTCTTCCTGTTCATTTTTTAAATAGACAGCACTTAATAAAGTATTTTATTTAATTTTATCAAAGTGAATTTAGTCGTTCTATCACTTTTGTTTCTAATCAAAGAAAAATAAATATGTTTAAATGAATTTATTTAAAATGCCCTTGGTAATATATTATTTGCAAATTAGGAAAATTAATAAAAAACAAATAAACTAGATTACACTTTTACAATAGATAAGTATTTTTCAAATATCCTCTTGGTTATGAGTAGGATAGTTTAATTCTCAGAAAACATATTCCAGATTACATTTTGTTTTACTATTTCTGTGACTAGTTTTAATTAATTATTTAATTGACTGATAATTAACTGAATTAGCACTTATAAATTTATTTCTTCGGAAACTCTTCATTTATATGTTATATTTAATTTCATCATTAAAACGAATTTTGATAAATATCAACGTTATCTTATTCTTTAGTAACTTATTATAAAAACAGAAAAAGAAGATGAAATTATAAAAAGTAACAGAAATTGAAATAAGGATAATTCATTATATTAATTTTCATCAATAAGTTAAATATATATTTTTAGTTTAACAGTGACTTAGGTTTTAATCAAGTAAACAATTGTTTCGGACAAGAGAAATTTCAAGGTCAATATAAAACATACTCTTCCCAAATTTTGTTTTTGTTATAATTTTTCTGAAGCTTTAAAAGTTGTCTGTGTAGCTTAAATATCCAAACAATCAATGTAGCCTATACATTTCCACTTTCTACCTTTCCGGATAAAATAAAAAAAGCTAAAAAAAAAAAAACAAACTACACACACACACACACACACACAAATGGTAGACTTTTTACGTTTTTAAAATCCTCTTAAAATCCTCACTTCTAATATTTCTTGGTTTTCAGAATTTTCGAGAAAGCACCAAAACAGTCAATTATTAATGTTCATCTTTCTAATTCTTAGTGGATGTCATAACATTTTTAATCCTGCAGTTTCAAATGTATCATTTCGTTGAGGTTTAGTTTGGGGCTTAATTTTCTTATTCGTTTATATGAAGAGAAGAAAAGTTCATGTCATTCCATCATTGTTGAGGTTTTATTTTGTTTTTTGTTGGAGAGGTGGGAGGTAAAAGGAAAAAGTTCCCTGTCGTCACGTAAGCATGAATCGCTCCCTAACAATTCAGGATATATGATAAGCATTACGTCAATAGAACAATACATGTGTCTAAAATGAGTCTTTACATTAATCTTTGTGCCACATATAGCAGAGTTACACCAAGTTCTTAAAATCTGTCGCCCACATTAAGTGTTTTAAAAATAAGATTAGCATTGATTAAATCCGTAACTTATTAGTAATTACTTTAAAATTTGTTCTTTGATTTACAACTGTTTCATAAATTTTAGGAAATTACTGAAATATTATTTACATTGAATATAACTTTGTGTATGCCTTTCTTATTTTTCATATATTTTTAATATGTAGTTATTTTCCTTCAACATATTACCTTATTTTTTAATTCTTTTTTGCTTATATTTTATTTAATTACAAGAAGGATCTCCACGATTTAATTAACCCTACCTACAAAGTGGACGAAACTGCAGGGGATAAGGATTCGAGAGGCATCTGCCTCTATTGAGTTTGTGTATGTGGGTGTATTTATATTTATTCCTCTTTAGCAGTAAATGCAAAAAAAATAAAAAAAAATAAATAAAATAGTAAGGCCATTTCTACTGAAATCTTTGTGAATCGACTATTTAAATTTGAAAATATTATTTTTACTAGTATAATTTTTTTTATTATTATTCATACAGTAATTCACCTATTATCTAGCTTTTTTTTTTAATTCACTAAAAACTTATTAATTTGTTAAAATAATTGTGTTTATTAATAATTTACTTATACATTAATATTTATTATGAATTACGTAATTACTTTTGACATCCTACTAATTTACTAATAACTAATAATTTATTAATTATTAATTAATTATTATTAGCGGTTGCAAAATTATTAATTTTGCAAAAATTTTGCTCGCCCTCCCTACAACTCCATTTTTGCCTTCTATTCAATTCTTTTTTTAAAATATTATCGGAATAGATGATGTAATTAAACAAATCTATTTAAGTTTACTCCGCTAAGGACAGGAAACCAGAAACATCAATTCAAAATGAATTATAAAACATGAATCAAATGCAACTACAAAAAAAAATATCAAATTTATGCTGTTGTATATAAGTTATTTGTCATTTTCTTAGAAAATATAGGAAAATAAATCAGAATTATTATTAAGAATATTATTATTACTTTTATAATAATGCGGTAGAATACATCGCAATATACCAACGCTATTATAATAATACCATAAGTAATAATTTATTATTTTTATTATTATTATTATTAAGTAAAAAAAAAAATTTAAATAACACATATCTTTACTGCTTTCTGCATATCCATAATTGCTGTATCGTAAATGTTAAATACTATATAATTAATTATTGCAAAGAAACAAATACTACCATTGCTTTCATTGCTACTTATTGTAACTACTGATCTCATTCAGAAACAATTATAATTTTGTAATTGTATAACATATTTAATTTAAGAAAGTATTATACTCTCAGAATCCGTTGATAGGATTTTTGTCTTTATTATTAATAATAATAAATTATAATATTTCTTCAAAGTACTTAAATTAACTACGTAAACAGATTTATAATTTGTTTTTCTGCAAATATTTATTATTTTAGAGATTGAAATCTGTGTTTAGGTAATTTATTTTTACTTTAGCTTTTTTATATTTCATATATTATGATTAAAATCTGTTTGTACATATATTTGTTTGCTTTAATATCTGAATTCACTCTAATAATTAAACAGACTTTAAAAAATTTCATCATTATCGAAAGAGAAATTTTTAAAGAATCAGTCTCGAATTTCAGCTTGGAGAACTCGTAAATCGATAGGGGAAAAAATGTTAAAAATCATCGTAATTATAATTCCGGTTCATTCAAAACCTTTCACAATGGGCTGATGGTCACGATAGCCATGAATTCTTCTCGCAGCCAATCAGAGGACTTGTTTCCGTTGGTGACGTCACCGTGTTGTGCCATAGAAAAACATCGGTGTTGTGGGACACTTATTAAGATGGAGATAGTGGGATTTTAGTATCTGTGCTGCAATAGATTCGCACATTTTGCTGCCATTCACGGAATTCAACAATTTTTCGACTTTTGTTTTTAGAGAACGATGAAATGCCGCGGAGCAAAAAGCACAATGACCAGGTGAGTCATTTAAACTAAACTTATTATTTTTTTATTGAATCTGTTGAAGTTGATAAGTTGAAACAGGTCAGAAAGGAAAGAAAGTTAGTATTTTTTCACGAATAAATTAACGTATTTTCCTAAAATTGAAGAAAACTTTCAAGATAAAGCTTTTAATATTTTCCGAAGATGATGGGGGAGGGATTCCGACTTTTCACGGTCATTGTCAGAAAAACGGTGAATTTTATCAGAAAATACACAAAAGCACGTTTCCCTCTTAAAGTGGAATCATTGGTGATTTAGAAGAAGATAAGCTGGAATTAATAAACAAACTAATTAAGATTCTATCAAAATGACAAATTGAATTTGATTGAGTGGAGGAGGGCTGACTACAAATCAGTCCTAACAGTCGATTAAGGGCCTAAAAAAAAGAAAAAAAAAAAAAAACCTTTCTATTAAGATTGACCCATGCGAAGATTTCTGCATCTAAAGTCAAGAAAAAGGATTTTGTTACTAGTTCCTAAGAAAAATTAGTAAAAAAAAATTCTTAATAAAAAATGTTTCTGATTTATTTGTATGATTACAATGATTTCATTCTAGAATTTTCTTTCTAATATCGGTTACAATTAACATCAACTTATCAAAATATGGAGCTTCAGCTTATTACGTACAGTTGTCTACTGCAATGTAATGGGGATAAGGTATCTAATATACTGGCAATTCATAATTTTGTATTACACAAAACATTTTAATATCTTAATTTCTTGTCTTAATATTTAAGCGTTTTCAAGTTTTATCAGAAGAACCGAGGAATTTTTTTTTTTTTTTTTTTTTTTTAACCATTTAACTATTATTTACTTATTTGATTTCTTATTTTGTTAATTGGATGAAAACTTATTTAAATTGATTTCTAATGTTATAATAGGCCTATCATATTTTACTGTCAATCTGGAATCTTTTTATCGTTTAAATAAGAAATGTTTGTATGATGGGATAGTGAAAAACTATCCTCACATAAGGGATGGTTTTTATTTCGTCCTAATTGAAACGAATCTAAGTCAGTAATTTAGCCACAGAGGGAGAAGTTAATATATAATAAAAAAATAAAAGAAACGAAATATTTTTAAATTTTTATTATATATCTTCAAGAAATATTACAGTGCAACTTATATATTATCGCAGGATTCCTTTTCAATTTTTATTGAATATTGTTCCTAAATTTTGGAATTGAAGGACAAACCCTTGTCTTCTGTGATTCAAATTATTTTTCATTTACTGATAACTATTTATTTCCTGTATCTCCCTTCTGTTAATTCGTTGCTGTTAGTAAAATGCTTCGATCAGATATTAATGCTTTAAATAGTCACTTTTATTTCTGTGACTTTATTACAGAACTAAAAAACGAAAACGCTTAAAATAAATTGTAAAGATGAGACCAAGGTTTACTTTTCTAATGGTTGTTTACTTTTATGATCTGAGCAAAGGTTCATTGAAATTCTACAACTCGAAAAGTGAAATCCTCTTGTTTCATCGAGTTTCAACGAAATTTCCCTTTTAAATGGAAGCCTAGTGGTTTTCAAAAAAATCCTTCTTTCCTTTTTAGCCTTGAAGCTTCTGCAATTCTGTTAGTTAATAATAATTTTAATATCTGATCCTTTTTTTTCATTGACTGTGTGGGAGTCAAGTTGTTCTCTTCTTTTAACAGTAAAATACTATTTGCTTTCTTTTTTTTTTTTTAATTTGAACAGAGGGAAATGGATTTCATTGGAAAGCCATTGCTATCTGAATTACACGTGATAAATTCTATTTTCAATATTGAAATATTGTAATTATAAATTACAAATTAAGCGAATAAGAAATAATTTAATCGTCAATTCAAGCTGTAAATAAATAATATTGTTATGAACGAAAATACTTTCATAGGTTCTGAAATCATCGTTTAATTAAATACTCATTTTTTACAGAGAAATTTTCAAATATTCAATCGAGCTTATTTTCAATAGAATTCTTCACTTTATGAAGACTTCTCCAAAATCCAAGCCAGACTGGATGTTTCATTCGAGAGTTACCTATAGAATATAGATAGATAGATAGATATAAAATATTGCAAATTTGAAAGCATCAGCTCGAATTCTCCCTCCCCACTATAAAAAAATATGTCTGCATATTCTATAAATAATGACACGAAATTTTTTGAATATAACATCAAAGTGGTCGTCACTGAAAATGGATTCGCTATTTAAATCAAAAATACCATAATAAAGATGCGAAATAAATGCAAAAAATGACAAACTGTTTCACGTGCAATTATGTTAGAAAAGCCTTTATGTAGTTTGCAATGGTCTGCCTCTGTTTGTTTCATCTTTTGTTTCATTTGCTTCCGTTCTTTGCTTTATAAGTAAACGAAAATGAATTTACAATTCAGTAATTTAATATCATTTGATATTTAATATAATATGCGAGTATTCTAAATGTTATTTTATACATATATATATACATACATACATACATGTATTATAAGTATTTCATTTCTTATAAATATAATCCACACTTTGAGTGAATTCGATTCAGTACACTGCTGTCAGATGATATCTGCTTGTACAAACCATCAGGATAGGATGCTACAAAAGGTGCTAGCTTAAATATTTTGCTGTAAATGTGTTGTACCAACACCAAGAAGATTTTCTACAGAAGACTCCGCAAACAGAAGTTGTTACAGGAAATCAATTACAGTGACATTGTCATTATAGTGAAGAAAGTTAATGGAACAATGCATAATAGTTTATTACCGTGTGATCTACTGTAGTACATTGCAGGATTATTTAATCGTAACAACGTAAAGTTAGGATTCACACTAATTCTCACAACAATAAAACTTTTCTCCTTATAATAATACAGCAAAGTTGCATTTGGATTTTTTCTAAATATATTTATCATTGAAAGTTATCAATCATTTATCATCAATTGATATTGAAATGTAATATTATCATTTGAATCTTTTTTCTCTTGTTTTTCGTGACATTTGAAAAGTAACAAATTTTCTAAATAGACACAAAACCAATGATCCTTTTACATCTCCATTTTTGTTTATGTTTACCATTTAATATCGTCTGATTGTCAATAATTTCCTTTTGTTTATAGAAGCTGTTTCCTGCTTCTGTCATCATTATACTCACTCAGTAACATTTCTGAACTTCCTGTACCATTGAACTTTAACTCTTCCTGTACCATTCAACTTAACGTCGCGCCGTCTCAATTTTTCTCGTTTTTCTTATGAAGTGAACTTTCTTTAACTGGGATTCCTAGATAGTAAGTTAGTAGTTTCTCCTAGTTTTATATTTTTCTATTTTTTTTTTTATCTTAACTTTTTTTTAAATCGCTGCATCTTTTCATGTACTGCTTTCATTAGTATAATAAATAAACATTGGAACAACTTTTTATAGTTCTTTCATTAAAACGATTTGGATGAGAGATTTTGTCCCAGTTTGAGGTTCAGTGATTCTACTCCTTTCTTGTTTCCAATTGTATTCTTATTCCTAATGCTTTTATCCTCTCTTTTTCTACCCGCTTTATGCAACAAAATATCTACAAAAGAATTATTCTACTAGATTTGATCATCCCACAATAAGTGGGACATAAAAAAAAAATAGAACAAAATGTTTCTCAAATTAAGATCACTGACAAGTGAGAAGTTTTTTCTTGTAATGAACTGAAACTTTGTCGTAATGATGTTACTGAAAGGAAGAGGCTTGTTGGATTTATTGAATAAAATATAATTCCTCTTCTTAAACAAACAAACATAAATAAACAATATTAATCGCAAATTTTCGGAACATCCTCTTCGTTTTTTTTTCAAGCTCAAAGACTAACACTAAATAATAATGTTACATTTTGTTAATATTACCTCTATTCAGATGTCCCAGCTTTTGAACGATCCGCTCTTTCGACCCTTTTCAATTACAACCAAATTCGACGCATTGGCATCGCTCTTTCAACCTATTTCGTCATGTTTCCACTATCTTCCATGCTCTTCTGCGACCTCTCATCTTGCAAATACAAATTAATTGTCCATGTATGTAAGAATCAAAATATTTAAAGGTAAGGTTTTGTTCATTTTACTGTGTGTTATTTAGCTTTCCCACCCATTCGAAATTGAAATTACATAGTGTATCATGGCCAAAAAAAAAAACTGGTTTCCGCATTTCGATGGCTTTCGGTTTTCGACCGTTCTCTGATCCCTAATCTGTCGAATAACCTAGAAATGAAGAAGAATTCCGAAAAAACATTAGTATTTTCTAAATCATCCAAAAACGCTACAAAAAATATAATAAAGACTACAGTTTAAAAACTACTTACGATTTTAATAATACATTAGTGTTACTTAGTTATTTTGTTGAGATTGGATCTGTTCATAAGAACTTAAGGCTAAATATCAAGGGAACTACACCATAAGCAAGTTACATTAAAAACCTGTGTTCTGCCCATCTACATTTAGACTATCCACTTCTTTCGGAAATAACTAAGAATACTTATATGATGAATACCTCGCTTACTACACTTCATTTGCTTTCTTCAATAACTTATATTATTTCGTAGCTTCGTTCTATTCGTGACATGATCTCTAATTAGCATCTTCTCCCTTGTAATGTATTTCTAGCGCAACTTGCTGGAATTCTCACACTAAATGCTATTGGACCTCAGAATTAAAATTAAGATTAATAAAAACTTAGAAATGATGTAAAAACTTATTCAAAGAAGGAATTGTTTTCATACATTTTTATTAAATTGTATGAGAATTTGATTTCGATCTTCGCTCTAACTCACGAGAATTACTGAATTTTTTTTTCTCCAAAGTAGATGGAAATAGAGAACAACTTTAAATTTAGTGAATATAAAGCATAACATTTTAAACTGGTGGACGATAACACACAAGACATGTGTGTTATGTGTGTTTTTCATGTATCTTATCGTCCGTCAGTGTAAAATTAGGTCTACACACGTTAAACACTTACCACAATATTTCATTAAGATGTATAATTTCAGTTGTTTAGAGATTTTACTTATTAAAAAAAAAAAACTTATAACATTGAAAAATGCAATAAAAGTATTGGCCGAAATAAAAGCAATGAATAACTATGATTCTTTGACGTTTCTAGAGACAACATTTCAGACTGTTTGTTCTAAGCCAGTTATTGAATATATGTTTCATTTCCAAGTTTCAAGAGCCGTGACTTCCTGGGCTTTGGTGTCAGTCATTGCAAAGGAAAGCTTTTTTTTTTTTTTCGTTTAATTTTCTATTATTAGAAATTCAGCCAAATAAAACACGGGCCTTTTGCATTTTTATTTATATGGAAACCAAGTTTTAGAATTCAAGGAAATCCGGAGCAATTTCAGCACGCTTTACCATCTTCCATCCACATTGATATCATCAAAATATAAATTATCATACAATAGAGATGTACGGCTTCTATATCTGACTTTTGCAGTACATTGATGATTTATGTAAAGTCAATACTTAAGTTTAAACGTGTTTTCTTAAATATTTCTTAAATATTAGATTATAAATAATCTAATCAAAACTATATTTTTAAGTCTAACTATAATAAAAACGTTATTCTGTCTGTCATTATGTCGTACGACTTTCAGTTTCTCCAATTTTGTGACCACTATAAGAGATAGATTGGTCTTCCAAATGGATAAAATATAGATCTTTTTAAAACAAACAAAATGCTACAAAAATCTTTCGAAAAAAGTTTTTGGTTTCCAACATGTCGCCTTTTAAAAGGTCTTATTTTGACTTTTTCTCAATTCAAACGAAAAGCATAAAAGTTGGAAGAGAACATTATATTGAGAAAATGTTGGTATTTGAAAGTTCTATCGAACGATATATCACTCATTCACAATCGTTTCTGCGTTTGCAAGATACATGCAAAAATGTGATTTTTCGCTATAAAGTTTTGGTATGTGGCAATACCGGAGTTATCCGGAGAAGCCAGAACGGGCTGGGAAGTCGCATGTTCTCTGACGATCTCAATATTAATTTGCTAAATAAATAAAGTTGGTTTTAATGCTAACTTTTTAATGCTATATATGCAAGGGATCCGGAGCGAAGCGACGATACCCGGCTGGTATACAATATATATTATAAAAGGACGGCAGTTCGATTCCTGCTCATGCATGGTAGCAATTAAGTCAAATGATAAAATAGGTTCGCATCTGTTTTCCTTCACTGTTTACGTTTAAAATGTAGTCTATCAAAGTCTTCACAGTAAACTTCTAACTCGCGCTTAAGTGAAAGCTGCACCTTAGCATAAACCGTAATGCAACATCACTATAAAAACGCTTGTTTTTTGAAGAGGAAAAATTGGCTGAAAGTGAAACTGAAACCTATCAGCATTTAGTGGGCGCAATAAAACAACAATTCAGCCAGTGATATTGCAGCAGAACACGTTTTTAGGAAGAGTGCCAGTATTTGGTCAGGTACCTGGGTTTGGTCACTTCAACCTAATTCAGATTATAATTTCAAGTCCACTTAATACAGTTATAGTTTTTGTTTTTTCTTTTTGAAAATTTTTAATTTTTTTTAATTTTTGAAGAAAATCTTTTAGACAAAAGAGACATTAATGTTCTGAAAGATTTACTAGCCTACTGAATTTCTTATCTGCAGTTGGAGATTGATACTTCAGCCCCAAAAGAAACAAAAGAGACGCAATCATCGCACTATCGTATAGGAATTTTTAAAGAAAAAATAAAAATACACAGTTTAAAAGTTTCATACACAGACACGAATATCATCCGAATTTATCTTTTCTTTCAAAAATAACACTGTTCCAACCTACGTTTTTATTATGATTACGATTATCTTTTTTTGTCGAAAAAGTGACTGTAAATGGACCAATCATATACAGATTACTGAGAATTTTAATAATCTTATTTACGCGACAATTCAGAAAATAACTAAGCAAACATGAATTTTTATATCTGAGACTTTACCATAAGTGTATAGTTCCCTACTATTAGTCAAGTGATAGAGAGTTTGCTTACGGCCCGAAGGAGCCAGGTTCAAACCCGACCTCAGCTGAATTCTCCTCTAGACGGTTCCTAAGGTCCATTCATTCCTCTGATGAATGAGCACCGGTTTCCCGAACGGGCGGGTGCATCCATGACCACCCGACCTCAACTCAATATTCTTGATCAACTTAGTCTTGTTGATCAGGAAACGCGGGTAGTCTTACCACCCACAATCTGTAGTGCGATAAACCTGTAGTGCGATACTTTGAACTTAACTTATTAATTAGGTAAGCTTTTGTAATAAAAATAAACCCTTGCTAAGGGCCACTTTACGCAAAAATAATGAAAATTCATTATTTTAAGGGAAACGGTGATAACGTCACAAAGGCGTTACAGATTATGGATCCACCCTCCGCTCCCGGAAGTGGGAACCACAAGAACAAACAACAATAAGAATTAACCTGAACAAGTACAGCCTCAAATCTTCAAGCTTTCAGGTTCAAAGGCTTTAAAAAAACAATAACTAAAATAAAGTCATAATAATAAATAATCATATTTTACCTGCAGCCAATTGAATATAAAGATGGAAATTAAAAGTATGCACAAAGATTAGCTTTCATGCCTTGAGCTTTTTATTTTTTTATTATTTGTTCTTGTGGGGTCCTACTTCCTAAACAGGGAAGGGGATCCATAATCTTTCACGCCTTTCGGAACTTATCACCGAGGGTGAATCTGGTTGATAAGTCCTAACAAGCACGAAAGAGCTATCCCAGATTCCCGTCGATGATAAGCTTAAAGGCTATAATTTAATTTCTCATTAAAGTGTACGCTAATAATTGCCATCTTTATGTTCAATTGGCTGCATGTTAAACTTATTTATAAGTGAAATGTTGTTGTTTAGCCCAGATTAATGTTTTGTATTTGTAGACGTTTATTATGGGCCTCTTAAGTCTGATTATTAAATACTTAAAGCAATTTAAAGAAAACTGCACTAAATTATATAAAATTCAGATATAAAAGTTTTCAGTTATTATTAAGATCATATTGAATTTGGATGTAGGACTCACGTTTAAGTAAGGATCAAAATAGATGTTATTAAGTAATTCATAGAATTAATTTACATCCAATTTGATATTTAAGAGTTGAATCTTTCTGTCCAGATTTCATTCAATTTTGATGATTCGACACATGGTAGAAATTGATGCTTTGCGGAATCGAGGTATGACGTCAATACCTTTTTTCTTCGTCTACTTACTACTTCTATTAATCATTATGGTTTCTTCCAAGAAAATCAAGAGAGCAACGGGTGATTAATCAGTCTTCTAGAAATTCTTTCGAAACACTACTTCAAGATTAATGGATATTACACCAATTCTACATTCACTTTCTATTTCTTTTCTGGATTTAATGACTCATTAAAATGTGTTCAGTCTTCCAAAATATTGAAGCTGAATTCTTCCCTAAACCACCGATGGTTCCGATGGTTGTACGTCCATTTTTGTTCCGATGGTTGTACATGGTTGACAAACGTTTTATCAAGATAGGTTACTCATTTCTATTTACTTAATAATTTTTATTCAATATCAGTTTTTTGACGGTTACTTAATTTAAAACAATCCTTTGTATGTTCGACTAAGTAAGAAACAAAGTTGAAGATTCAGAATTATTTAAGCAGATGAGAAATAGGAAAGACAACGAATTAATCCTCTTGACAAATTATCCGTAAATTTAAGTATCCGTAATTCCATGTTGTCCGTGTCGGCGTGGCCGAGTGGTCTAGACGGTGGTCTGTCGTGAGGCCGTGTGCCGGCATCTGGGCTCGATTCCCGGACGAGGACTTGGCTGTTTCAATTTCCTTTCCTGTGTTTGTCGGCCTCTTCTTCGCTTTCTCTTCGGTCTGACATCATTCCTTAATGGCGTCCTGGGGCAGGCAATGGGAAACCACCTTAGTATCTGTTCCCTAGTAATAGGCGGCTCTCTGGTTGGGGAGCGCCTAGCGACAAAGCGTTGGCCTTTAGAACCAAAAAAAAAATAATAAATTCCGTGCTGTTGTAAATTATTATCTAAAATTTGGAAAGCACTTAGTGTAAAACTTAGTTTAAAAACACAAAAATATTCATACAGTAAACTCCCGATTATCCGCGGAATTGGGTGGCGCGGCAACCACGGATAAGCGAATTCCGCGGATAATCCGAAATAGGATGAAAATCAACACAAAAATGCTTTTAACGTGTTTTATTTACATTAAAATGGCAATACATACAGTTACAGTACATACATTATAAACAATTATTTTATTTTAAATTATTTATTTATTTTTAAACTTTATTACTACCGGAACGCTCTCCTGATAATCCGCAAAGCGGATAATCGGGAGTTTATTTCTTTAATTTTTTTTTTATGATACTTTAAAAAGAATTTTTTAATGATACTTTTTATGATACTTAAAAGTGAAACAAACTTACGCCAAAGAAAGGAATGACGTCACAATGACGTTTCTCTTCATAGAGTGATCGGGTCTCGTACAGAATTGGAAAAGTCAAATTGCAAAATAAATAAAGACTGATTTTTCCTAACCAACCACGATGTTTCTGAGATGATAATGTCCTGTTTAGATAAGTTTTTTTTTTTTATTTTTTTTTTTTATTTTTTTTTTTTTTTTAGCAATAATAAAATTTTGGAAACTCATCCATTATATTTTCTTATAATAATAAGAATAGAAAAAATAAGAAGCTGCATTTATACAATACGAAATCAAAGAAATCATAGATTAGTGGTGTCAGTCTAAGGATGGGGATCTAAGAAGGGCCTCTTTTTTCATTTTATTATGAATATTTTCTTTTTTTAATTTTGAGTCCAAAATTTTTACAACTCTACTGCTGTCATCCATTTAGAAACTAGCTTAATGCGCTCGTTATAATTTTCCTTACCTTGAGAAAGGCAAAAGAAAGTTTCAAAATGATCATTCTGTTTATCGATCGTCAGTTACAAATGATCGCCTGCTTCTCTGAATGACAACTGAAATCCAACTAATGGAAAAGGCATTCGAAATAGGCTTCTTTTTTCTAATTGTTGCTGAAATATCAAATTTAATTTAGAAATCTTAGATAAAGCCCAGAAGATAATTAACCATTTATATATGAAAATAAATTTCATCTAATTTGAGGAAATTAAAACTGTACTTGAATACTGAATCAATTGCTGATAATAACGGTCGAAAAATATCATTGAAATTCCAACGAAATCCTTTTAGGCAAGAAATCTCCAAAGATCTTGTTTGTTTTTTATTTTTTTTTAATTATGAGAAGTAATTTTGTAAATGAACAATAATCTTAAGCTGCTGAACAAATCCTTAGTATGTTTTTATTTCAGTTAAAAATTAGCTAATTTCCAAAATAATCTGTGGTTTTTTTTTTTAAACTATTGTAAATTTAGTGATAATTCTTAGTTTCTCGATTAAAAGTTCTTCAAGACTGTTTCTGCGGATATCATTAAGGAAGTTGTCAACTTAACCGTGAAAGTCTCAAGGATAATGTGCAGCTTTTGTTCTCAAGATAATAGTGGCAATCTTAGAATGTATATTTAATTGCATTTCCAACCTTCCTTTTTTATAAGATGGGTTCCTGTCCCTTTTCTTTTTTATAGAAATTACTGTTGTAGGTGGAAATATTCTTTTTTATTTTTTTTAATGAATAATTAATTGAATAATCGAAGAGATTCAACAAAATGCTAAAAGAATTTTAATTAATAGATCCTTCCTCATTGACTCATAGGGTGTAAAGATCAATATTGACAAAAGAAATCTTGTGCTCACTAACAATCATCTTAATGATACAGCTGTTTCATTCTCCTTATCAATTTTCAGTAAATAATCCTTTACAAATGAACAATGAGGTCTCGGCTTCAGTAAATTTAATCTAGTCTACTTTTATTAAGATAAGGAGATATTCAATGTAAAAGAATTCGGAAAAAATTCACTAAAAATTAAAAGGATTCAATGAATAAGTTAAATAATACGCTAAAAGCAGTTAAAGCTCACCAGATTTAATATTGAATTACCCTGGTGGTAATTTTTTTTTCTGATCTTGCTTTAATTGTTGTATTACATGGAATTTTCTTTGCGATGGTTTTGAATTTTGAATGCTTTTCTATATTTGCATTTAAAATATTCAAGATTCTTCTAAAATTTACGAATTTAAAATTTTCAAATCTTGAAATTCAGCATTAAGTGCTTCTACGAATCACGTGGTCGGACATAGGCTCAAAAGAAATTAGTCAAAGGATAATGTTGAAACCACTTTGTATTAATTGGTGGTAAATTAAAAAGACGTTTTCGTTTTAGCTACCATGTATTTACACATATACTTATATTTAGTAAAGTTTCTGATCAAGGTAACTGAGAAGCTATTTATCTTGAAAAGTTGACATTTTACTACAAGGTTTAGTATTCTGAGGAAGATCCTGAGAATACTAAATTTTATTGATTTGGTACTTTTTTTATAACCGGATAAGAAGCAAAAAAAAAAAAAAAACATCTTTTTTAATCTACATAAGATCAAAACTGTTTATTCTACAAAATTTAAAAATTTCAGTAGAAAATTTTAATATTGAAAAAGACTGTCCCTATTGATTTTGTTAGAAATCGAATCGTTGGATAAAAAGGCACGAGACAAACCCTCCCAAAATACATTGGCATTCAATGTTATTCTGATTCTACGATATTTGGAAAAAGTTCGCCTGAAATACATTCTTCATCTTTTTAATCTGTAAAATGAATACGTTACCTTTCTTTTTAATTCCAATTGATATCTGAATATAAAACTGATAGTTCTTCAGGTGAATCTGAACTAGCTATTCGGAGATTCCCATGCGTAGGTTAATCTTCTAATTGCATTCATGCTTAAAATCAAGAATAATTGTGAATTACATGGAAATGCTTCACTATGCGAAGTGAATTGTCTTGGAAACTATTTCATACTTCTGCCAGAATGTCGAAGACAATTTATTCCTCCAGCAGACATGTGGTGACCCCTTCAGCACTAGACGGGTCATAATCAGATACAGTAGAGTACGTGGGTTGTACTGTTCGTTAAATGATTTTTACTATATAAATATGACTCAGTAATCACATATTGATGATTTTATACGGGACAGAATCATAGCGCGATTCAAAGCCGGTCAAACCAAGTCGCCAGGGTCGGGAACTGCAAGTCCCACTAAGTATAATTTCTTCAGTCTGGTTGAGCTACCAAAAGGATGGAAATGACAGACTTCGCTTCAGAACAAAATATTCTAGAATTACAACGGTAGAACAAGACCATTATTTGTCATTGAATGCAACGAGACCTAGCACGGAAATGTAACACGGGACCTTTGCCAGAAACCTTTCAGCGCTGACAGAGCGGATCGTTTCCAGGCATAGCAATGTACAGATGATGAGTACGGAACGTCTACCCGCACATCTGAAGATGCATTCATTTGGCTTACAAGAGTTCGTTTAGCAAAGATCATCGTGCTTGGATAGAGGACTGTGGGATGTATTTTGGTTACGGATTAGTTCAGAGTTTAGTAATTGATTCGCAGCGTTTGTTCACTTCGAACTGGGTACAGTCCCTCCAACATCATTACGGATCACTACGGCAGAGCATGATGTAGGGATCAGTTATTCTCCCTTCATGTGTTCGAACGAGGAACCTTAACAGGTAACAATGTGTCATTCTTAAACAATAAGTCCGAATATTTTTGGAGTGCACTTTTTTGTAGATAACAAAAAAACTCCCTCAAAAAGCTGTCTTAGAGGATGGCTACCTAGAAAAAGAGGATGTTTGGAGCTTGATATGGTCAGTATGATCTCCAGATTTAAAACAGTTTTAAGATTGAGGTAAAGGCTTAGGTAAATGCAGTTCTATTGCTGTCAATTTCCAAATGCCATTATCCTTATTTTCGGAACATGAGTTTAATTTGTATTGTAAATATCTTCCTTTTTAATTCCAATTAATTCGGAGAAATATAACAGAGTTCATCATCTGGACTCAAACTTGTTATTCAGAGGTCCTTAATCAACACTATAAACATTGTTCTAAGCGTATTTCAGTTTTAGATTGTCAATTTATTTCCTTTCCTTTTCAATTCCAATTGATATTAAAAATATTTTTCAGAATCCTTCAAACTGAATCGAACTGTTAATAGGAGATTTCTAGATGAACAATGTAACATAATTATACTGGTATTTATATGATAAATATGTTCTTTTTTATTCCAATTAATTTGGAAAAAATATATTTCATAATAATTTATATCAAGTTGATTATTGTTAGCTATTCGGAGATATCCAGGCGGATACTTTAACCACTGATCAATAAGTACTTTTGTATTTCTATGTGAAAATGTGCTCCATTTCTTTTGTAATTCCACCTGGAAAGCAGAAATACAATTCTGAATTCTTCAGATGGACTCATAATTGATTTTTTTAAAGTTGCTTCTAAATAGACTGTAACTACTGATCTACGATTTTTATTTTGTAAATGTGTTCCCTTTACCTTTTCAAGGCTTACAAGACAATGTCTGTCTGTCTGTCTGTGCTCCACTCCCTTCAATAACTTTTGAATCACTGGATGTGAAATCATCAGATGGGAGGCCTACAGGATATTGGAAATCTGAGGAATCCAATGGTTCCTTGTCGAGACATTAAACATAAATTAAAGACGACAGAAATTCCCACAGAAAACATTGGAAAGTGTACAATGGAGTTCTTTCCTATTTTATTAAAATTTCATTGTCTTAAAAAAAATGAATTTTAAGTCCTTAATTTATTCCGCATGTTTTGAGTTTAATTTTTTTTTGTTTTTGAGAAAATGGAAGATATATACTATTTGTTTCATTAGATGTAAAATGAATATCAATGTAGACTTTTCATATTTTTCATTATTTGGACCAAAAGAAAAAAGATATTCCGTAAATAAAGTTATTTTTGTAAATGTCAGGTTCTGATTTGAGATTGCTCACTTGTTTGCTGTTAATAAATTGCTTAATAGTGTTTTTGTTTTCTGGATGTGACGCCTATATTGAACGTAAGCGAAGAGGTAGGAATGGTAAGCAATTGATATATTCACTGTAGGTTTGTTCTTGGGTTTTTGCTTATTGGAATTGTAGATGGTTTCCATTGAACTTTTAATAGTGTTTTCTATGAATTTACGTGGATATTCCCTGATGAGGTCCATACAGTGATCACTTTAACAGCTGATTGGAAGAATGATAAAAAGCTTTTTTAACAGCCATATAAATGATGTTCCTCTTGTCGCTGATGGAAACATGCGCTTGAAAATTCAGCAAAATGCCCGCATGTGAAGGGCTTGCAGTTTACCGGCATCGTGAAATCTTGGCTTCCATCCGAATCAAAATGTTCAAAAATATAAGAGATCTATTGTGTTCTCTCTCTATCTAATCTGCGACACTATTTAATGTGTTGAATAGTTTATCAATGTCCACCCACCCTCATCATCAACGTACCGTCAGTCGAATATCACCTCGCATGGGTTACTGATGAGATTCATAGCCTATACATACGCCATTACCATTCTGCCATCAAAGCCGACGAAAGCAAACTAAAAAAAATTACCCAGTTCTTGTGCATATAAAGTAACTTATTATCAATTTGAAAAATTTGAAGAGTAAGTAGATGCTGTGTGATTTTAAAGAGCTCATCCACATTGATTTGATGAATAGTGTTCGATGCTATCAATCTAAACCTAATCGGCTTCTGAATTAGTCCAAACAAAATACGTGTGAAAAGATTCTTGACGTCAAGGAATATCATCTCGTAATTTTCATCTGCCTTAAAACCCTTTATGAAGGAGCAACTGTCAGTCGTAACCCAAGGTGAGAAAGGTGTTGACATCTTAAGTTTGATATACTATCAAAATTTATGGATAATAATCACTGAATCTCAACAGTTAACCACGGGTCTAATCAGAAAAAAAGGTTACCTCATGTTATCTCCTTGTCAACTATATATTCATTTTTTCTTTCTTTCTTATCTACACGTTATCTTATTACATCTTATCTTTATTGAAATGTTAATCTGATTCGTTTCACTGATCTATTGTTTCCTTTTCAGGCAAAGGACGGCCACAAAGCGGTTGACAGTCCCATGTCTCTCACCAGCTACAGAGATGTGCTGCCGGTGACAGAAGACTTAGAGGATCGTCCTTCCTTACATAACTGGAGGGAATCGGTTCAACAGCACTGGAAGAAAATAGTGTATTTGCTTCTATTTCTTTTGTACAATGTCTACCTCGGGTTTGCTATTGACTATGGATGGGATCAATCAGCTGACTGGTGCCAAGGAGTGAAGCTACTTATTATAATCACAGTAATTACGTATATAGGATTATTATACTATGTTATAATAAAGCCCTTCTATGGTCAGAGGATTTCGGAACGATGGCTGCAACCTTTTGGCAGAAGATTGAACTATTACTGGGAGAAAAAACTGATACGATGGTAAATTAACTAATCACTCAAAAAACTTTATCTGATGGTTTTCCTTTTATTAATTCACTCATTCACTTAACTTTTTTACTGATTTATTTCTCGGCGAATTCATTAATCAAGGAAATACTTTTCATCTGTTCTGAGAAATTAAAAAAAAATCTGCAAATCATGGAATTTATAGAAAGAGAGGCGTGAAGGAAATTTACAGAAACACACTCAGTAAAGAAAATAAAGTGAATAAAGTGAATAACTGATAATTGAATTAATTAATTGTTAATGAATTTATTTTATTTAAGCAGTAGTTAAGTTTTTCAAATCAGTTAACAATTTCGCCTGAGTTAAGATTAAGCTCCGAAAGAAGTTGATTCAATTAGAAAATGGATTTTTACTACCTGGAACTCGAAATTAATCAAATACCGCCTTCTTTGTCTCTTTCCTTTTAGTTATAAGAACAATATTTGGTAAAGTCCCCCGATTCACTTATTCAGGTTTTTTATTTTTTCATCCCACAGTTTCTTTTGTTTCCCCAGGCTGTTTGATTTAGGTTTTAAATAATTCATCGGGCTTGCGTATTAAACATCCTAAATGAACAAAGATAACATCATACTTTACCCGTTTTTAACAAAGTCAATATAGATGCATATTATTTGCAATATTAAGTATTACATTCTTTCACTTTAGTATTAAATAAATGAATATTGTTACAAAGATTTAGAAGTGATAATTCATTGGAATGGAATGAAGAAAATTCAAGCGAGAATTAAAAATTGTGCAAGATTAATAAAACTGAAGACATTTTCTAGTCATTCTGACGTTTTCGAAGTCCATATTCTTGCTAATACATTTACAACTTTGTATATAAATCGATTAATTTAATGTAGTCATTATTTTCTTTTCTAATGATATTGATTTCTGGTATCGGATGCAATGGTAAGCCCAATCAAATTTATTTGAATCATTTTTATTGTACAATGAAACGTGTCCCGCTGTACGTTCTTTCTCTCATTTTGCGAGTTTGTCCAAATAATTATCTCCACAGATTTTACATTTTAATGAGTAAATAACTCCCATTTCTGTTTGTTATTTCTTTTAAACTGATTTTTCTTTTGTTTTATGAAAGATTTAATCTTACAGTTGTATTTCTTTGTTACTCTGAAATTGTGTTTATTCCATATGTCTCTCATAATGTTTTTAGCATTTGAGGAATTATTTCTTTTGTAATTATAATTGGAGTCTCCTTGAGTCTCTTTTAACTGCAAAGGAGCTTTCAGTAAACTGTAGAACTGGCATTGTAGTGTTGAGTGGCCCTTTACTGAGGGCGCAAGATTTTTTTGTTAGACAACTATGAAGCCAAATGTCAGCTGCTTTTACAGTGTGTTCTACTATAAGTCTGTTTTGAAATAGGGGCTCCTGTTACAGAGATCATTCATGTTATTAATATCAATAATTAGAAAAAATAAAGTTGTAAAATTAAATGAGCTTATTTATCAGATACTCTTGATCAAACTTAATCACATTTCAGTTTTTACTACTTTTAATAAAGGTATTAAGAAATATTAACAATATACAGAAAATAAATTCCCATCACTACATTTTAGTCAGTAGAGTTTGATAATTTCTTTGATGATCTTAAGTTGATAATTTTTAAAAATCCTATTAATGTTATATTAAAGAGAAATTAAAAATGATCTTTATATCCTTACTATAATTACAAACTGATGACAAAATGTTAAAACTTTATTATATTGAGAAATTTTAAAAATTGAAAAAAAAAAGAAAAATATTGTTTTATCCTGATCATTGAAATTTCTACAACTGCTTAGAATATTTTTTCTTAATTATAAAATTAATTGTTAAGCATATTTTTGTTTCTTTTGTCAAGGACTACGTTTCCCATTTTAATAACCCTTGTCGTCGTATTTTACATCATCGACACTTGGAAATCACCGAAAAGACTTGTATCCCTTTGCGGATTGGCTTCCATTCTAATTTTAGGTGTTATTTTCTCTAAAGATCGAAGAAAAGTAAGTTATTATTTATAATTATTCTTCTTTTTCTTCTTATTATTAATAGTAGTAATAATTAGCAGTAATAGTATTTAAAATTTTAGTTACAAGAAGGATGTTGATTGTGTTTCATTAAGTTTGTGTAAATATATAGAATTGGTACAAGTTTATTTAGCAATATCAATTGCTGTAGCTGTATGTGAACCATTTGGTTATGAATTCAGCTTAAGTAAACAATTTTCATCTGCAGTTGTTGAAATATGGAATGTTCCTGAAATTCTAGAAGTTTTAAGATTTAGTTGTATGTTCAAGAAATAAAAGTTTGTAAAATATGATTGAAAAGATTAAATATCGGCAAGATTTTCTTTATTTCTTTTTTTTGTTTTTTTTACATAGATGATGATAAGAGAATTTACTTGATCGAGCCGTTTTTTAATTAGAAATATGAATACTTTAAAAAATAGTGAGAAATTGTAAAAATTCAAATATTTCTAACTTTTATATTGTATTCTTTATCTTCGTCATCACTTGAAGTAAGCTGATAATTTATGAAACTCAAGAATGCCAACGAAACTATATTTTTTTATTTTCATTAAGATAATGAAATGCTAGTTTCATAGAATATTTTCAGTTGAACTCTATGGGTCTATCGGTTTAAGACTACATTCAATAAAATAGATATTTAGAAGATGATATCAGTAGCAGAGGCAGAAATTATTAGCAATCCAAAGAAACAATGTATTACTGACACTGTCCGCCCCTAATAGAGATAGGAAGATAGCAATCATTTCAACATTTTTCTTTATTTATAGTAAAACAGTTCGATCACTAATTAAAATATTACTTAAGAAAATGATTCTTTCTCACATTTTACTACTCAGGGCAACATTTCTCCACCTAATTATGTCACATAGATGAAACATCAACAAAACCTGATAAATAATTGTCATCGAGATACTGTAATTATTCCATTCTCTAAAAACTCTTCTAGTTTCTTCACAAAATTCCTTTTATTGCAATTAAATATGTTATATAGAATTACACTCCTCCAATTTTCTTTTCTGCCTTGAAACACTGTACAGTAGGTATATCAATTATCTTTGTGATATTTTTAATAATAATAATAATAAAATAAAACATTTAAATTTACTTTTCTAGATAATTTGGCGCCATGTTGTATGGGGCATCGGTATTCAGTTCATGATAGGTCTTCTAGTTCTGCGATGGCCAATCGGAGCACAGTTCTTTCAATGTGTCAGCGATAAAGTTCAGTCGTTTCTTGCTAATACTGATGCAGGATCTACGTTTGTTTTTGATTATTTGGCTTCAGGAAATATTGCTTTCCTCAATGCTACTGATGTGAATTCAAATCTCACCATTAGCTTGAAATCTATAGTTGTCGAATCAGTTTTTGCATTTAAGGTAAGGTTGTTATTCTTACTATATCATCAATTGAGGCGTTGACATGAGAAAGGTAGTAAGTCATGAAAAGCAAATTTTCCAGGAGAAGCGAAAAACAGTTTTGCCAGCTCATGCATACTTACCAGAGGTGCTATCTTGTATCATTCGTAGGAACTACACCACTCAAAATTTTGACTTACTGCCATTGCCACGCCATTGGCGCTATGTCTTTCTACCTTTTCCATGAAAAATCTGAAAAATGATTTTTTTTTTGTTTTTTTACTTACTACCTTTCCCATGTCAACGCCTCAATTGTAATATCATTGTAAAGTTAGTAAAAAAACAACTCAAGAGAACCAATTTTGCTTTAAATTCTTTGATGACTTCATTAGATCACAGTTGATCTCTAGTATTGAAATTTCGACCAATATATAATAAAAGAAAAGGTGAAGAAATAGCATTGGGAAGTTAGGAAATGGAATTAAAAACAATATTCAAAAACTAAATGAATGGGATTCAAATAAGTGAAGTTCTATTGAAGGTAAATTTAATATCAACGTAAATGAAAGCTTTAAACTAAGAGGTAAAGTTATTTGAAGGAATATTAAATAATTTCGTTAATCACATTTAGTTCGTATATTACATTGAAAATGTATCTTTTCAAATTATTATTTGTGCATTTTCATATTAACGTGTAAATTTACCTAAGAATTCTGCTGAGAAAATTCGACTGCAAAAAAATCAAAAGAGGCAAGAGAGGACGATAGCTGAGAAGAATGATACGAACATTCAGATTACAGAGTGAATGGCGAATACGGAGAGTGAAAATGAAGAAAACATTAGCAGCCACGACAAGGAAACGATAAATAAATATGTTCTGTTTCAGGATTGGAGAAAAAGTGCATGGATTAGTTTAGTCTTACTTCATTAATTGCACATTTTGATTGTATATTGGTATTTTTCCTACATAATCAAAATGTACAATTAATGAAGTAAAATCTGAATGTGGATTATCTAACGTGCAAAACTGAGATGAGTCTCAATGTAAAGTCTTTGCAACAGTGGATTTAATTTCCTTCGTTGTTATTTTCAACAGCTTCCTTCTACTCATTTCATTCTTTATTTAAAAGCTTCGTTCTTGATTTAAAATCTCTGTATTTGGAGAATTTCATTTACAAGATGATGAGTAGATTTTAATAGACTTAATTTTGGTTTAATTTTTAATGAACAATTTCAATTACTTGTTAATAACGATTTGTTTTCAAGTATCAATAACTATTACTCTTCAATTCTTTACAGCTACATCACTCAGTAAATTAAGAATCTTTGCTTTTACTCTTTAGTAGCTTTACGAGTTTCTGTTTTTTTAAGCCTCTTTGTGAAAATGTAAATGACACTGTAAATGCTTCTACGAGTAAAAGCAACAAGTCGTAATTTGCTGCCAGTTTACAGCAGTACAGAAATTGAAGAGTGAAAATTGATAAGAGTTCCTGAACAATAGACCCTGTGTTAGTATAATTTATTTTAACTATCGAAAAACTACTTAGACCATAAATATACACATTTCAATTTCCTCTACACTCGACTTCACTCAAATTTATTAGCAAGAATTCATATTTGTTAAATTTTCAACCAAAATTAACAGTTTACCTAATTCTGACGTCACTTTCCTATGAAACGTCAAAGAGTTTTACAACAACTTTTCGTGGCTGCATTTGTGTTAATTCAAAAGATCTGAACTTATCTCCCGGATATTGAATAAGCTTACATTACGTGAATTTACTACATTAGGAATAAACAGGTATTTCAGTATCTTCTTCAGATAGGCATAATTGGAAGAAATGAAATGCAATTTTACTTCCAACTCAGTGCAGTCATGTAATTTGGTTTAAATTTTAACATACTTTAAATTAGTGATTACAGACCTCTGACATTTTACAGACAAATGTTTTGACTTAGAAACAAATTATATTGAACAATGGCTACCATGAAACTTATGTAGTTGGCCCAGTAATTTCCTGGAGAATGATGTGAAGACTGCAACTGATTTAAAAATTGTTTAATATGTTTAATTTAATATTGTTTAATTCTTGAAACACAGTAGTCAAATGGAAGAGTCTGGGTGGACATAGTAACATGCTCTATAGAAGAGACGAATAAATAGTGAATATCAATTGATTGTTACATTATAACTTTAAGGTATTAAAACTATAGAAGATATTCAAACTGTCATTTATATTTAGTAGAAATGATTTGCTATGATAATGCATTTAGATGCAAATTAACAAATTGCAAATGAATTAACTACTAAATTTTACGCCAATTTTCATAATTCTTATTACTTAAAAACAACTAAAAATTATAAAATGTTTGTTTTTATGTTTCAGGTATTGCCTGTCATCCTTTTCTTCAGTTTCTTTATTTCCATTCTCTATTACTGGGGCATAATGCAACATGTCGTTATGCAATTAGGATGGTTGTTACAGATTTCTATAGGAACAACAGCTGCAGAATCAATGAATGCTGCAGCAAGCGTTTTTGTTGGAATGGTAATAATTGATATAGTCACATGATTCTTAGGATAAATTTATTTCATCTAATTGTAACATGATTATGAAATCTTCGTCATTCATTTACAAAGAAAAACAAAAGTAGTAGCTAAAGACACCTTTATATTGACATCTTTGTTGTAGACGTAGAAATACTATATATTCAAATAAGTTATTAGTTAAGAATTTAAGTTATTGCTAAGTTTTTAGTTGATAAGTTATTAGTTAAGAACTTGATTTTCTGCACTTCTGACTTATCAAAACAAAGCAAACCGTATCAATAATTCTACTGTTAAAGAGATTTATCCTATAATCTTTCACCTGCCTTTGCAGAATGCCTATGATTATCATATTGCTTGGCAGCAGTCGTAGAAAGTAAGAAAAGTTGTATCAAACAAATTGTTAATAATAAAATAAAAGTACAGTAGACTCTCGATATGTCGAAGTTGAAGGGACGCTATAAAAAAAATCCGAGATAGCGAGTTTTCGAGATAACAAGGTCATAACCAAAACATAAAATATCATGTAAAAACACACAAGATACGGAATAATATTCTAAAAATTATTGATAGATGAGAATAAGTATAAATATGTAATGTTAGTTGACAATAACTGTAAATATGTAATGATAGTTGACAATGAGTCTAAATATAGCAATGATAATTTTAATTTTTAAAAGTAGTCGAAAATAATTACATTAAATTGAATGTAAAAGAATTAGTAAAATACAATGAATTTACATTGCTAGAATTTCTTTAAAAAATCCAGTATCGTGGCCTGGCGACATCTCTTCTTTTTTTGAATTGTCAACGCGTTCACCTTTCGCTTAACGCTCACTGTTTTCTTTTCTTTGAAACTTTCCATTTTTGAGACAACTGGCACAGACATTCACTGACACGTTTTATAACTTCCCTAAAGTTTCCCGACTACCTTAACCATACGCAGTAAATTCTGAACAATTTAGAACAACACGCCTAAGCAACAATGTAACAAATGACTGGCGAGACATAGTAGCGCACACTCGCACCCTCCTTTCCCCAAATGGAGTTATCGACCAGATGGATTTATCGGAATCGTCCTTGACCCCTCAGAGAGATAATGAAGGGTGTGGGAAATTCTTGAAAAAATACCTCTTATTTGCTTCGACACAAATCAACGGCGATTTTTCCTGAAAAATTCATTTTTTACTTCGAAAAATATTCGACTTAACAAGGTTTTGAGTGAAAACTCATCGACATAAGAATTAAAATTAACATTAGATGAATATGTAATATCAAGGAGAAAAATAATTTTTCGACATATCAAGGTTTTCGAGATATCGAAGTTCGACAGATCAAGAGTCTACTGTATTTTCAAAATTGACAATACATTGAATCATAAAAACTGAATAGTGAAATAATTAAATAAATTAAATAAATGATTTCATTAATTTATTTAAATTACTTTTTTTCAAATTACTAAATTAAATAAAAATTACATCTTTGGAAATATCTGATTTCAAGAAATGAGCTAATATTATTTCAATATACAGTGTTACCTCCGAAAAACGGACAGTCACGGGATCGGAAGTTTCGTCCGTTATTGGGAGGTGTCCGCTATTGGGGAGGACTATCTTTTTTTCATTTTTTTAGCTTATAAAATGTCATTTAATCAAAAATTACGTACAATCTTAATTAAATTTCTTCAATTATCATTGCGCTATGAGAAAATATGAACAATTGCAAACTATTTACTACATTAATTAAAAACCAACCATAAAAGCACATATACAAGGATAAAAAAACGACGTACGTTTCGAACCCTCGTCTATTGTGGGGTTCCTTATCAAGTTCCCCCCTCCCCTTGTTAAAAGAGATCTTCCTTGAATGGATTAATTTTAAACTGCACATAAAAATTGTTTATATTTATTATATTCTTTTTTTAAATGAGTGCTAATCCGTTTATCTCACTTAAAATAATGACAAAATTAATTACAGTATGTAGAAACTTTGACCGACTTCTCTGGCTTTTTCTTAAAGCAAAACAATGCTTATAGAAATGTTCTTAGCACGAGCAAAGCGAAACCATTTTATCACCACTTCGTCGATTTTGCTTGTTTCAGTTTTACGAATCTTCAAATTCTTCAATTTTCGTTTGAATTCACCATCCACATTTTTCTAATCTCATCTTTGTCCTTCAAATATTCACTTATCTGAGTTTTTCCAACTTTAAAACGTTCAGCAAGACAACGCACACTCAGCTTCAGTGAAAAAAAGGGCCTCAGATTCGTGCATTGAATCATGGGACAACGATAAAATGTATCAATGTATGGGACACCGATGTAAATACAACCACGATGTGTTTGTCGAAATGTTAATCGAAAAAAAAATTTTAACAGTAAAAATAACTGTTTGCTATTCGGAGTAGATAACATGGAATGTCCTTTTTAAGGACTGGGACTCGCAATAATGTCCGCTAATTAGAGGTGTCCGCTATTCGGGGTGTCCGTTAAAGGAGGTAACACTGTATATTTTATAAAAAAAACTATATTGATCTGTGTAATATATAAAAAAATCTTTAAAATTCTTTATTTCTCTAGACTGAAGCTCCTTTGATGATCAAACCATACATTCCGTTGATGACGAAATCTGAAATCCATGCTGTCATGGCAGGAGGGTTTGCAACGATTGCTGGAACCGTCTTCGCCGCCTACATCAGCTTCGGTGTGAGGAAAATTACCATTTATTGTTCGTTATAACATTATATCATTACAGAAATCTAAATAGTTTATCTATAATTGTTGTTGTCTTCAGTTGAATGCAATTATATAAATATCATAATTTCCATGCAGAGCCACCAAAAAAAAAAACAATAATTTTATCCCACAGCTTTTTCAAGTGGATTATGCCACAATTTATCAATCTTTAATTATCATCAAAAAGATTTTATAATGATATAATTTTATCCTCATTTGATTATAGCAGAGTTTTTTTTTAAGTTTTAGAAAAGCAATGTATCCATAAAGAACAATAGAATGACCAGCATCTCTGATGTATAGTATGGTATTTAGTATTTTGTTTTCCCTATGATGTATAGAATGGTATTTAGTATTTTGTCTTCCCTCTGATGTATAGTATGGTATTT
>JAFIDM010002131.1:5147035-5166249 GCA_023159025.1 Thereuonema tuberculata
AGTATTTTGTCTTCCCTCTGATGTATAGTATGGTATTTAGTATTTTGCCTTCCCAAACATTAAGGTTTACCATCTCTACTGAATGTACAGCTCTTCAGCGCAACCTACTAAGATTTAATGAATTTTCATATTTATGCCATAGAACCATTATTTATGTTATCTAAAACTATATAAAGTGTAGTTATCTGCTGTAAGTCACTAATTAAAGACCCAAATATTATTTTTTTAAATGTAATATTAAATCGCGGTTATCGAGACATAGTTTCTGAATAAATTAATCATTATTTTTTTTAATCATTTGAAAGTAATTTTTATATCTTACTTAACTGCTTTAAACTGCTTTAATGTATTATCGGATCCTTATCGATATCCTTAAAAATCAGTTGAATTAAATATGATAATAATGATTCGGTTGATCCTTTAAGAGCAAATTACAACTAATTCTCGCATTAATCCAAAGAATTCTAAAGCATCTAAAACAAAGAAAGGTGCAAGTATAATTTATATCAATTCCTTTTTGGTCATTATTCCAAGACTGTTTGACTTCATAGTCCAGTAAAAAATTTTTTTAAAAAAGTAAAGTAAAAGAATTGGGAATCGTTTTACGTTGTCAATTTAATAATGGAATTGTAACAAACATGAGATACAATAATAAAAGTAAATAGTAAAGATAGTTTAATGAAAACTAATTTTATTTTACATATTTTTAATTCATTTTGGATCAGCTAAAATTCCGTCGCATGTCGGCGATTGAAAAACGTTGATCTTATATAGTATCTTTTTCCTACCCTTTTAAATTCTTTTACAAATCTAAATAAACTTGAAATTTGATTACAAAGAATTGTTTTTATTTGCTGAAATTTGAAAAATTGCATGGTTTTGAAAAATACGAAAATATTTAGATTGATGAGACATGTTCAGAAGCAAGGCATTTATTAACGTGGACGAAAGATTTGGCAAAAATATTTTTGTTTTTTTTTGGGTTTTTTTGCAGAATTTTTTGTTGTACTTTTCTGCTATATGACAATCCGTCTTCTCTAAGTATTTATCAGATATACTGAAGTGTTTTTCTAAGCTATCATATAGAGATTCCTGTGAAAGTCTTTTTTATTCTGAAACTTAATGTCACCAGCGAATGGAGAATGATTTATTGCTGAATCAGTTACGTATTGGAAACTGACAAATTGGCTACGGCTTTTAAGAAGATTGATCTCCGAAGGAATCTGACGAACGATTATTAATATCGTAACCTTTTATTAGCGTGACAACAAGCAATAATTTAAAGTAAGAAAGACCAGAAGAAACCGATTAACATAATGTAGAATGTTTAATATCGAAAAATCATTTTTACTATCATTAGTTCTTAGTAATATAAGGTCAAAGTTTTGTAATGTGGACAAGTTAAGGATGTAACTGAAAAAAAAAATGTTCTTTTAGGAAATAAAACATAAATAGCTATGACGAAGAAACGGACAAAATGAAGTTTAAACAGACAAATGAAACATTGGAAGAAGGATTTTTTTTTTAATTTTATAATAAATTCTTTCTACCTTTCCTTTTATTTTAAAGCTTACTTTACAAGCTTAGCTTCAAAACTAGCTCTGTAAAGTAAACCAAAGCTTAATTTATCTATACTTAATTCCTTCATTTGCTCAGAGATGGAAACCTTTCATAATTTAAGCTATTAGTTACTCTTGTTTCGATCAATATTGAAAGCTTGAATGTTTGTTTTGTACTTTGATAAAACAACCAATTATTTCCAGGAATACGGAAAGCATGAGATCAAAAGAAGAAACAATGTAAATCATAATTAAAATAATTAAACATAAACCTCTGACAAAGGACAGGAGTGATTACAATATCACAGAGTAGGATGATGTCTCGCGGAGTGCGGTACACATTAAGCTCACCTTTAGTACCTGGTGGGACCACCTCGTGTCTCGATACAGCGTTTATATGATCGGGCTTAGAGTCAAACAGACGCCATGTGTTGTCTTGCAATAGATTTGCCCACAGTTCTTGCAAATAACGCTCCAAATCACGAAAACTGCTGCATGTCAACGGTTGGCGTGCCACCCGGTCCCAGACAAGCTCAATTAGCGATAAATCCGGCGAGCGGGCGGGTCAAGTAGTGTCACAAATATGAAGTAAGTGAAATCCTAGCGTTATGCGGACGAGTGCTATCTTATTGCAAAATTATTCCTAGACGCCAAGACAAGAAAGGCAGTACATGGGGCCGCAGGATCTTTTGAATGCACCGCTGGACTGTCAATGTAGTTAATAGCACTACTAGTGATGAATGACTGCATGCGATGGCACCGCGGACCACAACGCCTGCGTTCGGACTGTACGCCGCTGTAAAGTGAGGTTAGGATTGTAGCGCTTACCTGTGGTCCTTTAAGGCCTGACACGGTGGTCATCCGTTCCAAAACAAAAGCGTGATTCGTCGCTAAAGCCAGCGCCAGTCCGTAGCATTCGACGTTGCTCTCTGCTGACAGTACTGCAAACGCAGCCGACAATGTTGAGGTGTTAAAAGCACAAAACGAAAGGAGCGTCTACAATGCAGATTCACCTCTGCTAGGCGTCTGGAAATGATTCTGGCAGAGACAGGATTCCCTTGTGACTCTGCCACGTGTCGCTAGATAGTGGACAAGGAAGCAGTTAGATCTGTTTGTGTGTGTGTGACGATCAAATGATCCTCTCTCCTGGTGGTCTGTCTGGGTTTTCCAGAGCAGATCTGTAGTGTAGAGATGTCTTCACATGTCCATTTCTTCCAACACGATCTGACTGTAAAGTCAGAACTGCCTAAATGGAGGGCAATTCGGCGCGCCGCCCAACCCGCCTCTCACAGCCCGATGATACGGCCTCTCTCAAACTCCGTCAGTTGTTCGTACTGACGTCTAAGGCGTCTTCGCGGCAAGTTGATCGCTCACAGATTTCGCCTGTGGACTCCGTTCCGTGTGCCTTATAAGCCTACGGCTTGCAACTGTAGCGCCGCTGCAGTACGAGCGGCCTTGCGCAATCGCACAAACGTTTATCATTTGTATATCTACCCTCGCCGTAGCTATTTACTTATTTTCTCGCTTTTAGAATGAATTTTTCTTGGTGCGCAAATTTTTATGACAATGAGTGTAATTTACAGAAAATGTAAATATTCGAATATAGAATATTTATATTCCAATATTAATTTAATTATCGAAAATATTAATCTAAAATATTTTACTTTTAGATAAATGGTGCTTACCTTTTGTCTGGTGCCATTATGTCAGCTCCTGCTGGTCTGGCCATGTCCAAGATTGTGTTTCCAGAAACTGAAGAGAGTCGAACCACTTTTCGAGACATCACAATAAGTAAAAGGTAAAATGTTTATAAAAAGAGGAAATATTATAGAAAAAGCAATAAGGATTGTAATGAGACTAGAAAGAGAAAGATTTCATATTGTTGGTAGTTTGGTTGTTTGTTTGGTTGACTTTTATGGAGCAAAAGCATCTTAAGCTAAATTGCTCCAAGAAAGGTAAAAAATATAATGATCTTAGATTGTATTAAACAAAATATAGTAAAATCTTAATTATCTGATCTACATATATTTGGAGGGAGAATAAGAACTCCATTAAGCAGATATAACGTAAACTATAAAGATATAGATGTACCGCAAATTTATGAACATTTACATGTAATACCTACAACATTCTCTATATATACTACATATTGTTACGTTATGCGACAAAATCATAATATATATATATATATATTGAAACATATATGTTATATAACACTGAAACTACCTGCAAACTACCGTCCAATCACTTGCCTCCCCACACTTTACAAACTCCTCGCCTCCTGCCTTGCAGACAAAATCCACACACACATATCAAGACACGTAACATCCTTTCCGAACAGCAGAAGGCCTGTCGCAGGAATTCCCAGGGTTATAAGGAGCAACTCCTTACTACAGTTACATCACTACAGTTCCATTCCCTTAGGAGAGGTATTTTCCAGGAAGACTCCTTGAGTCCTCTTTGGTTTTGTCTCGCCTTGAATCCATTGAGCCATATACTAGACAACACAAAACACGGTTATAGGCTTACCTCAGGCACTCTGACACCATACAAAATCACACACTTACTCTAAATGGATGATATTAGACTCTACGCCACAAACATGACCCGCCATGTTGTTTTTGCTGGGGAAATCCAAGGTCTGAAACTTTTACGTAATAATAATAATACATTCATTCATTTTATTTCAGTTAGATTCTATTATATTTCTGTTAGGAACATTTTGTATAACAACAGGTGCTATAGTTGAATGCATACATACGGATATTATTCAGTTATTAGTTACATTGGATATAATTATTTTGAGATACAGTAGAAAGATTAAAATTGCCGATTACATATTAATTAATAGTTATAGGATGAAAGTTTCGAATTTGGTAAGTTGACCTAAACAGTTAACTAAGTATACAAGGTCGTTCAGTCTTGAGAAGTTATACATTGATAAAAATCTATAATTAATATTTAACAAGGTAATTAATGCTTTTAGACAGTATCAAAAGCAAAGCGGCCCCATAGTATGCACAATTTTATAAACACAATTTTGAGCGAGACCGTTCTTTACGCAAGCGTGAAGCTTCTCGCTTTGCATCAGCATTTTCGTTTTTCCGCAAGTCGCCACACACACATTTATAATGCAGCTCTACAACCATCACAACAATAACACTACACGCAACAATTGCGCCTTTTGCATTAGCAACATTCACATTCATAATAATACGGTAATTAAAACAAAACCAGGTTTCTTGGTTTTTAGCAACCCATTATTATCAAAACACTTATTACAGCTTGCTTGTAAAACCGCTAGAGGACAGCTCTAGCGTAGTAGCGGCCAAACGGTTAGAGATATTCACCATTGTGTTCAGCATCAAAAAGAAGGTGACCAGGTGTAAAAGTCAAACCTCTAGGACCAAGGCGGCCTGTCCTAGACCCCCCCAAGGCGTTTTCTGTCTTTCCAAAGGCGTTTTTCAAAGAAAGAATACGCCTTGGGGGCCAGGGAGTGGTCACAGACGCCCACGTGTAAAAAAATTAAAAATAATAATAATAATAATACCCCTGTACTGTAATATAAGGTTATGTTATGTAATGAATGTGGGTGGCAGAGAAGCCAATCACTGCGACCGAAGGTCTATTGTACTATCTCACGGAAATATGGACAGATGGAGAGAAAGACTGAGAAAGTATGGTGGGAGAAGTGCAGGGGAAACGGGAGAACCCCGAGATCCAGCGCGGATCGTCCACCATCACGAAACCCACATGAGAACCGAACCCGGTACTCATCAGAGAGAGGCCGATGTCATAGCGACAACGCCAACCGCGCGGCCCCAATAATAAGGTTTAAGTTAACAATTAAACACAGACTCCAAAAACATTGAAAAACAATTAGACATCGACAAAAAGATGCTGCGCCAACGAACCACTTACTTCATTCGGATTTGTTTACATGCGCGGAAGAAACTAGTTCCCGAATTACTAATTTAATTATTTTATTATAAATTATCCTTATGGGTGGCCCGTTCTTAAGTATGGAACGCCGTAAGTGGGGTCGTTCATAACCAGGGGACCACCTGTATAGCAAATCTTCTATATTATTTTTACTACCATAAGATAAATTAGTCAAAAGTTTTCGTTAAAGAAAAATTGATATTTTTGCAATGAAAAAAAGCGATTACTATGATTTCTTATTTATTTCTCGATTGATTTCTAGAGAAGAACGTTCTGTTCTAGAAGCTGCAGCAAATGGGGCTCTGAGTGCTGTAACTTTGGCAGCAGGAATAGCCTCAGGATTAATCACTTTCATTGCGTTCATTACTTTTGTGGATGGAATTATTAACTGGATGGCTTCCTTAGTGGGATACAATATTAATATAGAGGTGAGTATTTTAATAAATTACCATTATAGAAATAAATTCATTGAATCTAGTACAAGAACTGTTGAGATTAAAAAAATAAAGAAAAAGTTCCTGAGACAATTATCGAAAACAGAAATCTATTAGTTCTTAAAAGAAGTTTAATAAAATAGCAAATTCTTTCAAAATCATTGTTTTTTAATAGTTAATTGTACAAGTTAAGTTTCTTAGTTATTTTGCTCAATACTAAATAAAATAATATGTAATCATATCAGCAAACATATTAAAACCAATTCATATTATTATGAAGCCTATACTGTGGACTTTCTGTTATACAAATATCTATAATTATTTAATCTTAAATTAATAGAACTTCAATTTCAAGAATCTTTTAAAATTTATCCGAACACTAACAGTGTCCGAGAATTACCAATTTTTAATAATATTGTGACTTAAATATTAAAAGTTATTATTATATAATAATAATAATTATTGTTTTATGCTAAAATATTAAAAACTATTTCTCAGACATATAATTAGGAACTTGAAGAAGTCTTTAATCGCTCAAACCCAAACAAAATAGTGATTTATTCCGACAAAAGAAAAAGACAATTCGACTCTGTTAAAATTGACGAAGTGATAATTATAATATATATCTTAAATGTAAATTGCAATACTAAGCTCATCTTCATTTCTAAGTTCCGTGATCTTCAAGGGATGCTAAATATCTTCAATTGGAAGTCAATTTCTAATGTTAAAGGTGCAATGTTCAATGTTGAAATCCTTTAGCTATTTTTGAAGATTCATCAAATATATTTAACATCTTAAGTAACCTATCAGAATTCAACAGTGCATCTAGCTTTTTTTATGGTTATTACAATAAGTTTTTATTGTAACATAGTTATTTCTTCAAAACTTTCTTTAACTAATACTTTTTTAAAAATAGTTTTTGTCTTGAATCTGTTTGAATAAAAATTAAAAATGAAAAATTTCTAAGTTTCTTTCATCTTAGTATTTAATTAAAAAACAAGAATTGATTGAAATATCAATATTAATTTATACTACTGTTTGTCAAAAATGCAAAAACATGAAAGAATCTTGCGAATGAAATTTATTTCGCATACTACTGATATGCCTGAACATAAGTGATTACATTTTGAACATAATACAATACTTATAACCTGAAAACATCAGTATCTTTTAAAGCCTCCAAGAGCTGCCTACACGTCGTGGCATCGAATCGAAGAGGCTTTGGATGGTGTCCTGGGGAATTACTTGCCAGTTGTTTATATGCGTCCACAGTTCATTGGTACTGACTGCTGAAGGACTTCAGCATCTAGGACTTCCATGATGTAGTCATTGCTGCATTCAATTGTTCCTAGCACCTGGCGTTCTGTCAGTATGACGTTCTACAATGCATCCTGGAAGAAGGTGCTCACCACGATACCTTCTAATGCTTATGCCAATGTCTGTATTCACAAGCCCATTGTAGCCTGAGAAATCGATGGTTCAGGGTCAAGGGAATCCGCCGCAAAGGGATGCGTGCAACCAGTCCTCTGCGCAGCAGATAAGACGGCGTCGAATTGTGGAAGCAAACAATGCCACACCTGTTGCAGTGCTCCACTGTTGCACTATTTGCGATGACGCTGAACGGTCCGTCACTGCCATGCGGAAGAGGTGTCTGTCATCCCACGGTGTCGTCACATTTCGTGGTTCACTGCCGGATTTTCGATGCAACCGCTTCTCTACGGTCCACTGCTTCCACACGCGCATCACTGTCGTGGCATTATGTCCCGTATAAACAACAATGTCGCGATACGAAAATCCACTTCACCCAGATCAATCATTCATCCACGTTCATTCTGTTTGTAGATTTGCGTCCTGCGTCGTCGACAAGGCATAGTGAATCCTGGAGACATTTTTACAGCTCACTGTCCACGATGCACTTCTTGGGTGACACCTACACAACCCTTTATTTATACCCTTACCATGACAGTTCTGAGGGCGCTCAGACACGTACAATAACTCTGCAATTCTAATCATTTATATGTCATACCCTGCTTTTCATATCCTATACGTTTCAAGTGATTACCATCATTCCTTCATGGTTCTGCATTTTTCACATACATTAGTGTATAACGATTCAAGTGATATTTGTTTGACATATTAATTTCGTTGTTTTAGTGGATTTTAGGAAAAATATTTATCCCTTTGGCGTACGTGATGGGCGTAGACTGGAAGGACTGTGATGAAGTTGGATATTTAATAGGAATGAAAACAATCATTAATGAATTTGTTGCTTACAAGAAATTAGAACAAATCAAAGGATTAATTTCGGTAAGTTAAAGTTCACTTTCTGTAGTCGTTTATTTTGCGAAAAAAAAAAGATATTATTACATGATTTTTACGCGAAAAGAGATTTTTTTTTCAAAACAAATGGGAAAGTATTAAATGGCAAGTCTTAAAATAGGAATATTGTTATCGGTTGATTTGGCAACCCATCCCTTTAAGGAATCGCCTCATCTAGCCTTGCGTCCCGGTTTCAAGTCGAACAGTCCAATGGTGAAAACGAGGCACTATTCAGCCTTATTACAGAGAGACAGAGCGAAGCTTAGGCAGATCGTTTCGGGGCAGGAGCCCAGGGAAGAAGCAGCTCAGTTCGTTCAGTAGTAAGGAGCCGTAAGGAGTCTCTCCAGCCGGAGTAGAGTGCAGAGGATCCGGCAATTGCAGAGATTCAGGAAGAAGAGAAGTTTGATTCGGTAGCCGAGCGCTACGAATATACTTCAATCAGTGGGAGTGAAGCCGTGAATCTTGACTTGCCTGAGGCCGCAGCGTTCCAGAGACGTTCGTGATAAAAAAAGCGACTACGGAGAAGTCATCCTTAGCCGTTGCTTACCTGAGGCCGCAGCGTTCCAGAGACGTTCTAGATAAGAAGACCGTCTACGGAGAAGTTATCCATAGCCTTAAGGACTTACTTAAGCTGAAGGAGTACGCTGTGGATGTTTCTAGGGGGAAGGCTAGCACAATTGTTATAAGTTGCAGTATTTTTCATTGATAATAAAGGAACTAAAGACTCAGTCAGACTCTGGTAAATCTAACGTTCACTGTGGTGAAGACGTTTCTCGAGACTCGCAGTAAGAACCCCAAGCAAGCGGGCAGTTATGAGACGACGAGTCAGAAGCCATGCCAGCTCGCCTTCTTTCGACTCACCGACGCACTGCCAGTAGCAATGTCAATGGAACAAATTTCGTCTGTTTTGGTCCTTCAGTCCATTTGTCAGCTACTATTAAGTTTTTTTTTTTTTGTCAGTTTCTTCAATCAACTAAATCATCTAAAATCCAGAAGCTTTGCATAACTTACATATCCTTCTTGGTCTGCAGATCTACATTGGAATGGCTTAACTCTATTCTCAAGTGCTGCAACAAAACCTACTATCAAATAAAAAATGGTCATTGGAATACCAATATGCATATGATTAGAAATGAGGCGCAATTCTTATATTAATATTTACTTGAGGTAGTGGAGCTTAAGGCATTACGGTATTAAGTGATTAAGGCATTAAGCGAGCCGTCACTGACCGACACATGTATTTGTATATGATTACTTACAAGGAAAATCCTTGTATTCGAACAAATAAATGCGCACCAATATTCAGAGGATGATAATTTTCTGACCTCTGAATTCACTGGTGATAGTCGTTTTTCTATAAACCTCTGCAGTTGTTCACTAGAGGTCTCTGTTCTGTTAAACCTCGAATCTTTTACTAGCCTGCTGCTACGAGTCGAGCGCCTGCTGCATAGGTGCCTGTATCACGTTACTTAAGGTTGTCTTTACATGTAGAGAAACGAAAAATGGTTCGAAGATTGATGATCAAATCAGCTAATGTATTGAGATTGGTTGAGATCATGTTACGAGGAAAAGCGCGCCATGGTATTAGCGTGGAAGACTGAGTCATTCGTATGTTTTCTGGTTTCCTTGATTATTCAAAAATAAAAACTACGTAAATTACGTCCCAACATTGCGCAGCCAAAATTATGAGAGAATATTCATCTTGAAAATGCATTCTGTCGTCTACAATCAGCTATTTGCGGAAATCTACAGACCCATGATTCCTTACACATGGCAGAAATTGGTGAACCTGTGAAGAATTTCAAAAATATCATCGATGTGGCTTTTAACTCTGGCATTATAGATTGTGCTTTTATCGATTGTTACCATCTTGCTTTGTTAATTGTGCATTTTGTAGTAATGCTTATTGCATTATCATTTTATTGGATGTTCTCAAATGAATTGTCCTTTGGACACTTGCACAACTTCCGGGACCTAAAGAAAACTCACCATCGATAATGAAGTCAGAAATGTCAAACTGTCCTAAATAATGCAGATCCGATTTTTCAAGCGTAACGAGACCTCTAGTGGGCAACTGCAGAGATTTACAGAAAAACGATTATTACGAGTGAATTCAGAGGACAGAAAATGATAATCCTCTGAATTTTGGTGCGTATTTGTTTGTTCGTGTTCTTAGACAGACGAAAGAAAAATTTATACGATATTAAATTTTAATGGTTAATAAATTTTAGCAAATAATTTACGTTGTGGAAATTTCATTTTTAGCTTTTGAAAATCAGTAAAAGTCATTTACTACTTCAGCAAGCAATAGTTGACATTCTGTTATATTAAACCAAGATCCATTTATAGCCTATGCTTTTGGTTCTCAAACTACAAGGCGCGATCCTATGAGGGGAGCAGAATAATATATTCAAAGAATTACTTCATCAATCCTCCTCAGTTTTTTTTTGCAGTAAATTTGTTGTTGATAAAACAGTAGTAATTTTAATTGTTAATAATTCCTAATTTATATCTTTTCACGTGTAATCAAAAAGAACGTTTGTGAAGCCATTTTTGCCTTATTTTTATTTTACTAGTGTATAAATTTGTTGTATAGCATTTTTTGGTAACTGTTATATGATATAGAAGACACAAACATATGCTAACCTCTGAAAAATGTTTAATCTGAAGGAGCATCATTTCCAACTGATAATAAAATTTCACAATTACTGAAATTGGATTATCTGCAGATGTTGACAGCGAATGCCTCAATCCTTTGACTGTCAAATCAACTACATAAGGTTAAGCACGATGAAAGAAAGGCACGACATCTTAACATCGTTCAAGTCTTTGTACTCTATTCAGGCATTCCACAATCAGTTTTTATACTATACGCTTATCATCATGTTAAATGATTTATTTTTCCTAATTTTTCTTTTCTTTCTTTTTTTTTTACTTGTAGTTGAAAGGGAATTACATTTTATTTGAAATTGAGGAAATAAAAATATAGATTTAAAATACCAAAGGTAATTTATAGTCATTGTAAATAATGTTAGAGTTAAAAAAAAGTATTATGATTTTCTAATAATATTACTTTGATTTCAGCATCGATCTGAAGCTATTGCAACCTATGCTTTATGTAGTTTTGCAAACATCAGTTCAGTTGGAACTCAGATAGCTGTTTTATCTGCTATGGTACCTGAAAAGAAAAGTGAGTTTGCAGAAGTAGCCGTTAGAGCTGTTTGTACTGGAGCAGCAGCGTGTTTCCTCACTGCATGCATGGCTGGTAAGTCCCACCATAATTCAAATAGAATTTTTACGACGAATACAGACATTTATCTTTCGAGGTATTTACTGTAATCTTCAATCTCATAGTTGAATACTAACGGTAGACCAATACATTGTTATATCGTTTATTTTAAATTTAACAAACGATTTTTTTTTTAAATAATTTTCATTGGAATCGTTACACAAAGCTCCCATTTTCCCATCACAGTAACAATCAATGTTGCTGCTAAGTTTTGTCCCTTTATCATTAAAATCTCTGAGCAACTTTTTGAAAATATCTCAGAATAAAAGAGACCTTTATTCTGAAAGATAGTTTGAATCAATAAAATAGAAGAATCTGTGACTTTTTGTTTTCTAATTTTTTTTCACTATTTTAATCAAATCTATTTTTTGTGCAATCTCATGTTTCATAAACTTTGAGAAAATCAGAACGATATATAATCTCATTCATATTACGTATATAGTGATCAGTTATTGTTATTGTTATCATCAATTTAAGAAAATAAGGTTGATTACTGGAAAAAATTACAGGCACATTCATACACTCACAAAAATGATAGCAATCTGACAATGAATTTTATCACACAATAATCAGATTCCTTTATTAATCATATTTTTTTTTTTTTTTTTTTGTGGAATGAAATATTATATATAAAAAAAAATCATGAGTTTGTTGAAGTTTCTTCATTATTTTATCATTTTGAGGTATTTGGCTAATTTTCATTTCACTTCATAACAAAATATTACAAGAACAATAAATTTAATAAACAATAAATTTACCTACTATCATTAAAAACTTCAAGTACCGAATTTGCAAGTCATCACACAATCATTTTCTTTTTTTTATATTTTTATTTTTAATTAAATCTTGATTTAAATTAAAAAAATAAGTCGTTCTATAGATTTAAATTTCATTACAGTCCTTTTGCTGCGAAACTATTTAGATTTTTAACAGATTAAATAAAAGCTGTTTGTCGATGAATTATTCAGCTAACATAAATGCTAACAACAGATTACTGTATCAATCGAATGGATGATAAAATCAATTAAATATACCATAGCATTAACTAATTTTGATTATTTGGATAAGACTGTTTAAAGAAATTTGCAAAAATGTTGCAAATAAAGTTTTTTAAGTCAAAATTCGTAATCGTGTAGATACAATTGTTTGCACAACCTTTACGCCAGCAGGAAACCGATGTAGCGATGGCTCAGTGCTTGTTTCACTTTCAGATTCAGCAATTTCAAGAGCCAAAGTGAGGAATTAAGAGAATATTACGAAGAGCATCTTTCACTATCATTTTGTCTCACAATAATTTCTGTTGTCATAGATCTTTCCTTATTTTAGCCTATTTATAGCAATATGACTACATTGCTTGTCTTAACTCTTTAAACAAAAGGTTGCAACAATGGGAGTCTCAGAAGATTGTGTCTCAGATATAGTTCCGTAGTTCAATGTAGACTATTGGTGACGAAGGACGTGAACTATATCCTTCTGATGGCAATGTAAAATAAAGTTTGGTCGGATGTGATAAAGGTATCAGCTTTCTTCATGTCTCCCATTAATTCTCTTGAAGTTTCTTTAGAAAATCTTGTTGCCTACTACATTCACAGCTTTGTTCTGTGGCTGTAGTATGTTGCCTCATCGGGAATGATTTTATGGTTTCTTATCAGCTTGTTCAGTAGCACTTGTTTGTTGAACTTGGATGTTGGTTACATCAAAAAAAGAAGTCAATCTTCCAAATCTATAATTATAACTTCTTGTGTAGATGTATTTAAGACTTGTACGTATAGATACTTAACATTGTAATTAATTACTCTTGATTGGATAAAGAGGCTCAGAATTGTATCATGAGATGCTCATCGTAAGGAAATTCACTCTTTATTTGCGCTGATGATGGGTCCAATAGCCAAACGGTAAGAGCTTGAATGCGGCCTGGAGGAGCCGAGTGCATTCCCCAGCAGCAGTCTGGTACTTTTTACGTTGAATTCCCCTGCAAACGGATCCTAGGGTCAAAGGCGGGCGGGCGTTAAGCTGATCACCCGACCTCAACTTAGTCTCGATGGTCAGGAAACCTTCCCGTCTTAGAGGGATACTTTAACTTAGGATACTTACACTAATTTGCACTAATTTTCTTCCTTTATGCAGAAAATTAGTCACATTCATCTCTTTATTAGCCATACTTTCCGTAATCGTTGCCATTTTCATTTGGAAATGACGTGATTAAAATCCGCCGTTTTTACCTACAGCAACAACTACTTAACGATTGCTTGACCTCTTCTCAGTTATATCTCGTATTTAAATCGATTAATTCCTATTCAATATTTATTCGAACATTAAACTTCACAAGTTTTCCAAAAAAAAAAATGTCTCTAGAAAACAATTTTTCAATCTTAATATTCAAAAGAATCTACAATTGTCAAAAAAAAATCTTATTTGCTTATTTTCTTTGTATTTAGGGTCTCTAATGGACGAGTCTGGTGAGCCCTACTCTACTAATCCATAACCAAAAAGGAAAAAATAAAGATAGAAATTAAAAGTTATGCAGTCTTCGTGGATGGTACTTTCTACATTCTTTATTGAACTGAAGTAAATGATATATTTACATATCTGAAATTCAACAATGCATAACAAACAAATGTATACATTTATCTTTTGAATACAATATTTTCTACCTGTAATTATTTTTTTTATACTTTGTATATAAACATAAATTAAAACAATGCAAATTGATTAATAGGTAGACATTAACAACGATCTATCTATTATTTTCTTTAAATAATAAAACTTTACGTCTGTTTATTCCATGATTGACAATTTTCTAAACATTCATCTGATTCATATTTTACAAAAAAAATACTACCTGCAATAGATAGAAATGTCAATACTTGAAAAAGAAAAGTAGTAAAATTTAAATTTTATGAACTTAATTTACTGAAAAATACTAAATAAATTTGAAGATGCAAATATTATTCATTAATATCTCAATTAACCTTCGTGCATAACATTTAAAACAGTTTGCAAAATCTTAGCATCACTTTAGAAGACTGAACTCTTGGAACACTTGAACCCAATAGGCTTAGAAGCAAAGGCTTAGGTTTTTTTTTAGTCCTGATGGGAAACTATGCTAATACATCACATTTATCCCCGACATCTCTTTGTCAGGGTCTTATTGAAACAACAAGGATTCGCAAAAAAAATCGACAAGATTCACATGACATCATGACACCATGTGAATCTTGCGATTTTTTTCGATACATAAAAAATTATTTCAATAAAAGTATTCAATAAAAAAAGTATTTAGGATCTCCCATCACTGTCAATAAATAGCAATTGGCTGTAAAAGTATTAAAATCCGATTATATCGTCAACACTACAAACACCTATTCCTTGTTATTAAGTAAGCTCTTCATCATTAAAAATATCTGTTCATTTTGAAGTATCATAAGAGAGTCTTTTTTATTTTTTATTTACCTATTATTTTTATAATCTCATACCTCAATATACCCTTTACTGCGGCACAATTATAAAGTTGTTTCTTCGCTTATGGCACGACGTTTTACAAACTAAACACTGGAAGTTTCATTAAACTTCGAATTTGATAATTAAAATCAGATTTTTGTTTTGAAAGAAAGATGTTTTTAGTAATTGTATGAATTACACGTAAGTGTTTCCCCTTCCATTCTTTTGGCTAAATTAACCTTAGGATTCATTCATTTTCTATTATAATGTGACTTTTAGTATCAATGGGGATTGTTTAACTTTAACAATGAGCAGCTTATCAATAACTAAAAATTAACTTTTAATTAAATTTTTAAGAAAACGAAGCACAAACCGCACACAATTAAAAGTTCACTGAGCTATTTTTGAATTTTCCGTGCCGGAAACCCAAGACGGAACCGTTTCGAGATTCCCATTTCTCATCGGTTGGGTTCGTCCAGCACTCAATAACTCAGTAGAATCAAAAACATAAACAAAGTGCTGGACGAACCCAACCGATGAGAGATGGAAATCTCGAAACTGTTCCGTCTTGGGTTTCCGGCACGGAAAATCCAAAAATAGCTCAGTGAACCTTTAATTGTGTGCGGTTTTATGCTTCTTTTTCTTGTTATATGGCCATTAAATTTCACTATTATAATTAAATTTTTAATTAACTTAAACTTTAACAATGTTTTATCTTGTTGCAGTTATTGGATCCATTGTCATATCAATATGTGACAATGAATTTAATCTTAAACTGAAACTTACTTTACAAATCCACAGGATCATATCCAGGAAATGAATCGAAAAATATAAGAGTATTAGATAGATATGAAAATCCATTCTATCCAATGACTGAACTATTATAAAAATAAACTGAGTGCAAAACTGAGGGACCGGTTAAGCTTTCACCTATAGCTTCTCACTAAAGGAACCTCCTACCAAAAGAACCTTATGAGGCACAAATAATGAAAGAAACAACGCCGTCACAATAACTGATGACAGAAGAACTTTATGCAGAATTGGCTACACAGCACTGTCAAAATACATTTTAAAGAAAAAAAGTGTTTATGTATCAGTTATTCAATAAAGTACCTCTAATGAATGAAGCAAGTGAAGAATGTTAAATGAAAAAAAAAATATGATAATTTTAGTAAGCTATCATACTAAATATAATATGATAGCCTACTAAAGTTATCCAGTTTTTCTTCATTTCACATTCTTCATTCATTAGAGGTACTTTATTGAACTGGTTGGATCAAGTTTGGGTGAGTGCGAAAGTTCTACCCGTTTTTGGATATGAAACTTTGCAATGGAATTGTCCTCACACATGACATTGTAATTACGCAAATCGTCTGCCAATCAAACGTGTGGATGCCTCACAAATAAATGCATCGTGTCTCACAAAGTTAATCATCTAAAAAAAAATATCAGAGGGTGTAACATGGAACGCGAGAAGGCGCATATAAGACATTGTTTGGTTATACGAGTTGGATAAAAAGAGTACGGCAGCCGCAGCATGTCGCAATGTTTGTCAAGTTTATGGGGAGGATGCAATAGACGAAAGCACATGTCGTCGATGGTTTCGTAAATTTAGGGAAGGAGACAGAAGCTGCCAAAATCAGGCTAGTAGTTGACGGCCATCACATGTTGGAGAGGACGATATTGACCAAGCCATAAGGAACAGCCCGAACCCAACCGTGCAAGAATTAGCGGAGACCTTCAACGTACACCGGACAATGGTCGAGAGATGGCTGGTTAAGTTGGGTTTTACGAGAAAGTTGGATCGTTGGGTTCCACATAACCTGACAGCTAAGCAACGGGATGACCGAATCGCCACCTGTGTTTCCTTGCTTTCCCGGTACAAAAATGACCCATTCTTGACACGAATTGTGACAGGAGATGAGTGGGTTATGTACCGTAACGTAAAGCATCGTAGGACTGTGTGTTCTTCAGGTTTCATCAATCGTCGTGGTTTTATCTTTCATCACGATAACGCCAGGCCACATGCTGCTGTCATCACTCGCCAAAAGTTACTGAGCTTTGGTTGGGAGGTTTTACCCCACCCTCCCTATTCTCCTGATTTGGCACCAACTGACCTATCACCTATTTTGGCACTATCACCTATTTCGTGCGTTGAACAATTCCTTCAGCAGAAAATCTTTGATGATCTTGATGCTGTGAAAACTGCCATCCAAGACTTTTTTGACTCGAAATCGTAGGAATTTTACCGCCATGGGATTCATCTCTTACCAGAAAGATGGCATGAGGTCCTAGATAGCAATGGGGATTATGCACAATAACAGGCACTGTTCATTTTGCGTTTATTTGCTCTTCTTTATGGGTAATAAAAACGGGTAGAACTTTTGCACTCACCCAATAGTTTGTCTTTTGTAAGATAACTTTGATTTTTCTAGAAGTTAAAAAAAAAAAATATTCAGTCTTAATAAATGAAAAAGCGGCAATAGATTATTATAACTATTTCTTCATTATCTGTTTTGGATTTTTTTTCTCAATGATTTCATCGAAAGTTCTTACAGTAATTTAAAAAAAAAGAACGTTTCAATTTGGATTGTAACTAAAGTTTTATGCTGTAAGAAGATATCACTAAAGAAATAGCTTCCGCTACAATAAGAAGAAAAAAATACTCTTAATTAAAAACACTTATTATATAGTACTAACAACGTAGAACTTGATCTTTATTTATTTTATAATTAATGCTACATAAATTTCAACATAGAAAAACTAAGAAAAACGCCAGTAGATGTCAAAATTCTAGGTCATGTAATCTACTAAGAAAACGATTCTTTGAATTCTGGCATAAAGTCTAATAGAATTTCTCTAATTAGTCTTTAGTACTCCTGCAGAAACTCCCTTCCAATCTCAGATTCTATCAATTGATATCTTGGGAAAAAAATTGCAATGTAAAGAGAAATATTATGGATTGAAATTACAAAATTATGAATCACTTTATTCAATAAACCTCATCAGATATTGATCAATAGGTAATAAGCTCTGTTACATTAAAATATTGTAACATTATCAGTGCCCTATTATATTAGAAAAGTTAGATTTTGAATTTCGTGATGCACATTATTTGATATGTTTCCAGTCCCCACAGAATCTTCATCTGCCAAGAATTATCTTAATTATCTTATATATTTTTTTTTATTCGACGTAGGGCCGATGGCAGATCCCACGTGTCTTTTCATCCTTCCGGATCTATCGCACTAACCCCACAATGGTCAGAAATTGTGAAAGTAATTTTTTTTTTTCCATTTTCAATTCTGACAGATTTTCACACCCTTCAGTGCCATAGACGAGGAGGAGAAAGAGAAGAAGCAGACAAACACAGGAAAGGAAATAAACATCCAAGCAGACGCCGGGATTGGAACCCAGGTGCCGAAGCATCGACCTCGTGGAAAACCGCCATCTAATCCACTAGACCAAGCCGTCACGGCATTAATTTTCTTAATTTTAAGAGTTAATATTTAGCAGAGACAACTAGGCTTTTTGATAGGACCTGGCACATGTCAGGTTTTTGTTCTTCGGTTAGATGTGAGATCGAAAATCGAAAAATTTGGAATCAATGCTACAACAGAATTAACATAAGTTTTTTAAAAATGGCCTCTTAAGTCTATACAAGGGTCTAGCAAAGCATAAAGCCGCTTCTGTTATCTTACAGAATTTCGAGTAGTAGAAAGATTCTGACATAGAACTATGTCTTATGGTACAATGCAGATTAGCATAAGGCATAAATTTGCAACCAATTTCAACTCGCAATAACTCCGGGGTTATGGGGGACCATAGCAACGGTTCGAGTATCGTTTGATACGCATAGATGACATTTACTGACAATTATAAGTGATGGGAACAGCGGATCAATGGCAGTATCGTAACAGAGCGCCGAAGTGGATGGTCATTTTTGTGCCAGAGTATACTTTTGTTTCGATTTGAATATTTCTGAACTAAAAGTGATTGAACATTGATTTTAGTATGTAATTAATGTTAACATAGTGGACCGGTTGTGTGAATTGAAAAAAAAATTACAACCCACGTAACACAAAGCGTTGGCCCAACGTTGGCTGATGGTTGGCACTGTTGGGGAATGGTTGGTGGTTTTGCCAACCAAATGCCAACAGTTGCCAACCGTTGGCAAACAGGCGTTGGCCCTACGTTGTGAAAACATCGTTGGCCCAACGTTGTTTTTTT
>JAFIDM010002131.1:5166259-5195736 GCA_023159025.1 Thereuonema tuberculata
AAGAAATTTATGTATTACGGCATGAATAAGGCTTTGAAAATATAAGTCGAAATATTGCCAAAGGTGTTTGTGTGTTTTTTGAAGAAGTTATTTATAAGATGTTATTTATGTTTAAATTTTTGGCATTTTAAGAAGATATAGTTTGAATAATTATTGGAATAGGGAGTTGATGTTGAGGATTATTAGGAACTAATTTATTTTTATGGACAAGATTTTATCATAAATCATAATAGTTCATTTATATTGTTTTCAAAAACAATTTGCAATACTGATTCCAAAGAACATTATATTTGTAAATAGCTATAAAACTTAAAGAATGGTCCTTTTGTTATTTCTAAATATTGCAGAATCACTTTTTTGGAAAACATATCATTTGCTTCAGTTTTACAAATTCCTTTAAAAGGAGAGCCAATATATGAATATTTTGCTGTAATGGACTTAACAAGCAAATTTTAATTGTCTGTCTTTAATTGCTGTGTATTTGTTTCATTTGACTTGAATTTTGCTGATATAAAGAATCTAGGAAATTTCCTTTTGCTGATGTATGTGGCTATTTACAAATATCAATGTTGTTTTGAATCAATTTTCATATGACTGTGTTGGCCCGACCTCGTTGGCCCAACATTGGCACAACCTCGTTGGCCCAACGTTGGCAACTCTGCCAATTCCAACATTGGGCCAACGGTTACCTGTGAACGTTGGCCCAACGTTGGCACGACCGCGTTGGCCCAACGTTGGCACGACCGCGTTGGCCCAACGTTGGCCCAACATTGGGCCATCAGTTTTGTGTTACGTGGGAATGTAAGGTAACTGTGTTTTTTTTCCGTAGATTTGCAGAATTAGCGGAACAAAAACAAAACAAAACAAAACATCAAAATGCCACGAAAATCAGAAGATGAACTCAGAAAGGAATTCCAGAAACAGTCTTAAATCCACGAAGCCAGATAATCCCTTAATCCCTTGACCTTTTGAACCATGCATCAATATTCATAAACAACCAGTTTGATCGAATACTAGTATAATATATTCGTGCGTAAGTATTGGGAAATCCGGCAGGTGTTCCCGTAATAAACAGATCCAGCAATAATGGATCCTTCCTTCATTATAGCGTTACTGAATTTGCTGTATATTCTATTCCAAAAATAGAAGAATCTTTTAAAAATATTAATAACTTAAACTTCAGTCTAACAGTATTATTTTATACTGCAAGATAGCTGCAGACAATAATATAAGTAATTCTAGTCATCATCTTATTACTGTAGATTAAGATTTCTTTGGCTTCAGAATTATGTCTACTAAATACGTCCTAACACACAAAACGATGTTTCAAGCCTATTCAACTTTCAGATTTTATAAAAGTTCAGGTGATAAGTCGATATGCTTTGTTTTAACGAAATCATGTAGTGCTATTTTATTTTAGCTTTAACTTCGTCCTCTTTGGATCCTACTTGTCTAGCAAATTCAATAAGGGATCACATACTGAGAAACATCCATATGTTACTACAGAGCATTTTACCGGATGATCGTAATGAAATAACCTATTCAGCATTGCCTAGAGCCGTATAATACAGTCCAAACATTTCCTATAAAAAGAAGACATTAGTACCAAACCTCACTACTAAACTACTTGTGAGGCTGCAAACAACGAAAAGACAGTTTCAATTGATAAAAAAACAATGTTTCGTTAAGTTCACATGTTGGTAAACGTGGTCATAACTGCTGTGATGTCCAGCGGCAATGCCGCGGCCTTACTTTGGGAATTCCGCCATCGTAAGCAATTATGTCGAGGACGATTGACTCCACAAAGCTCTAAAGAGAATGATCACTCGATTCGAGGAAATTGAATATCTAGGAGTTGAACCCGGTCGAGGCACAAACCTATTGCTTCACAAGTCGTTGAAGATATTACCACAGCTATTGTTGAACAGACAACGAATAATGTTTCAAGCTCCAGTAGTGCAAATGCAGTGTCAAGGCAGTTGGGTGTATAATTACACAGTGGGAAAGATACTGAGAAAGGTGGAATAAAATCCGTATACAACTAGCAGTTGATTCCTCTGACAGTGAACCAACTGACGTTTGCATTAATATTCCTTACCACAATGGAAGTGGATGAGTCGTGGCCATGGCAGATCTTATTCACTTTTTTCACCCTAATGGAGCAGTCAACACCCCAATTGTTGAATTTGTGACATGTTTTCCAGCAGATTCCACTGCACTCGTCTAAGTTACAGACCAGTGTGGTTCATTGCCCTCAGGTTTTAAACCTTCAAAAAGGGGACCACATTGAGCTGTTTCTCTTGCATCGCTTATTTATATAGCATGAGGGCCTTTTACAAATAAAATATTTGTTACTTGCAGCGCCAGAAATGGCAAAGTGGTGTCTTTTGATCCCATTTTTTTTCCGGAAATGTTGGTCGCAAGTTCTAAAACATCACCTTACAAAATTTTGTTGAATTTGGACTGGTGCATCTCGTTTTAAACACTTCTTTAATTATGATCACCCGGTACATCCACAGTAAATAGATTTTGAAATAAGGTGATAATCATTCCTGGATTGTAAATTCAGTATTACAAAATTCCATTTAAAATTCTAAAGTCTCAGCATTATTAAATAAACATTTGAGTTATTCTTGGCAAAGATGCAGGGACCCCCAAAGGAGGGAGAAGTCAGTTGGCCCCTCAGCACCGGAGCCTGGACGTCAAAGGTGCTGATGAAAAAACAGTTTACATGAATTAGCCTATCACTGCTAGATTTTTTTTTTTTTTTGTAATTAAGTCTACATTTTACTGCTTTACGTACTTTTCTGCTTTAACCGTCTGCATAGAGAGGATAGAGCTATTCTGCATTACAATATTTGAAAAGAACGAATTTTTTTCTAAACTTTTTTCTAAACTTCATTCCTAAACTTTTGGTTAGAGCTGGAAAAAGTAGATATGATATTAACTTAATTTACTCTAAAAATAATGCTAATAGCAAAGACGCATAATAATGGCTTTGCTAATAGCTGTGTGTGTGTGGCAGGTTTCAAAGGGAGAAATACGAAATCGTATGGCTTTTTGCAATATTTTTGGATTAAGAATTTATGATTTTGACCATAACTTAAGGGATATCGTTCTTGCATTTGGTACATGAGCCCTGAACTTGATATAGGGGATCTGTATAGATAGACGAATGGAAGTGCTTACTTTGATTTTAAATTCTTTTCTTATATTATTTTGTTCTAGACCTTTCTTCCGCTCCAGTGAATGCTAAAAAGAGTTGCTACCGTAATGTAAAAGGGAGAGCGTCGGACTGATCAGTAGATCAAAAATTAAAATTATTATTATTTTTTTTTAATTTAAGAAAACTTGAAAATGATCAAGATATGAAAATATATTAAGGAAATATTTATATAATTTACAATATTTTTTTTTAGAAAATATTTTCTTTCAATAAGTTAAAATGATAATAACAATAATAGAAAACATTAATTTCTCCAGAAAATAATAAAAAAAATTGAGCAGTTTCAAATCATTGACTGAGAATCTTCCCATGTAATAGTCACAACTCGCAAGATGAGGGAGAAAAATCTTATAAAACCTGCAGAAAAGTGTAAAAAAATTGGTTTTTTTTTTTTTTTTTTTTGTTTTTTTTTTAAAATTAAAGAAGGTAAAAAAAAAAAAATCAAAAAGTTACTTTTTTTTTTTTATTAAAAACCAAAAAAAAAAACCCAAAGAAACGGAAAAAAATATAAAAATAAAGAAACGTAAACAAACTGCAGCCTTGAAATAGTAGCAAAGTTGGCCACCAGAGGTTCCTTGGCGGAAGTGACTTCATAATCGTAGCGGTCATTTAAGTAACTATTTAGTCGTCAGTTTTAAATTCATCAATTTTTTTTTTTGAGACCATGTAGACATTTCAAGAAAAAAAAAAAAAGGAAGAAAACTAAGAAAATATTAATTTTCAAAAACATTTAACATTTCTATTATCATTAAATATTTGTTTTATTATTTCTCTGATGATTGATCAAAGGTCATTTGCTTGGATAATCAAAGACTTTCAATTACTCCAATCAAAGAAACGAAAGAAAAAACGAAATGTGTTCCTACGCTAAATATTTCACGTTTAAACTAAAAACATTTAAAAATATTGGCCGTAGCTGTCTTCAGTATAATTCACAGATTCATAAGAGACATTTCAGTAGGAAATCCAAAGGTAATATACAGGGAAGTAAAGAGTTAGAAGAACAAATGTCAAATGCCCCTCTCCTTCTTAAACCATTTAGTTTATAGTTAAAACTTCTTAAATTACGTCGTTTCTTATTTCTTTCTTTTTTAACTTATTATCTTTTGCGGCACCTATTGTAATTTTTATCTGAGCAAATTCGTTAAATATTCGGCAACTTGTTATCTTGTTTGGCATTTTTTTTTTCTTTTTTCCTGCTACTTATAACTGCTTTTAGTTTATAAGTTGAGTTTAATTTACATTTAGTAAATGTCTTTGATACAGTTCTTTTTTACTTGCCATTCTGTAAATATACGTACGATTCCCATTTTAATATATAGTTGTTCCTATACATTAAGGTGACCATTTTTTCTGAAATGAAAAGGAGGACGCAAATAATTGATCGAAAAAAAAATATTATCAAGGGTTTCAGGGGTATAAACCTACCTGTTCAACCAAAAAAAAAAACCGCTCTAATCCTATCTGTTCAACCAAAAAAAAAAATAGCTTTTAAACTTCACATTTCAAAAAGGAGGACATTTTCCTCTTCAAACATCAAAAAGGAGGACATTTAGGAGGACAGACCTTCAAAAAAGGGGACTGTCCTCCCTAAAGGAAAACGGTTGGTCACCTTATATACGTATCTTTAATATAAAAAAAAAAAAAGAAAAATAATGAACGATAGGTGAAGTTGCCAGTATTCACAGATTTTAGTTTATCAATAATCAATAACTAACCCAACAGAATGAATTGTTGGAACAAAAAAAAATTAATAAATGAAAAAAAAAAAAAACATTATATTAGAAAATTAGAAGGACTCACTCAATTTATCGAGACCTCAATTGAGGTCTACTGTTTTGGATAACAGGATTTGTAGTATATAGATTTTGACAAATAATTAATTAGATTTTTGTTGCAAATTTATTATTACATAAACCTTCAAACTTTTTAAGTTATTTTTTTTTCTTTTCTTTTCAGACAATGAAGGTGTCAGAGAAAATATTGTTGGAAAACCTTTAAAAGGAATTAGAGTTCTAGATTTAACAAGGTAACATTAATTTATATAAATTATAAAAGAGTGTTTTTCCTTACAATGGAAGTACAGTAACCGCTATATACAATGTGTATCTATATACAATGTATTAGCCATTGCAGAATTTTAATCTAGTTGGATTAAGTTTGTTGATAACCAGAAAAAAAAATAATAGAAATTTTGTTAAGTTCAAAATAACTTGTAATTATATTTAGTTTGAAGATATTTCAATTTGTTTCTTTGTTTATTTTTAATTTTGTTTGTATCTTTTATCATTGTGAAGCAGTGGCAGTAAGTGAGCTTATTTGGACAGGAAATTTATGGGTAATAAATATAGTGAAAACTCTTGCATTATGTAAATTAAAAAAAAAAAAAAAAAAAGGTAAAAGCTCACTTACATAAAATTAAATGAATATAGTTGAAAATATTAATTCATTACACAAACATGGAAGACAACACAAACCATACAGAAAGAAGAAACGTTTATAGTAATGCCAAATGTTCCACTCACCAGTGATGAAGGTGAACAGGCTTTGAAACGATTATGTGGAAAGGAGGCCATTGGTAGTCTGTTGTAGAGGGAGAAGAATCTGACAGCTCTGAAAAAGGATGTCTTCCTATTAGTGATGTTTAACTACTGATCAGCTTTGGGATCTTTGGTGAGGAGTGATTTTACATGTTCTGTAAAGCATGTGGAAAGTTTCTGCCATTTGTCATAAACATCTCAATAATCTATAAGCACAATAAGAAAACCATTAAATTATGTTGTTGGAGTTTTATTTCTAAGATGGCATGTTTATAATATTCCAGTAAGTTTATTTTTATCTCCATTCATTTTGCCCAGCAATCTTTCAATCCATTTTGAAACGCCTATAGATGTCAAAGCAATTGCTAGATAGCACTACAGGATTTCTCTTCCTAATATCAGAGGGTTCTAACAAACTATTCATTAATTGTAAAGCATTCAAAAGATGACTATGATTGAGAAAACTCTGATGAAATACGAAATTCTGATTTTTATCTTTAATTAGCAGTGAATTTCATCCTAACGATATAATAGATTATTGTCTATTGCTAAGAAGAAAAAAAAAATTATGTTCATGTTTTTTTTTTTTTTTATGTATTGTAATTTTTAATACTTATATTTGAAAACTTAAAAAGTCTTAATGAATCAGATAAACCTGTTTTGGAATTGATATAGTTGGAAATACATCAGATAATTAAATGTAGTGATATTTTCTTTTTTTTTTATTCTTGTCACTGAAAAATAAAACAACTTAAAAATAGATGTGAATACGTAGATTTAGTAATGTGCATTTTAAAAAAATAATGTAGCTTGCTTTTATTTTAATTTTAGAATTTTAGCCGGTCCATTTTGTACCATGTTACTTGGTGATTTGGGAGCTGAAGTAATTAAAGTAGAAAAACCTGGTAATTTTCAGTTTTAATTAATAGGACGGAAACTAACATTTTCATGTTTTTTACTACTATATTATATTTTGTTCTGTATTTCATTTTTTTTACCTTTAAATTTATATAGTATTTGTTTAAATAGTGTTAACATTATAATTTCAATTTTTGAAATTTTCCATTTCACTTACTTGCATTAATATCAAACAAAAGTTTGTAAAATAATAATACATTGGACGGAATCCAAAATTAATAAATTATTAGCGACCTAATCCAATAATGAAATAACAAAAAATATTACAATGAAGTGAGGTAATTTTGACAAATGATAGCTAACTATATTGATAAGCAAAATTTTAAGGAAGGTTAAACTGAAATTTTAGAAAAACATTATAAAAAAGCCCATGTACAATTATGGAATTTCAGTATTATTATTTTCTGAAGTGTTTGCTTTTTATTTTAAAATATAAGCTTACAACCCAAAATTATTCAGGGATTAGAAACATTCATTATTATTTTCTTTTCTTTTCTTTATTGGAATATTTTAGGATCTGGAGATGAAACAAGGTTTTGGGGACCTCCATTTATTAAAAAAGAAAGCTGTTACTTTTTGAGTGTGAACAGAAATAAAAAGGTAAATTAAATAATCAGACTTAATTAACACTTAATTCAGGCAATAATAAACAGTAAAAATATTTTGAACATTTTTAATTTTAAATAACTTTAATTGTGAAGTAATACTTTGTAGATTTGATGAATTATCAGCTCAGATTATTAAACAAAACAAAAAACTGCTTTGAAAGATTTTATACAAATCAAATTTTATTAGTGTGAAACAAGCATTGAATTAAGATCTCCACGATGCATTCAGCTGCAACAGCTTCATTAATGCTTGTCTTATTAAAAGGAAGTTTATTTAAATATATATATTTCATTTCTTGGTGGAGCATTTCATACATAGTTCTTTACTTTGTTGAATATTCAGTGTTTGATAGTTAAGTTGCTGAAATCTGTTTGAGCATGATTTAGGATTGCTTCTGATACAAAAACAATTTTATAATTTCTATGAGGCTTTTTCTATGTAGTATTTCCTACCATCTTTTTTTTTCTTTCCTTATTACTGTCATTTATTTTATTTTCTGGAAACAAAAATGAATTGTTAATAAAACAGCAGTTTTGTATGTCAAATTGCCATTGAGAATTTGAAACTCTTGTTATCACAGAATTTCAATGCTGGTTTGTATTGAATAAATTAAACAAAATCTGCTAAAGTAAAATGCCATAATATCAAAAACTTTAAAAACAAAATTTTATAAAACAATAACAATATCAACCCTGCACTATGCATCAGAAACCTGGGCACTAAAGAAACAAAAACAAAAAAACAATAGTTTGGCAGCATTTGAAATAAAATTGTAAGAAAAATTTAAAAATAAGAATGCCTTTTTAAGTCGAGCTGAGACTCTGGGATGGCTGTTTCGAGCTTGTTGGGCTCTCCTCAGTCAGAGCTATTCAGCCAATGCAAGACTCAAAAGGTGTACGAGGGGAAGATTAGGAATTCACGATGTAGACAGTGATCCCCTCAATGACTAAAAACAAGAACAAAATATGGAATACAAATCCTTGGGCAGCACTCCAGCTACCACAAAACATATTAGACCACAATAAAAGGGGAAAAAAATAACAAACCCTCTAAAGGGTAAAAGGAAAACAATTAACTCAAATAAAAATGCCTTTTTGAGTCGAGCTGAGATTCTGGGATGGCTGTTTCGAGCTTGTTGGGCTCTCCTCAGCCAGTGCAAGACTCAAAAGGCGTATGAGGGGAAGAATCGTGAATCCCCAATTTTTTTGTACCCAAAAGGCTTACAAAGGGAAGAATGTCTTTTGAGTCTTTCTCTGGCTGAGGAGAGCCCAAGAAGCTCGAAACGGCCATCCCAGAGTCTCAGCTCGATTCAAAAAGGCATTCTTATTTGAATTGATTAATCTTTAGAGGGCTTGTTATTATTTTATTTTTCCTTTTTTTATAGTAAAATACCTTTTGTGGTAGCCGGAGTGCTGCCCAAGGATTTGTATTCCACATTTTGTTCTTGTTTTTTATTTTCTTGTTTTTAGTTATTGAGGTGTGAAACATCGTGAAAAATATAAAAACTTCATGGAAAGATATGAAACCAAATGAAATAGTCAGACAAAGAATTAAAATACAGTGACTTAATAATTGACATAACTTATAGAAATCAATTTTGAAGGTTCGAACATGTTAAGAGAATGGCTCTCCATAGAATGCTCAATCTTGCCTTATATGCAAGAATGGGAAAACAAGCAAATGAACTAAATGGACCCAACATATTCAAAAAAGATTCAAGACTCAGAATTATACACAGCTTCGTTGAAATCACAAAAGAAAGTCATCTAGAAGAATCTATGTAGATTGGGAGAATTTAATCTGTTATCTATGGAAGAGGGGGAGGAGTGAGTAGGATGTCAGTTTTTAATAAATGCAGTAGATGATACCCTCCTTTTGATGACTATTGAAAGAATGTAAATTGATTTATAATTAAGTCCATAACAAAAACAATATAAAATTTCAAAAGTTGACCACTTTTATTTTTTCTTGATAACTTAGTATAAAAGTTTAGTAAATATAATTAGTATTGCATATGTTTTATCAAATTTTCTAATGATTTTGTAATATCATTTGATTTTAAACAAGTTTTATTTACAGAGAATAATATCAATTTTAATTAATTTGTTAAATTTTATTTTTTTATCTTAGTTGGATTTAATAAATATTGGTACTAAATGTGAAAAATGTTTTCAGTTTATTTTTAATTTGAATTGTTGGTTTTTGATTAAAAGTATTCCATTTTTGTTTCCCTAATGAAGGAAAATAATTACTTTTCAGTTGTTATTTCTATTATTGCCAATATTAATGTTTAATACAAATTTCTTTTTTTCAGTAGAGTATCGCAGTCAATATGAAGGATTCTACTGGAAGAAAGTTGTTGATTGAGGCAAGTATTCATTTCCACATTTATCTGATGATATCAAAGAAGCTTGCAGCAGCTGAAGCAATCCTTTCAAAGAATGCAGTATTCTTTGAATTTAACCATGGAGGGAAAAAATTGTGCTAATATCAATCATTTTATCTTAGCAAATTCAAGCATTAACTTAAGTTGTTGAATAATACCCCTAAATCTGGAAAGGATTCCAGTAAGCATAGTTATTAAATGCCATACTCCAAGCAGGGGTGCCGGGGGTGCATTGCACCCGGGCGGAGGATGGCAAATAATTTAGCGTAGAAATACTAATGAAAAGGAAATGTATGCAAAATATGTAATTTTATTGATTGAAATAATTTTACATGCATTGTTCATATTATGCGTTGAATTAAAACAAAGCTCATGCATCTGTTTAACTAACTTTACTAACATGAAATTTAAAATACAGGATCGATTTCGAATCCAAGAGGATCCATCATCACGCTGGGAATATAAAATTCAAAAAGAGAGGTTTTAAACAATACAGTAAAAGTCTTAGTAAAATTATCCAATGAGAGGATGGATTCGCCTCAACTTCATGACATCATCATCATCCGCAGTGATAGTCCGCAGTCATAAATTTGTTTTATTATGAAAAATATTAAATTTAGGCTAAAACAAATTTAGATTAGGGGCAGCAACTTTTGCCTGGCACCCCGGCGCCAACATACCTTGGCACGGCCCTGCTCCCAAGTAAAACAAATGAAGATTTCTGAGGGAAAAAAAAAGAAAGATTTGCTAAAGCATTGATTCATATATGTAAGAATAAAAAAAAAAAAAAGAAACATTAAAATGGTGAAAAATATGGAAAACAAATAATAACTAAGATAAAGTGATCATACTAATTTGCAGAAATTATACAGGCAAGCAAGTTCAAAAAAGAGATAGAGAAAAAAATCTTAATTATCTTTTAAATGTATTTTTGTATAAATTTCACAGGAATTTTTTGAATATGTAGCGGGGTAAAGGTAATGATGAGGATGTTAAACATGGATCCTTACCTGCTATAAATGCTATTATTCCAGTTGGTGAAATCCAGTGATGTTCTTGTGGAAAACTTCGTTCCTGGGAAACTTGAAAATATTGGATTAGACTTTGAAGGACTGAAAAAAGTGGCACCACATCTCATTTACTGTTCGATAACAGGTAAAGTGCTTTTGTAATTAATTTAAAAGAAAAACTATTTAATTATCATAAGACTTTTACTATAAATAGGTTTTGTTACTTTCATGCCATTGTTTTAATTTTAAAGACCATAACATCAATAAGCAATTACTGCATGGCGTTGAGTTGCAAATGAACTTTACATTCCAGAAAATGGCACCTCTTAGTACAAACAGTCTTAAGAGACTCTTATTTTGAAACTCTTGCTAAAAAAAAAGAGAAAACTGATTAAATCTTACACTTCAAAGTTTCAGTAAATAATGGACTGACATAAGGTTATGAAAATGTAATCCTTTCTAATAATTGGTCGAATGACCTTCAAGGGAAGATTGAATCTGCTTTTAATCAGTTGCCTTAAGGAATATTAAGAGAGATCACAAAGCAAATGTCAGATGTTATTAAAGCTGCATTTTAATTACCAAATGGTTTACTCAGATTTTACAATAATATTTTGTTGAATGCAAGAAAATCATTCATGAGTTCATACTTTTTTTAATTTTTTGCACACAATCCAGTGAAAAAAAAAAGTATCTGAAAAGTATAGATATTTTTCAGTTCTATATCTGTCAACATTATTCAGTAGCAAATAATAAAATACTAGTTGCAATCCGTGAAATATTCACGGAAGTTAAACCTCCTGCCCTAAAATAATAGGCTCCACCAAAGTGAGCCTATGAGAGAGTGCCCCACAATGCCTTAAATTGAGTTTAGCAGAACTTATTCTCTTGCACCTTTGTAACGAACATTATTTTCGTTTAGAATTTGAGATGTTGAGGAAAAGTTTAGAAGTTTAGTGTTAAGTTGCAAAATACAAATTTCATGGAGATGAGGCCAGACTATTCAAGATGGCAACTAATTGTCTTTTGATAAGGAATGTGTCATCTCTTCAGCTTTCAACATGCTGATATTCTGTATTATATATATAAAAAAACAAAACAAAGCTAGTATTCTTGTTAATTTTGGTTTTTAATTAGAAGTACTTTAATTCAGAAAAATAAAGTAAAACATATACTGTATATAATTAATTAAGAATAGCTTTTCTTTTTTTTTTTTTTTTTTTTTAAAATATGAGTATTAACATATTAAAAAAAAAAGGTTAGTTACTTAAGTAATTAAAAAAAGATAAACTAAAGTTCAGTTAGTGAAGATTATATTTAAAACTCTTCCATAAAAACTTAATTTTTTTTAAAATAAAAGCACAGCTGAAATAATTTTAAATAAAAACAATAAGTGAGTATCGTCACAACATGATAAGGAAAAAGAAAGTTTAGTTAATTAAGTAACTAATTAATTAAAAACCAAAGTTAACAAGAATATTGTTTATTTACTTCTAATATTAAATTGGTTTTCTGTCTAACATTCATAACATAAATTGAAAATGCTTACACTAGGTTATCATAAAGAAAGAAGGCAAAAAAAAAAAAAAAAGAAATTAAAAATAAAATTAAATTAAAAAAAAAAGAAAAAAGATATATGGGATTTGCACGGGATTCAAACTCCGTACCATGGGATTTGCAGTCCAATAACATACCGTTGTTCTTCTGAACACTTGCTTTCTAACGATAGCAGTGAGCTAATAAGAGAATACACTTTATTGACAAACAAACCTCTGTTTTTTGACTATTAATAGTATGATTTACTTTAATTCAATATTTAAATGAAGTATTTATATTCAGTCTGAGTTGTTCATCTTTATCTCAGTTACTTTTCCCACAATTTCTAACTTGAACACTTCATTTTCACTTATAACTTTGTTTTTATTTTTTATCAAGGAAACGTGATTTGCATAAATTTTTTACTAATAAACAAAAGCCAAATTAAAGTGAGTGAATTTTGGTAAAGATGCAAAACACTGGTTTCTGTAGTGTGCACTAATCCAAATCGACCACTCATATGTTCACTTACAATCACTCCCAGTTTTACAATGGCCAGATTGATGTGGAATTTGCACATGGCGCATTTCTCTATTCATGGCGGTTCTGAATATGTGTAGTTTGCGTAGTGGTTACTTGGACCCTTTTTCAGCCACTTCCTCTGAGGAAGTGACAGCAGACCAGAATATGCCTCTATAAGTCATAAGTGTTTCAATAGGATATGACTCATATCTGTCTGACTTGTAGTTTGGACTGTAGAAGGGATGACAGATGGACAGAACAAAAACATATGAACTGCCTCTTCCCTCTGTACACTTTTATTTATGGGGCTGCTAAAAAATACAGTTGTCATGTTTTACATACATGATAAGTTACGTTTTATGATCTTTGGGAGCAGGAATATTTAAAAACTCTTTTCTTAATTGATAATTAGCAATGACGTGATCCCATTTGATAGTCTCTAATTGATTACAAATTAAAATAACAATAATTCCTTCATTTGATCTGTTTCACTGATCATACAATAATATTATTCTTTAGACATTGCTATTTTATTTCACAAGAATTAAGGTAAAGTATTGCGTCTTTAGTTTTTAAGGATGTTTTTCTATTTTATAATGATTTACACTTAATTTCTTTTTCATTGTTTTATTATATAAAGTGATTTGGAATCATTTAATTTTATTTGAATTTGTTTGATTAGGATTTGGCTCCAGTGGACCCTACAAAACAAGAGCTGGATATGATGTAATTGCTGCATCAATTGGTGGATTACTAAATATTACTGGACCAGAGGTAATTTATTTTAATTCCTTTAATTTGGAAACTGAATAGGAGATCACAGTAGCAATTAGTATAATATAGATAACTTATAGCAGAGGCAGATTGAGTTAACCATTTTGTATCAAAGACTATGAAAGCTATTAATTTTCAAGATAAGTTATAATTTGATAATGAAAATTAAGAAACTTGGAAGGCTGTATTTGCAAGAAAGCATATGGTGTTTACCAGGGATCAGAAGTAATGTGTTACTTTCCTCTAGTAACGATCCGTAACACTGTTTACATAAGAAAGGAATCTTTGAGAATGATTTCACAAAGGATGACGATAATTTTCATCTTGCATGGTGAAATCGCTAATCAAATTTTCATCAGGATTTACCAGATAATTTTTTTAAAAAACCACCAAACTTCTTAAAAAATTACCAAATTAAATGAAAAATATACAACTAACCCCATTTTCCGCTGTTCAACCAAAAAACAAAAACAAAATAAATTCTTCCACTACTTTTTAAGTTTTCAATTCATTTCATTAAATAACCTTTCAGTAAATTATCAGATCGGTGAGAATGAAGAGAAACTCAATGCTATAAATTACTGCCACAATGGTCAAATTTGAAGTAAAGCTGTAAATATAGACTTTTTATTGGCATTGTAACAGGTTTAAGTAACAAACAAAGTATCACATTTCATTGGTAAATGTGGTATAATATAAGCAGGACGAAAATTACCAAATTTAGTAAAATATTACCAAATTCAGTAACCTTGGTTGCTAGTGGTGCAATCAATGAAGATCATAGCAGAAAAAAATATCATAATAATAAATTACTAATTCATTTGAAGGATTTATGTCTGATCTGAAATTAGGTAAATAGCTGCATTAAAAAAAAGAAATAAGTTTATTGATAAATGTACTACAGTGTTACCGCCGAATAACGGACAGTCACGGGACCGGAAGTTTCGTCCGTTATTGGGAGGTGTCCGCTATTGGGGAAGACTATCTTTTTTTCATTTTTTAGCTTATAGCATGTCATTTAATGAAAAATTACGTACAATCTTAATTAAATTTCTACAATTATCATTGTGATATGAGAGAATATGAACAATTGCAAATTATTTACTATATTCCTTTTTAAATGAGTGCTAATCCGTTTGTCTTACTTAAAATAATGACAAAATTAATTACAGTACATAGAAAATTAATTTCTAGCCATCCATTTGATGCCTTAAACGTGTGCAATCCTAAAGTTTGATTGAATTCTCTGGCTTTTTCTTGAAGCAAAACACCGCTTATAGGAATGTTCTTCGCACGAGCAGAGCGGAACCATTTTATGGCCACTTCGTCGATTTTGCTTGTTTCAGTTTTATGAAACTTCAAATTCTTCGAATTTTCGTTTGAATCCACATTTTTCTAATCTCATCTTTGTCCTTCAAAAGTTCACTTATCTAAGTTTTTTCAACTTTAAAACGTTCAGCAAGACAACGCATACTTAGCTTTTCTTTTTCAGCAACTTCAAAAATATTAATTTTTTCTTTCAGTGCCAATCTCTTCCTTTTTGACGCCATTTTAATTCGCACTAAATTTAATCAATACATTTATAGGATAGCTTTATGAGCTATTGACATTTACAAAGCAACTGCAGTGAAAAAAAAGGGCAGATTCGTGCATTGAATCATGGGACACCGATACAAAGTATCAAGATATGGGACACCGATGTAAATACAATCATGATGTGTTTGTCGAAATGTTAATCGAAAAAAAAAAAATTTTTCAATTAAAATAACTGTCTGCTATTCAGAGTGTGCGCTATTCAGAGTGGATAACATGGAATGTCCTATTGTAAGGGACTGGGACCTGCAATAATGTCCGCTAATTAGAGGTGTCCGCTATTCAGGGTGTTCGTTAAAGGAGGTAACACTGTATTATTATTAATAAATATGATCTTGTGATCAAAAGTGGCATTTTAATTTAGCTGCTTGGCATTGAAAATTAAAAAAATAATAGTAATCAAAATTATCATCATAGACAAAAAATAAAGTAAAATTAAAATAGCAAAATTTAATGTGCATAAAACTCTAGCAGATTCTGGCTTTGTGTAGAAATTGATGGTTACTCAATGAACATGGAGAATTAGAGCCAAGTGGATAATTCTAGCAATACCGAGATAATGCTAGATGAATGGTACATCAACCACATTCATGAATCACAGTATCTATTACAAATTATAAAGTGTACATCAAAAGAATGTTGCAGTGAGACCAGGAGCAGCCTTCGATATCTACTTCCAAATGGATTTTTACCTTCTCCAATGAAAATTGAAGAAACTAATTGAGGCTTAGCTGTAACATTTTCTTTGGCTGTTGCACTGTTTGATGATGATGGAATATATCTCGATTTATTTGGCCGTCTCTCGTTACATCTAAGCATGATAAAAGGACTGATGATTTGAAACTCTACTCATGGAATGTCAAAACCTTATGTACTGACTATGAACTGATTCTCTGAACAAGTTTGAAACTGCCCTAAAAGCATTAGAAGAAATAAGATGGACAGGTTTAGGGAAGGTAAAGTAGTCAAACTGTGATTTATATTATTGATGTCACGAACAACAACATATATTTGGTTATTGTTTGGCAAGAAAGTGAGGATCTAGAATCATAGTATTTACATCAGTTGACCTGAGAATGTGTGCACTAAGAGTGGAAACAAAATTTTACAGTATAAGCATTATAAATGTCTATGCCCCTAATTCAAGATATAGAAAATTATGAGAAAGATGTATTCTATGAAACATTAGAATTAACATTTGATAGGTGCCCAAAGAAGGACCTGAAAATCAGTATTGGGTTTTGAATGCAAAAATTGGTAAGGAACAAATTCCAGGACATATATTAGCAGAAATAGTGCTCATGAAGAAACAAACGAAAATGGAGAAATAAACTTTGCTGCAACACGAAATATGGTAATTGGAAGCACCAAGTTTGAGAAGAAGCAATATATAAATATATTATGGGTGTTCACCTGATAGTGAAATAAAGAACCAAATTGATCGCATACTTCTTGATGAATGACTTATAAATAGCTTACTAAGTATTAGAACCTATAGAGGTGCCAAAATAGATTCTGACCACTCTCTGCTGGAATCTAAAATTAGGGTTAGGATATCAAATAATAGTAAAGATAAAGGAAACTAGATCCATCAGATTTAACATGGACTCATTAAAGGATGAAGCAAACTAAAGGAACTAAGTAAGCTTCCATAACAAACTCTGTGAATTCGATACCTCTACTATTAAAGATGGGAACAATATAAAAATATTATAACAACATCAAGTAAAGAATTTCCTGAAAGGTTCACAAAAAAAGTAAAGGTTGGTTTAATAAGGTAGGTAAAGATGCTTCAGATAAGAAGACTGAAGCACATAACGTAATGATCCAACGAACAAGAGGAAGACCTATGAATGAGAAATACAGTCAACTGAGAAGAGTAGAAAGCAGAATCCATTGATATTATAAAACGACAGTTTGAAAACAATCTTATTAAAACTAATTAAACAGTCAAGATCATATAATGATTACAGAAAGTTTTATCCACAAGTATACCATATCGAGAGATGCAATTGGACTGCTGCGAACAATCGGCGAAAGATATCTAGAAAAAAATAAACACGTATATGCAGTATTTGTGGACCTGGAAAAGGCTTTTGACAGAGTGGATTGGAATAAACTTATGGAAATCTTGAAGAAAATTGGTGTGGATTGGAAAGAGAGAAGGCTAATAACTAATCTTTATATGAAACAACGAGTCAAAGTCAGGATAGGACAAAAATTGTCCGAGGGAAGTGGAATAGGGAGAGGGGTGCGACAAGGATGCCCTCTATCACCTACGCTGTTCAACATCTACTTAGAGGAGTTAGTGAAGAATTGTTTTCAGAACATGGGAGGGGTGATAGGAGGAGGAAGAAGAATAAAGTGCATAAGATTTGCTGATGATATGGTATTGTTAGCAGAAGAGAGATGATACTAAGGGATATGCTACTGCAGCTGAATGACAGCTGTGAACAATATGGAATGAAGATAAATGTAAACAAGACAAAGACTATGGTTATCGGAAGAAAGACAAAGAAGATAAACTTAAGTATTCGGAATGAGACATTGGAACAAGTGAACAACTTTAAATACTTAGAGTGTACTATAAGTGGTGATATGAACTGCTGCCAAGAAGTCAAGAGGAGGATAGCAATAGCAAAGGAAGCTTTTAATAGGAAAAGGAGCATCTTCTGCGGACCTCTGGAAAAAGAACTAAGGAAGAGACTAGTGAAGTGCTTTGTGTGGAGTGTGGCATTGTATGGGGCAGAAACATGGACATTACGACGCAGTGAAGAGAAACGACTAGAAGCATTTGAAATGTGGATATGGAGAAGAATAGAGCATGTGAAATGGACAGACAAAATAAGAAATGAAGCTGTGCTAGAAAGAGTGGGTGAAGAAAGAATAATGCTGAAACTGATCAGGAAGAGAAAAAGAAACTGGTTGGGTCACTGGCTGAGAAGAAACTCCCTAATGAAGTATGCACTGGAAGGAATGGTGAACGGTAAAAAAGTTCGAGGTAGAAGAAGATTTCAGATGATCGACAACATTAGGGTAAATGGATCTTATGTGGAGACGAAGAGGAAGGCAGAAAATAGGAAAGATTGGAGAATGCTGGGTTTGCAGTGAAGGACCTGCCCTTGGCAGAGAACTATGTATGTATGTATGTATACCATATAGGCCAGTCTTTTGCATCCAAGCCAAGTATGTGTAAAGGTATTAATGAGGATGTCCTTATTGAAAGAGGACAGGTGTTGAACAGATGGTTGGAATGCTTTAAAATCCTCCTAAAAGGTGATAACATAGAAGACATCCTGTGTGTGTTTTTCATATAATCATTCAGAAAATAATTTAATGTAAAATACTGGCTTTGGGAGTTAATAATAAGTTTTTCTTTTGTTTTAAAGGAGTCCTAATTTAGCTTTACAAAACCTATAACTAGTGTTACGCATCACCTTGTATTTCAGTAAGGATATACAAAATATTTTTTTTTAATGCAATCGGAAGCTTACACCCATAAAGATAGATGATGAAAAATAAATAAATCTGATGGAACAGTGGGCCCAAAAATTCCACAGATAAAGCCAGATAAATATTACACCAGGAAAAGAAAAGATAAACAATTCAGGTAGATGAGAAAAGCACATGTATTCATAAATAAATTCAATGCAATACAATAGCACACAATAATATCAAGCAAGATATACCCTCACAAAATTACATATCAATATAACAAGTATCAAAATAACTACACACAACTTGATGACAGAGTAAATTATATTAGCATTGATCAACAAAATTTAGTAGCAATATAAATTTACGTATATAGTCTCACAATAGTTTATGTCTCAATTACTATATGATAATAGTCCAAGCAACCATCTTTCTATGAAGTAGACTCTACACTAATGTCTTTCTTAAAGTTCACACTCTCCTTAACAATTCAAAAAAATTATGCTATCTTGACTTGAGCACACAGAAACTAAACACTGGATAGCTCCGCTGAAAATCACAAAGTTTCACTTGTTGGAATATATGCAGAGGCACAACAAAATACAACACCAATTCCTCCTTTCTTCCACTTTGCTAACGTTGATTAAATCTACCAGTGGCTGCTCAATGAATCCCAAGCTGTCTTGAAGTGCATGACCTTCCCTATATCTGGCAGATATCCAGGAAGTCGACTTTACGTCCAGAAGAAAATGTCTCAAGATATCCGGAGACATTCGATCTACAGGATGGAACCACCAGGGTTTTCTATTGAACTGGGTGTGGAAAAGCAAAGAAGAGTTGCTTCACCCCCTCCAAGCTCATAGCTCCTCCACAGAGGAAGCTAATACATCCATTACTCCATGAAGTTTGTAGCCAAAATTTCCCTGAAAGTTTCACGTAACGATTTATTATAGGCACTGTGACGTATTCATGCTGGACCAATGACTCTTCCAAAAGTCAAAAGTGTCTCGAAACTTCAAATGATGACATCATGATTTTCGTCATAAACAAATATGGCAGAACTCTCTTCGCAGCATAAAATTTACTCCAAATGCAAACAAAATTTAAACACAATAATCTATAAAATCATTAACAGATAACCAGGAAGTAAACATAAGGTGACTGGAGATAAGAATAAAGAAAAATGATAAAGTAAGATATTTTCTTTAATTCAGAAAGCCTTGCATTCCAAATTTGGAAGGAAAGAGAAAAAAAAAAAACAAAAAAACATGGCAAAGAAGAAGAGACAATTTTTAATAGCGGGCAAAGATCATTTCGCAAATAACAAAGTGACGTAATGACTCGAAATGACATCAAATGAAAAGGAAGGAAAAAGGAAATAAAAGCAAGCAAAAAGAAAAAAAAACCATAACACTAGACTGATAGAATAAGGATATGATCTAAATACTAAGGAATATAAACTTCCAAATACAACGAAGTAGCTGAGGCAATAAATAAATTAAATAACAATAAAGTCTCAGGAGTAGATGGCATCCTTGTAGTAATTATAAAAAGTGGAAGACCTACTTTACTACACCGTATGCATGAATTCATGGTTGCTATTTAGATAAACTAAAAAATGCCACAGGAATGGAATTAGGACTGAGATGCCCAATATCACAAGAAAGGGGATAAACTACAAAGTCATAACTGCAGAGGGGAAATTACGCTAGTAAATTCACCATATAATATTTTTACTAATATTTTAAATGAAAGAATAAAACTCTGTACAGATTTTTTTTTACATGCTTATCAACACATCAGTAATCGGGTATTCACTATTAGCAAATGCTCAAGAAAATGTTGGAATATGATCTCAATACTTATCACCTTTTTATTGATTTCAAAACAACCTTATGATTCTGTTCAGAAAAAACTTCTTGAAGCTATGCAAGAACTAGAATTCTCAAAAAAATTAATAAATCTAATTGAAATGATAATGAGAAAGACTGTAAGTGCAATCAAACTGGAGAACAATGTAACTGATGTTTTTCTAACACATTTCTGTCGCCAATTTAATGTGTACAGATTAACAAAGCCAATCATATGGCACCTGAAGGAAATCTTTGGCTTCCAGCTGCAGGTCATTCTCTTTATCTGATCCATTACTAGACTTCTCTTGATCCCCCTAACAAGAGGATTTTAATGGAGACAGGGAGTAAGTCTATTGCCTAACTCCTAGCCTGGAGGATCAGTCCCCAGATTTATATCCTCCTCGGCTTGGATGGCCTGGTTACACCCTGAGGCAGTGGGTAGCTTAGGTTCCTCAGGAGTGCCACTTCCTGTACTCATATGAATCCCTAAGGAGAGGTGTCTATAATGTACCTGTTTCAAATAAAAACCAACTTATAATTTCACTGTTATTTGTTATTCTGCAGATTGAAATTTCAATTCTTTTTCTTTTCGTATAATTGCAAATTTCTTAATTTGACTGGTTGCATTCTATATATTGATATATATTCTAGATGAAAAAAAAAAACCCTGTAAAATAGTACATTAAATTTAGCAGTATAATTGTGTTACTAGAATTATTTTTTGAAATCATTTACATGTTATTTAATTTTGTTGTTTTAATTTTGTTTAACCAAAAGAATGGTGAACCATGCAAAGTTGGCGTAGCTATGACCGATCTAGCAACTGGACTGTTTGCTCAGGCAGCCATCCTTACAGCTCTGATTGAAAGACAAAAAACAGGAAGAGGACAGAAGATAGACTGCGATCTTTTATCAACTCAGGTTAGCATTTGAATTATTTGAGTTTTACAAACAACTGTAGTTATATCTTTTTAGTAATTCCTCCTTTATTCTTTCATTTCATACATATTACTAAAAAAAATTAAAAAATATTCAAAGTATTGATCAAGAATTTAAATTAAGATATTTATTATAATACCAAAAAATTTAAAATACAAAAAAAAAAAATAAAAAAAAAAAAATAAAAAAAATATGTAGTATTCTTTCTTGCAAAATTCTAAATAAAAGTCCTTCTAATATTAATTGTTGAGGTTCTGGCCTCCCAATTCTAATGTGTCTACATTTTCATCAATTAAAGTTTATTCCCTCCATCGTCATATTCACTACAATTGCAATATTTTGCAGAGTAGAATTACTCTGCTTCTTCAAGCCTCTTTTACACTGGAAAATCTCCAAAATGGTTATAATACTTCTCATTACATTTGCGCTGTTTGCCGTTCTGGCATGGCCGAGAGGTCTAGATGGCAGTCTGCCGTGAGGCCAATGTGTCGTAATCTGGGTTTGAATTCCAGTGTCGGCATTGATGTTACTTTCTCCTTCTGTGTTTCATCCATTTCTGTAGGTATAGCATGAGCTGTCTCCTAAGGCATACTCTGGGCAATGTTTTGTCAGTTAAATGCTCACATTTTTGCCTTTTGTTGAGACCAATATCTAAATACTAAGAGCCTGAGCATTGGCAAAAAAACAAACAAACAATTACAAACAAATCGTTACACCATTAACAATGAATAATCATTAATATAAACCAACAAAAGTAAATCCATGAAATAAAAACTATTACAAACCAACAAATGAAGTAATATTCAAATATTATTGAAATATTATTATTAATTACTACTGAAATTTACTTTTCTTACCATAAATTTTTCTAAAATTTTCTGTCATTAAATTGCTTATTGGCATTCCCTTTTGTTTATTAATATATTCAAAACTGTTTATAATACTTGCTTCTACTTCAAATCTTGGTAACCTTTCTATAACATGGTATAATATTTCTATCAAAGGATCTGGATTATGATTGATCTTCAGGCAATTATCAGCCCAATGCTTGTGGATGTGTGTAGTTGAATGCTCTAGTATGTTCTTTTATTTGCTCTTTTGCTGTTCTTCCCATGTTTCCAAAATATATTTGATTACTTAATTGTAATGAGAAGTGTTATAACCATTTTGGAGATTTTCAAATGAAAAGAGGTCTGAAGAAGCAGAGTAATTCCACTCTTGAGAAATAAAGCAAATATAGTGAAGATAAAGATGGAAGGAATAAACGTTAATTGATGGAATATATATTAGTAACATGGAGGCTTAATGTGCATGTATTAATATAAAGAGAAACTGAAAATAAATAAAACGCACTTACTTACACACATTAGAAGAGAGAATTAAAAACGATGGTAATAAACTGACAGTTTCAAAATGCTCCGCATATTCCATCATCAGGTACTACACTAACATATAACATATCACAACAACATTTAAGACGACACGAGGTGGGAATGTTTGGTGAAAGTGAGGGAAGTGACAGGATTAGGCAAGTTTAGCGATAGTGACGGGTGTTTTGCCTGCTGGTGATAAGGTTATAAGCCTTAAGCTGGATTATATGGAAGTCTTCAGCTAGGAGTCATCCTTCGATATACTGTCCTCCAAATGAAAGTTGGCCGGCGGAAGTTTGAACTGCGCAGCCCTTCCGGTAGCTGATCAATTATGTTTTCCTCTCACAATGGACGCCGTCGTCTGTTTTCACTGAGAAAGACATGTTGATAACGCCAAATTAAAACTTCTCTCGACTATTTAGCATTATTTCAATACCAGTTGCTAACAATAAGTATTTATATAAATAAATAAATATATATTATTTATAAATACAATGCTCTTTTGCAAAGTAACAAGCGATTACAGTAATGGCGGCGTCCTGTCATAAAATCAGACGGAAGTGCCTGACCAGACTAATCGATCATACATGCGCAGATCTCACAAAAACAGGGCGGCCATCTCTCATTTGGAGGACAATAATCCAGCTTAAGGCTTATAACCCTATCACCAGTGGGCGATACGCCAATCTCTATTGCTAAACTTGCATAATCCTCTCACTTCCCTCACTTTCACTATATATTCCCACCTCGTGTCATATTAAATGCTGATGTGATGTGTTATATGTTTGTGCCGTCCCTGATGAAGGAATACGTGGAGTATTCCGAAACTGTCGGTTTATTTCCATCGTTTTTAATTCTCTCTTCTACATGTTTGTAAGTAAGTGCATTTTATTTATTTTCACTTTCTCTTTATATATATTAAGATTTGATATGTCTACATTTCTGCTTCTGCTTTCTATTTACAAATTTCCATCTCATAATTCTTTATTTTTTTTCTCATAATTCTTTATTTTTTTTCATTCACATGAGCTTCTTGCTGTAACATATTTACTTTTGAAAAAATGTTATAATCAAAATTCAAATGCTGAAGCTTATGAATAATCTGGAATATTGACATTCATGTTTTATTAGTCAGTGCAACTGATATGAAATGTTTTCTAGCATTAATTAATGAAGACTTAATGAAAAACACTCACTCTTGACATCTTAGAAACTGTATCTTAATTCTTCAACAAAAAACAAATTCATTTCTGTTAAACCATCTGATATAATTGAAAAGCCAAACAGTAGAAGAATATGTTGATGTTTGTAATGGAGGATACCATAATGATACTGTAGGTTTTGCTGAATGATTGAAAACATTTCCTGTACATCTGTCTTTCTGAAACTTTTAGAAGTCATGTCTCTGGCATCTGACATAGAATGTAGTATCATCATTGTTTGTTACAAGAATCAACTTACAGGATGTAAGTATTTGTCATATTATAGCATTCTTTAGGAAAACCATAAGGACACCATATATTAACCTTTCTGATCACTTTGGCACAATAGGACGTATAGAATTAAAACAAGCTATCAGAACTGTTATGCTGGCATTTTTTGATAAATATGTACTAGCTTCTTGTTTCATTGAAACATTCACATATTATATCATAATAGATCTTTTCAAGTAATATTTGAAATGCATAATTTCAGTGTTTTGTAAAAAATAAAAAACAAACAAAAAAACTTTTATCGGGAAGCATCATTAATATCTTAATATTTCTAAAATTTAAAAAGAAATATGATCAATGGAAAGAATTTTCTGAGTATTCTGTTGAAGTATATGTGGATGTTTACCAATTACTGAAAAATCAGTGGTTTGTTTAACCATATAATATTGTAGTGTGTGATTTGTAGTGAAATGAATTTAGACTGAACTGGTGAATGGTCAACTGGACTGGGCTCTGAGCTCTGGCTCTGGCTGTTTATTATTTGCGTCTGGGGTTTAAATAGGTTTATTTACAATGGTGCTGATTGGCTGGCGGGCTTTAAAAATGATTGGTACATTTAAATGATAACAGAAATTAACGGAAGGATTTAAATTTACAAAGGATTGTGGGAACCCGACCAGCCGTTGAGATTTAATAATGAACAAAAATAAGATTAATAGTTGACAGTTGAAATAATACAAGTGATTCTGAATAAGAAAAAGATAAAATACATAGGATAGATAGAAATAAATCGAACCATAAAAATCATTACAATTAATAATAAAACTCACTACAATATTTTATAAATTGTTTACAATGTCATTCATTGCATAGCACCACAGTGGGAAAGCAATCTAAACATTTCATCAACTCAGATCTGCTTGCATCCACACAAGTACATAGTGATATATATTCTGTAGAAACCATTTCTACAATCTTACAAAATCTTATTCCTGTATAATTGCAATGTATTGTATTCTTTTGAAATGCAGTCTTTAAAATTATCCTGTATCTTTTCTTGCATGGCATTTTTAAATCCTCAAAATTCAAATAACCTTATAATCAACTAATCAATTATTTTACAGCTTTTATTTATTTATTTATTTATTTATTTATTTATTTATTTATTTATGGATAAATATCACTTTCCTAGTCTGTGTACACCCTTACGACAACCCTATTTGATTAGCACTCATGTGTCACAGTTTATGAACTTCTGTGATAAGTGGATACCATCTGACAGATGAATCTCCCTGCTATGATTCAGGACATTCTTGCCTCCTGAAATGACAAATCAAACATAGATATATTTAAGGGAAGGTTGAGGACCCTCAAAATGCACAGAATAGTATCTATTTTCTTTTTTACTTTTGTTTTGATGGCAGGTTGAAAGGACCTCCTCACCCAACTCAAAAATTTTGAACATTTTCTTATGTGCTTGTTGGAGGTTAAATCCTAACTTGAGCAACTTCAGAAGAAAGTCCTATACAACCTCTAATATCTAATATTGCTTAATATCAGACACTGAACATTTTTTAATTCAACTATTCTTTCTTTGTCTACAGTCGCATATTATTTCAATAAAAGTAATTTATTTCTATCCCATCCCTTTTATGTTTCTCTACCCTTAAATAAATGTAGCCATTGTATCTATATTGAAAAATACTTGAAATGATTTAAAGATTATGTTCCTGAAGTCTTAATACAGTAAAACCCCGCTAATCCGGCACATTCAATAATCCGGCATCGGTCAAAGGGTTTTTTTTTTTGCACTGAATAAGCCTTCCGGGCGCTGTATTAAAATATAATACTACATACAAATATATTTTGTTGTTTTGTTTTTTAACATTTTCCATCACTACCGAAATCAGAGAAATCACAATAGAACATGGAAAAATGGCCTGATACCTATTAATAGCCCTTTTGACTCTCTATTTTAGCGGTATTTCCGCTATCCTCACAATAAAGACTATTTTTAGACGGCGCGCAGTAATCTGGCATTTTCGGTAATCCGGCACTGCTGAAGTCCCGAACGTGCCGGATTAGCGAGTGTCTACTGTATTGTGAATGAGCAAGTTTTATATATTCAGTCAGTAAATTCTTAATAAGGAAAACTATTATAATTATTGAATACAGAGGTTGTTGTTTTTTTTTCCTCCTAGGTAGCATGTTTAGTTAATTTGAGCTCTAGTTATTTGAATGCTGGATTAGAGCCTAAACGACGAGGCACAGCTCATGAAAGTATAGTGCCTTATCAGGTATTTCAGACAATTTATCCTTAATTTTATTTTATTATTTTAAATTATAGTTTCTGTTATTGATTTCAATAAGCTTGAAACTATGGAGACTGTTGTACTTTAAAGTTGAAAAACTTAAACATGTCGTTTTCACTGTTGTTACAATAATGCGATTAAAGAATTGCAGTCCATCAATACAACCATATCTATGTTTTTAGACAATGAATTTTTATTATTTTTGTTATGTTCATTAAAACTTACTTTTTAATACTTTTTCTGCATTAATCAACAAAAAAAAAAGATGAGAAGTCTTCAGTTTAACAGTTCTCAATATTTTAGCTTCGTCATCTTGAACTTTCTTCATGAAAATTTGAAACGACTACATTAATGTCTGTTGTCCTTTTACATCTATTTCAATATTTTTTTTTTGAAAGGACAGTGTCTATGACTGTTCCCACTGGTAGAAACATTCAAACGTTCATCATGGTGGTTATTATTTGCTTTGTTCTTGATTTTAATTACAAAAGTTTTACACAAGAACTTTTTTATTCTGCATCATTTCAAAATTTTAAACAACATCATACTTAAAATTACTTAAATTCTTCAAAACAAAAACAAAAAAAGAATAAAAATATATACATAGAAATGTTTGGATTTCATGGGTGATGTTCATTAATTGTTATAGTACAGATAAGTAAGCCTTATTTATTAAAGATTCATTGTATCATCATGATTTTTAAAGAAATCACAACAAACAAGATCACTTCTAGAAAAATTTCATGATATTAGCTTTAAATTCTTAGTTAAGAACTTAACATTAAAAAGGGAAAAAAAATTGACAAATTTGAGATGAGAAAAATAATACGTCTGTTGAAAGAAGTGTAATTTGAAGAAGAAGAAAAACATGAGCATTAATATGCAAATAAAGTAAGCTTTGATGAGAGATTTTCCCACTCTTGAGTGAAATTAATTCAATATTTGGGCTTGGTCACTTGAGCTTTCATTAGGAGATATTTGAGAGTTACATTATGAAATCTTTTTGATCAAAGTCATTGTTTTGGAGCAGATGATTTCATGGCCTTCTTGTTTAAGACATTGCCATGACTAAGTCATAATATTGAATTAATTCCGTTTTCAGAACAGAAAAATCCCTCATCAAAGCTCACATTATTTGTATATTTAATTAACATGAACCTACTCCTCCTCCAGATCCAAGTTATGAAATTCTAAATGTAAATTTGCTATTCTCATAAGATTAAATAATAATAATAATAAGACTTTAGATTTGCATGTGAAGGAGCATTTAGTAGCTTGATCCTATTTTGTGCAACTCTCAGTAATCTTATGAAATGAAAATTTTCTTTTCATTGAACTTTATTTTTTGTAGTCATTTCAAACTGAAGATGGATACTTATCTGTTGGAGGGACAAGCAATTACCAGTTTGAAATTTTGTGCAAGGTAACTATCTTCAAAAATGTTAATTTCAGTTTTTGGCTAGTGAATAATTATTATGGCTTGAGAATTCAAAGAGTTTGGCTCGTAATTATTAATGAACGTTGATTAGATTTATTTTTATCATTAAACTTTAATAATTTTATATTCTTCTCGTAATTATAAATAGGTTTATAAATTAACAATACCTAGAAAATTCCTTAAAAAAAGAAGAGTTAAAAAGTTGTTCCTCACTAAAAATGAAATAAAGAAAGAAACTTCTATTATTCAAATTCCTCTAAAAAGAAATTATGGAATTTCTATTTAGTGTATCCAAAAAAAAAAAAGGGAGGAAAAACATACTTTATTCTCTTTCAGAGGTTCTCACAATAAGATCATATCAGTGACACTAGTTCAGGTTCATAGATGCATTTCTAATAACTAGAAAACATGAAAAATTTATCAGGAAAGCAACTTGGAAGGAGCTCTTAAATCTTTTACATTCATGCAAAATGATCCAAAATGTAGTAGTTCCTATAAGAAAAAAAAATATTCATTTAAAAAGTTCTTAGAAATTTGAACATATGCATACCAATTTGCATTCCAATGAACATTCATTTCTAGCACTATAAATTACACCAAAATACATTATATATACATACATTATTGTAATTTAAACATTATTGTATATTAATGGTAAAAAATAATATGGCATCCTCCAAAATTAAAAATAATACAACAAATATTTTTATTGTGTATTTCTTGTATCATTTTTAATTTTAGAGGTGTCATATTCTTTTTTTTATCGTTAATTATAATGACCCCCATACTAAGATCTCATTGTTTACTGGTGACTATTCCCAGCTGATGATTGCCAATAAAGCATGAAATGACCATTGTGAAATGTCACCTAGTAAACACTTGGTTTCAACCATTGTTGTTTAAATTATCTTATATTGTTGAAAATTCATTTAGTATTTTTTTGATCATTTTAGGTCTTGAAGCTGGAATCGTTAATTTCTGATGAACGCTATTCTTCCAATAAAAATAGAGTTAAACATCGAGATTCTTTATTAGAAACCCTCTCTTTACGGTAGGAGTTTTCTTTCTTAAGAATGAATTTTTTTTGTTTTGTTTTTTTGTTGTTGAAATTTTACATTTTCTTGGAGTTGTTTTGGAATAAATACAGTGAGATATTTCTAAGGTGTCTCACTAAATTTAGAAACAAATACAAAAAAATTGTTATTTATCAAGTTAGTTTTTAAATGAATGCAGTGCATGTATATTATTACACTAATTTGAAGGAATAAAAAAACAAAACAAACCAAAGCTGTACATTATCCTGAATCTAAGTTATTAATTCTTCAGAAGGAATTCAAATGCATGCATACCTTGCCATAATGTAAAGATATTTGAAAAAGTCCATAAACATACAGGGTGTTTCAAAAATACACGGCATAATTTCAGGTATGTATTTCCCACATGTAGACAATCAAAATAGTTCATTACAACATATGTCCGGAAATGCTTCATTTCCGAGTTATGGCCTTCACAACATTGAAAATCACCGGAACGTTTTTCGTTCCGCCGGTCGTTGCCATTACAGAAGATGTTCAAAATGACCA